>CM026389.1:60839191-60891570 GCA_014843695.1 Archivesica marissinica | reverse complement strand
ACTGATACATGAATACACACAGCCACATTAGGTAAACATTGACTGATACATGAATACACACAGCCACATTAGGTAAACATTGACTGATACATGAATACACACAGCCACAATAGGTAAACATTGACTGATACATGAATACACACAGCCACAATAGGTAAACATTGACTGATACATGAATACACACAGCCACAATAGGTAAACATTGACTGATACATGAATACACACAGCCACAATAGGTAAACATTGACTGATACATGAATACACACAGCCACATTAGGTAAACATTGACTGATACATGAATACACACAGCCACAATGAATACACACAGCCACAATAGGTAAACATTGACTGATACATGAATACACACAGCCACAATAGGTAAACATTGACTGATACATGGTTACACACAGCCACAATAGGTAAACATTGACTGATACATGAATACACACAGCCACAATAGGTAAACATTGACTGATACATGGTACACACAGCCACAATAGGTAAACATTGACTGATACATGAATACACACAGCCACAATAGGTAAACATTGACTGATACATGAATACACACAGCCACATTAGGTAAACATTGACTGATACATGAATACACACAGCCACATTAGGTAAACATTGACTGATACATGAATACACACAGCCACAATAGGTAAACATTGACTGATACATGAATACACACAGCCACATTAGGTAAACATTGACTGATACATGAATACACACAGCCACAATAGGTAAACATTGACTGATACATGAATACACACAGCCACAATAGGTAAACATTGACTGATACATGAATACACACAGCCACATTAGGTAAACATTGACTGATACATGAATACACACAGCCACAATAGGTAAACATTGACTGATACATGGTTACACACAGCCACAATAGGTAAACATTGACTGATACATGAATACACACAGCCACAATAGGTAAACATTGACTGATACATGAATACGAATACACACAGCCACAATAGGTAAACATTGACTGATACATGAATACACACAGCCACAATAGGTAAACATTGACTGATACATGGTTACACACAGCCACAATAGGTAAACATTGACTGATACATGAATACACACAGCCACAATAGGTAAACATTGACTGATACATGAATACACACAGCCACAATAGGTAAACATTGACTGATACATGAATACACACAGCCACAATAGGTAAACATTGACTGATACATGAATACACACAGCCACATTAGGTAAACATTGACTGATACATGAATACACACAGCCACATTAGGTAAACATTGACTGATACATGAATACACACAGCCACAATAGGTAAACATTGACTGATACATAGTTACACACAGCCACATTAGGTAAACATTGACTGATACATGAATACACACAGCCACAATAGGTAAACATTGACTGATACATGGTTACACACAGCCACAATAGGTAAACATTGACTGATACATGAATACACACAGCCACATTAGGTAAACATTGACTGATACATGAATACACACAGCCACAATAGGTAAACATTGACTGATACATGAATACACACAGCCACAATAGGTAAACATTGACTGATACATGAATACACACAGCCACATTAGGTAAACATTGACTGATACATGAATACAAACAGCCACATTAGGTAAACATTGACTGATACATGGTTACACACAGCCACAATAGGTAAACATTGACTGATACATAGTTACACACAGCCACAATAGGTAAACATTGACTGATACATAGAATACACACAGCCACAATAGGTAAACATTGACTGATACATGAATACACACAGCCACAATAGGTAAACATTGACTGATACATGAATACACACAGCCACAATAGGTAAACATTGACTGATACATGAATACACACAGCCACAATAGGTAAACATTGACTGATACATGAATACACACACAATAGGTAAACATTGACTGATACATGAATACACACAGCCACAATAGGTAAACATTGACTGACTGATACATGAATACACACACACATAGGTAAACATTGACTGATACATGAATACACACAGCCACAATAGGTAAACATTGACTGATACATGAATACACACAGCCACAATAGGTAAACATTGACTGATACATGAATACACACAGCCACAATAGGTAAACATTGACTGATACATGAATACACACAGCCACAATAGGTAAACATTGACTGATACATGAATACACACAGCCACAATAGGTAAACATTGACTGATACATGAATACACACAGCCACATAGGTAAACATTGACTGATACATGATACACACAGCCACAATAGGTAAACATTGACTGATACATGAATACACACAGCCACAATAGGTAAACATTGACTGATACATGAATACACACAGCCACATTAGGTAAACATTGACTGATACATGAATACACACAGCCACAATAGGTAAACATTGACTGATACATGAATACACACAGCCACAATAGGTAAACATTGACTGATACATGAATACACACAGCCACAATAGGTAAACATTGACTGATACATGAATACACACAGCCACATTAGGTAAACATTGACTGATACATGAATACACACAGCCACAATAGGTAAACATTGACTGATACATGAATACACACAGCCACAATAGGTAAACATTGACTGATACATGAATACACACAGCCACATTAGGTAAACATTGACTGATACATGAATACACACAGCCACAATAGGTAAACATTGACTGATACATGAATACACACAGCCACAATAGGTAAACATTGACTGATACATGAATACACACAGCCACAATAGGTAAACATTGACTGATACATGAATACACACAGCCACAATAGGTAAACATTGACTGATACATGAATACACACAGCCACATTAGGTAAACATTGACTGATACATGAATACACACAGCCACAATAGGTAAACATTGACTGATACATGAATACACACAGCCACATTAGGTAAACATTGACTGATACATGAATACAAACAGCCACACTAGGTAAACATTGACTGATACATGGTTACACACAGCCACAATAGGTAAACATTGACTGATACATGAATACACACAATAGGTAAACATTGACTGATACATGAATACAGTGAATACACACAGCCACAATAGGTAAACATTGACTGATACATGGTTACACACAGCCACAATAGGTAAACATTGACTGATACATGGTTACACACAGCCACAATAGGTAAACATTGACTGATACATGAATACACACAGCCACAATAGGTAAACATTGACTGATACATGGTTACACACAGCCACAATAGGTAAACATTGACTGATACATGAATACACACAGCCACAATAGGTAAACATTGACTGATACATGAATACACACAGCCACAATAGGTAAACATTGACTGATACATGAATACACACAGCCACATTAGGTAAACATTGACTGATACATGAATACACACAGCCACATTAGGTAAACATTGACTGATACATGAATACACACAGCCACAATAGGTAAACATTGACTGATACATGAATACACACAGCCACAATAGGTAAACATTGACTGATACATGAATACACACAGCCACAATAGGTAAACATTGACTGATACATGAATACACACAGCCACAATAGGTAAACATTGACTGATACATGAATACACACAGCCACAATAGGTAAACATTGACTGATACATGAATACACACACATTAGGTAAACATTGACTGATACATGAATACACACAGCCACAATAGGTAAACATTGACTGATACATGAATACACACAGCCAATAGGTAAACATTGACTGATACATGAATACACACAGCCACAATAGGTAAACATTGACTGATACATGAATACACACAGCCACAATAGGTAAACATTGACTGATACATGGTTACACACAGCCACAATAGGTAAACATTGACTGATACATGAATACACACAGCCACAATAGGTAAACATTGACTGATACATGAATACACACAGCCACAATAGGTAAACATTGACTGATACATGAATACACACAGCCACATTAGGTAAACATTGACTGATACATGAATACACACAGCCACAATAGGTAAACATTGACTGATACATGAATACACACAGCCACAATAGGTAAACATTGACTGATACATGGTTACACACAGCCACAATAGGTAAACATTGACTGATACATGAATACACACATTAGGTAAACATTGACTGATACATGAATACAAACAGCCACATTAGGTAAACATTGACTGATACATGAATACAAACAGCCACAATAGGTAAACATTGACTGATACATGGTTACACACAGCCACAATAGGTAAACATTGACTGATACATGAATACACACAGCCACAATAGGTAAACATTGACTGATACATGAATACACACAGCCACAATAGGTAAACATTGACTGATACATGAATACACACAGCCACAATAGGTAAACATTGACTGATACATGAATACACACATTAGGTAAACATTGACTGATACATGATTACACACAGCCACATTAGGTAAACATTGACTGATACATGAATACACACAGCCACAATAGGTAAACATTGACTGATACATGAATACACACAGCCACAATAGGTAAACATTGACTGATACATGAATACACACAGCCACAATAGGTAAACATTGACTGATACATGAATACACACAGCCACAATAGGTAAACATTGACTGATACATGAATACACACAGCCACAATAGGTAAACATTGACTGATACATGAATACACACAGCCACATTAGGTAAACATTGACTGATACATGAATACACACAGCCACAATAGGTAAACATTGACTGATACATGAATACACACAGCCACAATAGGTAAACATTGACTGATACATGAATACAAACAGCCACAATAGGTAAACATTGACTGATACATGGTTACACACAGCCACAATAGGTAAACATTGACTGATGCATGAATACACACATTAGGTAAACATTGACTGATACATGAATACACACAGCCACAATAGGTAAACATTGACTGATACATGAATACAAACAGCCACAATAGGTAAACATTGACTGATACATGGTTACACACAGCCACAATAGGTAAACATTGACTGATACATGAATACACACATTAGGTAAACATTGACTGATACATGAATACACACAGCCACATTAGGTAAACATTGACTGATACATGAATACACACAGCCACAATAGGTAAACATTGACTGATACATGAATACACACAGCCACAATAGGTAAACATTGACTGATACATGAATACAAACAGCCACATTAGGTAAACATTGACTGATACATGAATACAAACAGCCACACTAGGTAAACATTGACTGATACATGGTTACACACAGCCACAATAGCTAAACATTGACTGATGCATGAATACACACAATAGGTAAACATTGACTGATACATGGTTACACACAGCCACAATAGGTAAACATTGACTGATACATGAATACACACAGCCACAATAGGTAAACATTGACTGATACATGAATACACACAGCCACAATAGGTAAACATTGACTGATACATGAATACACACAGCCACATTAGGTAAACATTGACTGATACATGAATACACACAGCCACATTAGGTAAACATTGACTGATACATGAATACACACAGCCACAATAGGTAAACATTGACTGATACATGAATACACACAGCCACAATAGGTAAACATTGACTGATACATGAATACACACAGCCACAATAGGTAAACATTGACTGATACATGAATACACACAGCCACAATAGGTAAACATTGACTGATACATGAATACACACAGCCACATAGGTAAACATTGACTGATACACACAGCCACAATAGGTAAACATTGACTGATACATGAATACACACAGCCACAATAGGTAAACATTGACTGATACATGAATACACACAGCCACAATAGGTAAACATTGACTGATACATGGTTACACACAGCCACAATAGGTAAACATTGACTGATACATGAATACACACAGCCACAATAGGTAAACATTGACTGATACATGAATACAAGATACACACAGCCACAATAGGTAAACATTGACTGATACATGAATACACACAGCCACAATAGGTAAACATTGACTGATACATGGACCAAATACACACACACAATGACAGATACATGAATACACACAGCCACAATAGGTAAACATTGACTGATACATGAATACACACAGCCACAATAGGTAAACATTGACTGATACATGAATACACACACAGCCACAATAGGTAAACATTGACTGATACATGAATACACACAGCCACAATAGGTAAACATTGACTGATACATGAATACACACAGCCACTAGGTAAACATTGACTGATACATGAATACACACAGCCACACACACATAGGTAAACATTGACTGATACATGAATACACACAGCCACAATAGGTAAACATTGACTGATACATGAATACACACAGCCACAATAGGTAAACATTGACTGATACATGAATACACACAGACACAATAGGTAAACATTGACTGATACATGAATACACACAGCCACATTAGGTAAACATTGACTGATACATGAATACACACAGCCACAATAGGTAAACATTGACTGATACATGAATACACACAGCCACAATAGGTAAACATTGACTGATACATGAATACACACAGCCACATTAGGTAAACATTGACTGATACATGAATACACACAGCCACAATAGGTAAACATTGACTGATACATGGTTACACACAGCCACATTAGGTAAACATTGACTGATACATGAATACACACAGCCACAATAGGTAAACATTGACTGATACATGGTTACACACAGCCACAATAGGTAAACATTGACTGATACATGAATACACACAGCCACATAGGTAAACATTGACTGATACACACAGCCACAATAGGTAAACATTGACTGATACATGAATACACACAGCCACAATAGGTAAACATTGACTGATACATGAATACAAACAGCCACATTAGGTAAACATTGACTGATACATGGTTACACACAGCCACAATAGGTAAACATTGACTGATACATAGTTACACACAGCCACAATAGGTAAACATTGACTGATACATGAATACACACAGCCACATTAGGTAAACATTGACTGATACATGAATACACAAGCCACAATAGGTAAACATTAAATGATACATGAATACACACAGCCACAATAGGTAAACATTGACTGATACATAGTTACACACAGCCATATTAGGTAAACATTGACTGATACATGAATACACACAGCCACATTAGGTAAACATTGACTGATACATGAATACACACAATCAGGTATACATTGACTGATACATGGTTACACACATTAGGTAAACATTGACTGATACATGAATACACACAGCCACAATAGGTAAACATTAAATGATACATGAATACAAACAGCCACAATAGGTAAACATTGACTGATACATAGTTACACACAGCCACAATAGGTAAACATTGACTGATACATGAATACAAACAGCCACATTAGGTAAACATTGACTGATACATGAATACACACAGCCACATTAGGTAAACATTGACTGATACATGAATACACACAGCCACATTAGGTAAACATTGACTGATACATGAATACACACAGCCACATTAGGTAAACATTGACTGATACATGAATACACACAGCCACATTAGGTAAACATTGACTGATACATGAATACACACAGCCACAATAGGTAAACATTGACTGATACATGAATACACACAGCCACAATAGGTAAACATTGACTGATACATGAATACACACAGCCACATTAGGTAAACATTGACTGATACATGAATACACACAGCCACATTAGGTAAACATTGACTGATACATGAATACACACAGCCACATTAGGTAAACATTGACTGATACATGAATACACACAGCCACAATAGGTAAACATTGACTGATACATGAATACACACAGCCACATTAGGTAAACATTGACTGATACATGAATACACACAGCCACAATAGGTAAACATTGACTGATACATGAATACACACAGCCACATTAGGTAAACATTGACTGATACATGAATACACACAGCCACAATAGGTAAACATTGACTGATACATGGTTACACACAGCCACATTAGGTAAACATTGACTGATACATGAATACACACAGCCACAATAGGTAAACATTGACTGATACATGAATACACACAGCCACAATAGGTAAACATTGACTGATACATGAATACACACAGCCACATTAGGTAAACATTGACTGATACATGAATACACACAGCCACAATAGGTAAACATTGACTGATACATGAATACACACAGCCACAATAGGTAAACATTGACTGATACATGAATACACACAGCCACATTAGGTAAACATTGACTGATACATGAATACACACAGCCACAATAGGTAAACATTGACTGATACATGAATACACACAGCCACAATAGGTAAACATTGACTGATACATGAATACACACAGCCACAATAGGTAAACATTGACTGATACATGAATACACACAGCCACATTAGGTAAACATTGACTGATACATGAATACACACAGCCACAATAGGTAAACATTGACTGATACATGAATACACACAGCCACAATAGGTAAACATTGACTGATACATGGTTACACACAGCCACAATAGGTAAACATTGACTGATACATGAATACACACAGCCACAATAGGTAAACATTGACTGATACATGAATACACACAGCCACAATAGAATACACACAGCCACAATAGGTAAACATTGACTGATACATGAATACACACAGCCACAATAGGTAAACATTGACTGATACATGGTTACACACAGCCACAATAGGTAAACATTGACTGATACATGAATACACACAGCCACAATAGGTAAACATTGACTGATACATGGTTACACACAGCCACAATAGGTAAACATTGACTGATACATGAATACACACAGCCACAATAGGTAAACATTGACTGATACATGGATACACACAGCCACAATAGGTAAACATTGACTGATACATGAATACACACAGCCACATTAGGTAAACATTGACTGATACATGAATACACACAGCCACAATAGGTAAACATTGACTGATACATGAATACACACAGCCACAATAGGTAAACATTGACTGATACATGAATACACACAGCCACATTAGGTAAACATTGACTGATACATGAATACAAACAGCCACATTAGGTAAACATTGACTGATACATGGTTACACACAGCCACAATAGGTAAACATTGACTGATACATAGTTACACACAGCCACAATAGGTAAACATTGACTGATACATGAATACACACAGCCACATTAGGTAAACATTGACTGATACATGAATACACAAGCCACAATAGGTAAACATTAAATGATACATGAATACACACAGCCACAATAGGTAAACATTGACTGATACATAGTTACACACAGCCATACTAGGTAAACATTGACTGATACATGAATACACACAGCCACATTAGGTAAACATTGACTGATACATGAATACACACAGCCACATTAGGTATACATTGACTGATACATGGTTACACACATTAGGTAAACATTGACTGATACATGAATACACACAGCCACAATAGGTAAACATTAAATGATACATGAATACAAACAGCCACAATAGGTAAACATTGACTGATACATGAATACACACAGCCACAATAGGTAAACATTGACTGATACATGAATACACACAGCCACAATAGGTAAACATTGACTGATACATGAATACACACAGCCACATTAGGTAAACATTGACTGATACATGAATACACACAGCCACATTAGGTAAACATTGACTGATACATGAATACAAACAGCCACATTAGGTAAACATTGACTGATACATGAATACAAACAGCCACATTAGGTAAACATTGACTGATACATGAATACACAAGCCACAATAGGTAAACATTAAATGATACATGAATACACACAGCCACAATAGGTAAACATTGACTGATACATGAATACACACAGCCACATTAGGTACACATTGACTGATACATGAATACATACAGCCACATTAGGTAAACATTGACTGATACATGAATACAAACAGCCACATTAGGTAAACATTGACTGATACATGAATACACACAGCCACAATAGGTAAACATTAAATGATACATGAATACAAACATTGACTGATACATGAATACAAACAGCCACATTGGACAACACCGACTTGATTATATGTTTGAGTTATTTAGCAGATACTAGTAATCTATTCTCTCGGATGTACATATACAATGGATCCCATCATCTCTCGCCCATACAGGAACAAAGTATCCCATCATGCTAAGACCAGTGCATTATCAAATAATATGAGGCATTGCAACAATTGGGAATCAATGATCTTTATAATGGCAGCAGTCACCCAGCCGTTGTTTCATAACCATCTATAGACGATGTGGCTATAAATGTGCATCTATTAAACTGATCATGTTCGAGGAATGCAGATGCAAAATTAATGATATCTTGAAGTGTTCATGCCTACTGAATATCAGAATAGTGGAATTACACATTAGTGGCATGCTAGCAGATCAGAATAGTGGAATTACACATTAGTGGCATGCTAGCAGACCAGAATAGTGGAATTACACATTAGTGGCATGCTAGCAGACCAGAATAATGGAATTACACATTAGTGGCATGCTAGCAGACCAGAATAGTGGAATTACACATTAGTGGCATGCTAGCAGATCAGAATAGTGGAATTACACATTAGTGGCATGCTAGCAGACCAGAATAGTGGAATTACACATTAGTGGCATGCTAGCAGACCAGAATAATGGAATTACACATTAGTGGCATGCTAGCAGACCAGAATAGTGGAATTACACATTAGTGGCATGCTAGCAGATCAGAATAGTGGAATTACACATTAGTGGCATGCTAGCAGACCAGAATAGTGGAATTACACATTAGTGGCATGCTAGCAGACCAGAATAATGGAATTACACATTAGTGGCATGCTAGCAGACCAGAATAGTGGAATTACACATTAGTGGCATGCTAGCAGACAGAATAGTGGATTACACATTAGTGGCATGCTAGCAGATCAGAATAGTGGAATTACACATTAGTGGCATGCTAGCAGATCAGAATAGTGGAATTACACATTAGTGGCATGCTAGCAGATCAGAATAGTGGAATTACACATTAGTGGCATGCTAGCAGACCAGAATAGTGGAATTACACATTAGTGGTATGCTAGCAGAGAAGAATAGTGGAGTTACACATTAGTGGCATGCTAGCAGATCAGAATAGTGGAATTACACATTAGTGGCATGCTAGCAGACCAGAATAGTGGAATACACATTAGTGGCATGCTAGCAGACCAGAATAGTGGAATACACATTAGTGGCATGCTAGCAGACCAGAATAGTGGAGTTACACATTAGTGGCATGCTAGCAGATCAGAATAGTGGAATTACACATTAGTGGCATGCTAGCAGACCAGAATAGTGGAATACACATTAGTGGCATGCTAGCAGACCAGAATAGTGGAATACACATTAGTGGCATGCTAGCAGACCAGAATAGTGGAATTACACATTAGTGGCATGCTAGCAGACCAGAATAGTGGAATTACACATTAGTGGCATGCTAGCAGATCAGTGGAATTACACATTAGTGGCATGCTAGCAGACCAGAATAGTGGAATTACACATTAGTGGCATGCTAGCAGATCAGTGGAATTACACATTAGTGGCATGCTAGCAGATCAGTGGAATTACACATTAGTGGCATGCTAGCAGATCAGTGGAATTAGTGTCACATACACATGTTACTATAGAGATCAATCCTGATGTTCGGACAGAAATATTGGATCTGTTTCTGTATAAAGAGAAACCTTTAGGTAACAGTGAGGATGAGATTTATTGTTAGTACTTACCCGATCAAGATCGCTTGTAGATGTTCCAGCTTTAATATCAGGCCTTGGACGTTTTCGTTTGGGAGGCTGAAATTTTTTTCAAATATTCTATACATGTAGTTGCGAACAATAAAGTATGGGGTAGCTTGGTAGATGTTTGTTGAGTCGACTAAGTATCCACTACAGATTCTATATGAAATAACATTTCCCTGAGATAATATTATAGAGAAGTAAGACAGTTGAGGGAGACCGCTACTCCCAAATCCCCATCTAGTTCCACCCCTGGTTATTACAGAATACATGTACATACCAAACTTTATTTTTGAGTTTCCTAATACCACAGATGACTAGAATCCTAATACCACAGATGACAAGAATCCTAATACCACAGATGACTAGAATCCTAATACCACAGATGACAAGAATCCTAATACCACAGATGACTAGAATCCTAATACCACAGATGACTAGAATCCTAATACCACAGATGACAAGAATCCTAATACCACAGATGACTAGAATCCTAATACCACAGATGACAAGAATCCTAATACCACAGATGACTAGAATCCTAATACCACAGATGACTAGAATCCTAATACCACAGATGACAAGAATCCTAATACCACAGATGACTAGAATCCTAATACCACAGATGACAAGAATCCTAATACCACAGATGACTAGAATCCTAATACCACAGATGACTAGAATCCTAATACCACAGATGACAAGAATCCTAATACCACAGATGACTAGAATGGTGAAATCACAAGGGTTATTATACTTGATAAAACAAGGGTCATTATACTTGATAAAACAAGGGTCATTATATGGAATATTTATGGAGCATACACATACATGGAGCATGCATGGAGCATACACATACATGGAGCATACACATACATGGAGCATACATGGAGCATACACATACATGGAGCATACACATACATGGAGTATGCATGGAGCATACACATAACTGGAGCATGCATGGGGCATACATGGAGCATGCATAGAGCATACACATACATGGAGCATACACATACATGGAGCATGCATGGGGCATACATGGAGCATACACATACATGGAGCATGCATGGAGCATACACATACATGGAGCATGCATGGAGCATACATGGAGCATACACATACATGGAGCATGCATGGAGCATACACATACATGGAGCATACACATACATGCATGGAGCATACACATACATGGGGCATACATGGAGCATACATGGAGCATACACATACATGGAGCATACACATACATGGAGCATGCACATACATGGAGCATACACATATATGGAGCATGCACATACATGGAGCATACACATACATGGAGCATGCACATACATGGAACATACACATACATGGAGCATGCATGGAGCATACATGGAGCATACACATGCATGGAGCATACACATACATGGAGCATACATGGAGCATACATGGAGCATACACATACATGGAGCATGCATACACATACATGGAACATACATGGAGCATACATGGAGCATACACATACATGGAGCATGCATGGGGCATACTTGGAGCATACATGGAGCATACACATACATGGAGCATACACATACATGGAGCATGCATGGAGCATACACATACATGGAGCATACACATACATGGAGCATGCATGGAGCATACACATACATGGAGCATGCATGGAGCATACACATACATGGAGCATACACATACATGGAGCATGCATGGAGCATACACATACATGGAGCATGCATGGAGCATACACATACATGGAGCATACACATACATGGAGCATACACATACATAATTTCCGGTCTACAATAAACACATCACACTGGCTAATTTCCAGGTGTTGCAATGAATCAGTCCAATGACGATCAAGCGTTCAAAGCATGTCATGTCAATTACATGAAATTAGCGTTGTAATCATTTGATGCTTACAAACTAAGCAAACGACTATTTTTATTTCTTTGAAGTGGACTGAATGATTGACAGTCGATTATATATGAAAGAAAATTGTTTTTAAAATGTTTGCATTAACTTAAAGAAGTGTGTGAGGATTATATTTATATATTTAATAATAATTAATATTTCAAACAGGAAGCTAAAAAGTTTGATTTTTATTGAATGATTGATAATGAAAAGAGGATTGTTTCAAGGGGGCGAGGATTAATTATCTATATAATTAATAACTAAATATGCATATAATTAAAAACTAAATATGCATATAATTAATAACTAAATATGTATATAATTAATAACTAAATATGTATATAATTAATAACTAAATATGTATATAATCAATAACTAAATATGTATATAATTAATAACTGAATATGTAAATAATTAATAACTAAATATGTATATAATTAATAACTAAATATGTATATAATTAATAACTAAATATGTATATAATTTATAACTAAATATGTAAATAATTAATAACTAAATATGCATATAATTAATAACTAAATATGTATATAATTAATAACTAAATATGCATATAATTAATTATATAATTAATAACTAAATATGTATATAATTAATAACTAAATATATATATAATTAATAACTAAATATGTAAATAATTAATAACTAAATATGTATATAATTAATAACTAAATATGTATATAATTAATAACTAAATATTTCAAACAGAAAGCCGAAAATCTGAATGTACTCAAAATATGCGAAGGGTATATAATGTTTAGGATTTTTATTGTACAGCACTCTGAAATTCAATTATTTCTACTCAATCACCCTCTAGCTCAAACCCTGGTATTATAAACATATATTGTTACCCAATATTATACAGTTTGTAGAATGCATATAAAACAAATATTAAAGGAAAATGATTAGAATTACGTAATTCTTCTCCCTTGCATTATTAACAGATTGTGAAGTATGTATATTCAGTGTGTATCTAGTTTAATAGTTTATACAATAATGTATACAGTATTACCTAGGTACATTGTACCTATTGACATGTTGTGCTATGGACTATGGAATACATTTTAAAAATGAATTGTTTAGGATTAAGAAAATATCACAAGCTTGGGTGCGACTACATAAACAACCTACTTAAAATTGCTTAAAGTTAACGATATATGCAAAATAGATGCACAGTCGATATTTGAGGACATGTTGTCCCTAAATGGTTGGTAAATAACACATAAATAGTTACCCCGCTGGTAAAATATTCGGGCGACAAACTTTCCAGAAACAGAATTCTTTCTTCCAAATTTTTCAACCGACTGAATACGCCTGCCTTTGATGGTTCTGTAAGATAGGATATAATATATAGGTGACTGAGGTACATGTAAGATAGGATATAATATATAGGTGACTGAGGTACATACAAGATAGGATATAATATATAGGTGGCTGAGGTACATACAAGATAGGATATAATATATAGGTGACTGAGGTACATGTAAGATAGGATATAATATATAGGTGGCTGAGGTACATACAAGATAGGATATAATATATAGGTGACTGAGGTACATGTAAGATAGGATATAATATATAGGTGGCTGAGGTACATACAAGATAGGATATAATATATAGGTGACTGAGGTACATGTAAGATAGGATATAATATATAGGTGACTGAGGTACATGTAAGATAGGATATAATATATAGGTGACTGAGGTACATACAAGATAGGATATAATATATAGGTGACTGAGGTACATGTAAGATAGGATATAATATATAGGTGACTGAGGTACATGTAAGATAGGATATAATATATAGGTGACTGAGGTACATGTAAGATAGGATATAATATATAGGTGACTGAGGTACATGTAAGATAGGATATAATATATAGGTGACTGAGGTACATGTAAGATAGGATATAATATATAGGTGACTGAGGTACATGTAAGATAGGATATAATATATAGGTGACTGAGGTACATGTAAGATAGGATATAATATATAGGTGACTGAGGTACATGTAAGATAGGATATAATATATAGGTGACTGAGGTACATGTAAGATAGGATATAATATATAGGTGACTGAGGTACATGTAAGATAGGATATAATATATAGGTGACTGAGGTACATGTAAGATAGGATATAATATATAGGTGACTGAGGTACATGTAAGATAGGATATAATATATAGGTGACTGAGGTACATGTAAGATAGGATATAATATATAGTTGACTGAGGTACAGTAATACTGCAACAATTTATGCAATACAACATTGCACAATGGATTGCCCACCACGCTAGTGACATCGTTTACAGATGGATTGACCTAGTATGCTCAAGGCAGATGGATTGACCTAGTATGCTCAAGGCAGTTGGATTGACCTAGTATGCTCAAGGCAGATGGATTGACCTAGTATACTCAAGGCAGATGGATTGACCTAGTATGCTCAAGGCAGATGGATTGACCTAGTATACGCAAGGCAGATGGATTGACCTAGTATGCTCAAGGCAGTTGGATTGACCTAGTATGCTCAAGGCTGTTGGATTGACCTAGTATGCTCAAGGCAGTTGGATTGACCTAGTATACTCAAGGCAGATGGATTGACCTAGTATACTAAAGGCAGATGGATTGACCTAGTATACTCAAGGCAGATGGATTGACCTAGTATGCTCAAGGCAGATGGATTGACCTAGTATGCTCAAGGCAGTTGGATTGACCTAGTATACTCAAGGCAGTTGGATTGACCTAGTATGCTCAAGGCAGATGGATTGACCTAGTATGCTCAAGGCAGATGGATTGACCTAGTATGCTCAAGGCAGTTGGATTGACCTAGTATGCTCAAGGCAGATGGATTGACCTAGTATGCTCAAGGCAGATGGATTGACCTAGTATGCTCAAGGCAGTTGGATTGACCTAGTATGCTCAAGGCAGATGGATTGACCTAGTATGCTCAAGGCAGATGGATTGACCTAGTATGCTCAAGGCAGATGGATTGACCTAGTATACTCAAGGCAGTTGGATTGACCTAGTATACTCAAGGCAGATGGATTGACCTAGTATACTCAAGGCAGATGGATTGACCTAGTATGCTCAAGGCAGATGGATTGACCTAGTATGCTCAAGGCAGATGGATTGACCTAGTATACTCAAGGCAGATGGATTGACCTAGTATACTCAAGGCAGATGGATTAACCTAGTATACTCAAGGCAGATGGATTGACCTAGTATGCCCAAGGCAGATGGATTGACCTAGTATGCTCAAGGCAGTTGGATTGACCTAGTATGCTCAAGGCAGTTGGATTGACCTAGTATGCTCAAGGCAGTTGGATTGACCTAGTATGCTCAAGGCAGATGGATTGACCTAGTATGCTCAAGGCAGTTGGATTGACCTAGTATGCTCAAGGCAGATGGATTGACCTAGTATGCTCAAGGCAGATGGATTGACCTAGTATGCTCAAGGCAGTTGGATTGACCTAGTATGCTCAAGGCAGATGGATTGACCTAGTATGCTCAAGGCAGATGGATTGACCTAGTATGCTCAAGGCAGTTGGATTGACCTAGTATGCTCAAGGCAGTTGGATTGACCTAGTATGCTCAAGGCAGATGGATTGACCTAGTATGCTCAAGGCAGTTGGATTGACCTAGTATGCTCAAGGCAGTTGGATTGACCTAGTATGTAGTATGTGACCTATTTTTAAATGCATGACGTATGGAAGGATCTGGCTTAAAATCAGCATTTTCATACCGAAATTTGACACTCGACTTTGGCCGAGATGAACTTATGGCTGGGACTATACAGTAATGATTTTGGAAATTCCTACTATCACTTTTGCGAGTTGGTAGATCGCAAAAACCTTATTAACTGATGAAAAATTAATTATTCAAATTATTTCGGAAGAATGAGTAGTAGCAATGTTATTTTATACATGAAAACATGTATTTTTTGTTTGCTTTTTAAGATGTAATGTCACTTTAACACACTGGACTTGTAATCCAGGGATCACAGGTTCCATCAGACTGACCAATATCACAGAGGTCTCATGTTTTGCACCAGGCATGTGAAAGAATCAGAGTAGCCTCTGGAATGGGCACTATCATCCAACATGTAAAATGGCTAACTTATTCAAGGGGCGACATTCATGTGGGCAACCATCAGCGACCATAAATAATCACAAACACACACATATATAAAGGCTTTTCGTCAATCATTGACCTACATTTTATAGATTGACATAGATTTGAACACATACTGATGAAACCATTCAACTTGAGCCATTACAAGTTAATCCTGTATTCTACTTTGCGAGGAAATGAGCATGTGAATGTAGTTGTATGTGAACCTGTTATTTTAAGATGTTGTTCCATGTTTGCCAGCCTCTCTTCTATTCCGTGCATTGTTGCTGCTGTAGATGCCTGCTGGCTTGGGGAACAGTCATTTGCTGATGTACCTAGTGCACATGTCTGAGGCCCGTACATGTTCACAACCCTGCTCACTGAAAAGTAATCAACAGTTGGCTTGGGATCCATCAGTGATGTACATAGTATAGTGCATGTGCTTAGGTTTCTACAAATTCATGATTTCATTTCAACTTCACCAGAGACAGCCCATGACCAAAGACAGCACATCACCAGAGACAACCCATGACTAGAGAACTGCCCATCATCAGATTGTTGCCCATCACAAGATTGTTGCCCATAACCAGAGACAGCCCAGCATTAGAGACAACCAATGACCAGAGTGCTACCTTTCACCAGATTGTTGCCCATCACCAGAGACAGCCTATCACCAGAGACAGCCCATCATTAGAGACAGCCCATCACCAGAGACAGCCCATCACCAGAGACAGCCATCATTAGAGACAGCCCATCATTAGAGACAGCCCATCATTAGAGACAGCCCATCACCAGAGACAGCCTATCACCAGAGACAGCCCATCATTAGAGACAGCCCATCACCAGAGACAGCCCATCATTAGAGACAGCCCATCACCAGAGACAGCCCATCATTAGAGACAGCCCATCATTAGAGACAGCCCATCCACCAGAGACAGCCCATCATTAGAGACAGCCCATCATTAAAGACAGCCCATCATTAGAGATAACAAACGACCAAAAACAACCATCACAAGAGACAACCAATAACCAGAGTGCTGCCCATCACCAGAGACAACCAATGACCAGAGTGTTGCCCATCACCAGATTGTTGTCCATCACCAGAGACAACCCATGACTAGAGACAACCCATGACTAGAGACAACCCATGACTAGAGACAACACATCACTAGAGACAACCCATGACTAGAGACAACCCATGACTAGAGACAACCCATGACAAGAGACAACCCATGACTAGAGACAACACATGACTAGAGACAACGCATGACTAGAGACAACCCATGACTAGAGACAACCCATGACTAGAGACAACCCATGACTAGAGACAACCCATGACTAGAGACAACCCATGACTAGAGACAACCCATGACTAGAGACAACACATGACTAGAGACAACCCATGACTAGAGACAACCCATCACCAGAGACAACCCATCACCCATGACTAGAGACAACCCATCACCAGAGACAACCCATCACCAGAGACAACCCATGACTAGAGACAACCCATGACTAGAGACACCATACAGAGACAACCCATGACAAGAGACAACACATGACTAGAGACAACACATGACTAGAGACAACCCATGACTAGAGACAACCCATCACCAGAGACATCCCATCACTAGAGACAACCCATCACCAGAGACAACCCATGACTAGAGACAACCCATGACTAGAGACAACCCATGACTAGAGACAGCTCATGACTAGAGACAACCCATGACAAGAGACAACACATGACTAGAGACAACCCATGACAAGAGACAACACATGACTAGAGATAACACATGACTAGAGACAACACATGACTAGAGACAACACATGACTAAAGACAACACATGACTAGAGACAACACATGACAAGAGACACACATGACTAGAGACAACACATGACTAAAGACAACACATGACTAGAGACAACACATGACTAGAGACAACACATGACTAGAGACAGCCCATGACAAGAGACAACACATGACTAGAGACAACACATGACTAGAGACAACACATGACTAGAGACAACACATGACTAGAGACAACACATGACTAGAGACAACACATGACTAGAGACAACACATGACTAGAGACAACCCATGACAAGAGACAACACATGACTAGAGACAACACATGACTAGAGACAACACATGACTAGAGACAGCTCATGACTAGAGACAACCCATGACAAGAGACAACCCATGACTAGAGACAACCCATCACCAGATACAATCCAAATACAAACTGACTAGAGACAACCCATAACAGAGTGATGCCCATGACCAGAGACAGCCCATGCCCAGAAACATCCCATGACAAGAGACAACCCATACATAAATACAACCCATGCTGCCCATGCCAAGAGACAACCCATGCTGCCCATGACAAGAGACAACCCATGCTGCCCATGACAAGAGACAACCCATGCTGCCCATGACAAGAGACAATCCATGCTGCCCATGACAAGAGACAATCCATGCTGCCCATGCCAAGAGACAATCCATGCTGCCCATGACAAGAGACAATCCATGCTGCCCATGCCAAGAGACAATCCATGCTGCCCATGACAAGAGACAGCCCATGCTGCCCATGACAAGAGACAACCCATGGGTCGAATACAATCGGCTGAGTGTTCAGGTCCACGTGTCTCAGAAAATGTACACAAAAGTTTTCTCACCTTTCTCTGATTTTATTGACATCACTTTCCATCGGTACAGCGCGAGTGATTTACACGTGGAATTGGCAATTACAACTCTAACGTAGATTACTTTCGCTCATACCGCGGCTTTTTCAATCCATATTTTAAATTGTTACTAAACGTGATTATGTACAAAACAAACATATAACACACTTATTGAGTTAAAGATGAGCTCCTTATACAAGTTGTTCAAATCCAACTTTAATAAACATAATAAAGCACAGCAGACAACAATCCGGCAAAGCAGACGACAATCCGGCACAGCAGACAAAAATCCGGCAAAGCAGACGACAATCCGGCAAAGCAGACGACAATCTGTGACTGCTTTAAGAATTAGGGAAGTAACACTTGTATGCAACATGTCCATGTGTTAAATCGCTGTCGATTATCATTACCAACTGATTGACATCTTATATTTTTAGAATGCATAGCTCTACCTGACATGACATCAGGGGGTTCATTTGACCCGAGCTCCCGGGTTTTGACGCATGAATATAGGTAAAGACGCTTGATTGGCTCTTGGTGAAAATGCGTAGTGGGTCAACTTTGACCCGGGGCGATGAGCGGTAAAACGTCATCGAACATTTTTTCAACAGTTTATCCTAATCTGCCTGTCAAATGCGATCGGAGAGGGCGGAGTCCGTCTAAAAATAAATGCCGTAACTCCGGCCAATGAACGAAGATGTCTGTAAAATTTGCCAACCATAAGCCTAGATATATTCTCGTAAAATTGGAGCTACATTTACATGAAAATACCACTTTTCTGCTAAATTAATGAATATTTATTAAAAGGTCATGCTTTTGGTTTAAACATATTTTATTTATCAAGATAAACATGACATATAACATCTGTACATATAACATCTGTACATATAACATCCATACAATACAACTATCAAGACAAGTGGATTGAATTGAAAGCTACAGGAGCTTATGGTAATTCTCTCCACCACATGCTTTTATCTTATTGTCGATACAAAAATCATGTTCCGGAACAAACTAAAAGCTACCCGCATTTTGTTTTGAAATCGGTGACTCCAGGCGTAAATCTAAGCGCATCCATTTTGAATTTTTTTTCCCACATATACGACGATATGAAGTACATATGTGAATGATAAAACTTCTTTGTAGCCAATAAACAATTTAATTTACGAGTTTATATGATTTATTGCAGTTCGTAACTAAATATATTTTATGAAAATCACTTCTTTTCATAGTAATTCAGAGTATTCACGTCGTTGTTTTACATTATGAACATTTTCAGATTCGTCCCAGTTTGGGAACAGCTGATCAAAAATCTCTTTCACTCGCCATAACACAGGAACTTGAAATTTTATCCATAAGCCACCAAAGGTCTCGTACCTCTATCCTAGGACACCCCCCTCTATAAGCCACCAAAGGTCTCGTACCTCTATCCTAGGACACCCCACTCTATAAGCCACCAAAGGTCTTGTACCTCTATCCTAGGACACCCTCCCTCTATAAGCCACCAAAGGTCTCGTACCTCTATCCTAGGACACCCCACTCTATAAGCCACCAAAGGTCTCGTACCTCTAATCCTAGGACACCCCCCTCTATAAGCCACCAAAGGTCTCGTACCTCTATCCTAGGACACCCCCCTCTATAAGCCACCAACGGTCTCGTACCTCTATCCTAGGACACGCCCCTCTATAAGCCACCAAAGGTCTCGTACCTCTATCCTAGGACACGCCCCTCTATAAGCCACCAAAGGTCTCGTACCTCTATCCTAGGACACCCCCCTCTATAAGCCACCAAAGGTCTCGTACCTCTATCCTAGGACACCCCACTCTATAAGCCACCAAAGGTCTCGTACCTCTATCCTAGGACACCCCCCTCTATAAGCCACCAAAGGTCTCGTACCTCTATCCTAGGACACCCCCTCTATATGCCACCAAAGGTCTCGTACCTCTATCCTAGGACACCCTCCTCTATAAGCCACCAAAGGTCTCGTACCTCTATCCTAGGACACACCCCTCTATAAGCCACCAAAGGTCTCGTACCTCTATCCTAGGACACCCCCTCTATAAGCCACCAAAGGTCTCATACCTCTATCCTAGGACACCCCCTCTATAAGCCACCAATGGTCTTGTACCTCTATCCTAGGACACCCTCCTCTATAAGCCACCAAAGGTCTCGTACCTCTATCCTAGGACACACTCCTCTATAAGCCACCAAAGGTCTCGTACCTCTATCCTAGGACACCCCCTCTATAAGCCACCAAAGGTCTCGTACCTCTATCCTAGGACACCCCCCTCTATAAGCCACCAAAGGTCTTGTACCTCTATCCTAGGACACCCCCCTCTATAAGCCACCAAAGGTCTCGTACCTCTATCCTAGGGTGGGGTGTCCTAGGATAGAGGTACGAGACCTTTGGTGGCGTATGGATAAAATTTTAAGTTCCTGTGGCCATATGGCCATAATAACTCGGAATATTAGTTGATTTCGCAAATGATAATTATACATATAACATATGCATAAAAATGTGCTTAAATTAAAAAATGCATAGATATTGAAATGAATATGTCCCCTTTATATAAGAAATTCGACCTGAGTGGTTAACCAGTACTAAGGATTTTGTGTGAGGTATCAAACCCAGACTGTTCTATTCCAAATCCTATCCTATACCACAAAGTAACTTAAATACTTGTACGGTTGAACCGTTCTAAATCCAGATGTAAAGCTCATCAAACTAGTCAATGTTTTCTCGAATTATGATAACAAAATTACTGGTTGCACCCAAGACACACCTTGGTCCAGAGGTTATTATATGGTCGGGGAAAAGTTATCTGTACGGAAAGTACCAACATGCATATTGACTCTTGAAAAATCCAGTTTGACTCTTGAAAAATCCAGCTTGACTCTTGAGATTTTGACCTCAAGGGTCATTGACTCTTGACTTTCAAAGTCTAGTGAACGCTCTGTGACATTAAATGTAGATTTAAACCATTCGTCATTAAATTGCATAACATATTTACCAAAGTATCGATATTTTTATAGAACATGATCATGAAAGCCGTCCTATAAACACGGATTCGTATCAAACCACGAGGGAAGGATATATTGGATGTATTGCATAAACCAGTATACAACAGTAAGCTCCTAATATATGTAATTTCTAAATATCATGGGTCACTTCAGACTGACTATCCTTGGTTCAAACCACCCATGACTCGAACAATTATGCACAGACCCATCATATTCTAGAAAACAATGTTTGAGTGTATATATATTCATAGATGTACATGTATGTATTTAGATATTCCATAGTATCATTATCAATTCATCAATTAAAAAGTTAGTGGAAGCCCTAAACATGTTCAACATATTGCATGTTACAGTACCTATAAATCACTATTCCCACCATCTTGTTGCTAGCACATACATGTACATTACCTTTAATATGACTCTTCCCGCCAGCTCTGGGAACAAACACAGCTGCCGTTCTGGCACAGCTGTTCTCCAAGTCTGAAAATACAAAGTGATTGAGTAGATGACAGGACTACAGCTACCATGGTAGGTTCCTGTCTTACATACTTCAAAGAACAATTACATTAATACACATGGGCAGTTCTTCTCGAAAGTAATATTTTGTGAATACATGTATTCTGAATTTACAATCTCCTTATAACTTGATGTGTCTCCAAACAGACTGTCACCCATTATCTTTGCATATATAGTCCATTATGAGAGAGTACTTCTGGCTAACAGTTTATAGTCCCATCTGAAAAGCTTAATATTATTAGAGTCAGACGAAGGGTCGGACCTGCCATCTCTGAACTCGTAGTTAGGTGTAAACATGATTAAATGTTTCAAATACTTATTGCAATTATATAGCTCAGGATTCAAACCCACATTACCTAGCAATGTTACTTAGCAACATTACCTTGCATAGCAACATTACCTTGCATCATTACCTTGCATCATTATCTAGCAATGTTACTTAGCAACATTACCTTGCATCATTACCTAGCAATGTTACTTAGCAACATAACCTTGCATAGCAACATTACCTTGCATCATTACCTAGCAATGTTACTTAGCAACATTACCTTGCATCATTACCTAGCAATGTTACTTAGCAACATAACCTTGCATAGCAACATTACCTTGCATCATTACCTAGCAATGTTACTTAGCAACATTACCTTGCAACATTACCTAGCAACATTACCTTGCATCATTACCTAGCAATGCTACTTAGCAACATTACCTTGCATCATTACCTAGTAATGTTACTTAGCAACATAACCTTGCATAGCAACATTACCTTGCATCATTACCTAGCAATGTTACTTAGCAACATTACCTTGCAACATTACCTAGCAACATTACCTTGCATCATTACCTAGCAATGCTACTTAGCAACATTACCTTGCATCATTACCTAGTAATGTTACTTAGCAACATAACCTTGCATAGCAACATTACCTTGCACCATTACCTAGCAATGCTACTTAGCAACATTACCTAGCAATGTTACTTAGCAACATAACCTTGCATAGCAACATTACCTTGCATCATTACCTAGCAATGCTACTTAGCAACATTACCTTGCATCATTACCTAGCAATGTTACTTAGCAACATTACAATGCATCATTACCTAGCAATGTTACTTAGCAACATTACCTTGCATCATTACCTAGCAATGTTACTTAGCAACATTACCTTGCATCATTACCTAGCAATGTTACTTAGCAACATTACCTAGCAATGTTACTTAGCAACATTACCTTGCATCATTACCTAGCAATGTTACTTAGCAACATTACCTTGCATCATTACCTAGCAATGTTACTTAGCAACATTACCTTGCATCATTACCTAGCAATGTTACTTAGCAACATTACAATGCATCATTACCTAGCAATGTTACTTAGCAACATTACCTTGCATCATTACCTAGCAATGTTACTTAGCAACATAACCTTGCATAGCAACATTACCTTGCATCATTACCTAGCAATGTTATTTGCAACATTACCTTGCATCATTACCTAGCAATGTTACTTAGCAACATTACCTAGCAATGTTACTTAGCAACATTACCTTGCATCATTACCTAGCAATGTTACTTAGCAACATTACCTTGCATCATTACCTAGCAATGTTACTTAGCAACATTACCTTGCATCATTACCTAGCAATGTTACTTAGCAACAATACCTTGCTTCATTACCTAGCAATGTTACTTAGCAACATTACCTTGCATCATTACCTAGCAATGTTACTTAGCAACATTACCTTGCATCATTACCTAGCAATGTTACTTAGCAACATTACCTTGCATCATTACCTAGCAATGTCACTTAGCAACAATACCTTGCATCATTACCTAGCAATGTTACTTAACAACATTACCTTGCATCATTACCTAGCAATGTTACTTAGCAACATAACCTTGCATAGCAACATTACCTTGCATCATTACCTAGCAATGTTATTTGCAACATTACCTTGCATCATTACCTAGCACTGTTACTTAGCAACATTACCTTGCATCATTACCTAGCAATGTTACTTAGCAACATAACGTTGCATCATTACCTAGCAATGTTACTTAGCAACATTACCTAGCAAAGCAATATTACATTGCAACATTACCTAGCAATATTAATTAGCAACATTACCTAGCATAGCAACATTACATTGCAACATGACCTAGCAATGTTACTTAGAAACATTACCTAGCATAGCAACATTACCTAGCAATGTTACTTAGCAACATTACCTAGAATAGCAACATTACCTTGCATCATTACCTAGCAATGTTACTTAGCAACATAACGTTGCATCATTACCTAGCAATATTACATTGCAACATTACCTAGCAATATTACTTAGCAACATTACCTAGCATAGCAACATTACATAGCAACATGACCTAGCAATGTTACTTAGCAACATTACCTAGCATAGCAACATTACCTAGCAATGTTACTTAGCAACATTACCTAGCATAGCAACATTACCTAGCAATGTTACTTAACAACATTACATGGGGAGGACCGAATCTAATGTTGTTATAACTTGTGGTCCAACCCATTTGTGTATGTATGTAATACCTGTATGATTGTGATTATATTTATGTATACATATACAATAAAATATGATTAAACTAACAACATTACCAAGCATCATTACCTAGCAATGTTACTTAACAACATTACCTAGCAATGTTACTTAGCAACATTACCTGGCATCATTACCTAGCAATGTTACTTAGCAACATTACCTTGCATCATTACCTAGCAATGCTACTTAGCAACATTACCTTGCATCATTACCTAGCAATGTTACTTAGCAACATTACCTTGCATCATTACCTAGCAATGCTACTTAGCAACATTACCTAGCAATGTTACTTAGCAACATTACCTTGCATCATTACCTAGCAATGCTACTTAGCAACATTACCTAGCAATGCTACTTAACAACATTACCTAGCAATGTTACTTAGCAACATTACCTAGCAATGTTACTTAGCAACATTACCTTGCATCATTACCTAGCAATGTTACTTAGCAACAATACCTTGCATCATTACCTAGCAATGTTACTTAGCAACATTACCTTGCATCATTACCTAGCAATGTTACTTAGCAACATTACCTTGCATCATTACCTAGCAATGCTACTTAGCAACATTACCTAGCAATGTTACTTAACAACATTACCTAACAATGTTACTTAGCAACATTACCTTGCATCATTACCTAGTAATGTTACTTAGCAACATTACCTTGCATCATTACCTAGCAATGTTACTTAGCAACATTACCTTGCATCATTACCTAGCAATGTTACTTAGCAACATTACCTAGCAATGTTACTTAGCAACATTACAATGCATCATTACCTAGCAATGTTACTTAGCAACATTACCTTGCATCATTACCTAGCAATGTTACTTAGCAACATAACCTTGCATCATTACCTAGCAATGTTACTTAGCAACATTACCTAGCATAGCAATATTACATTGCAACATTACCTAGCAATATTACTTAGCAACATTACCTAGCATAGCAACATTACATTGCAACATGACCTAGCAATATTACTTAGCAACATTACCTAGCATAGCAACATTACATTGCAACATTACCTAGCAATGTTACTTAGCAACATTACCTAGCATAGCAACATTACCTAGCAATGTTACTTAGCAACATTACCTAGCATAGCAACATTACCCTGCAACATTACCTAGCAATGCTACTTAACATTACCCTGCAACATTACCTAGCAATGTTACTTAGCAACATTACCAAGCATCATTATCTAGCAATGTTACTTAGCAACATTACCTAGCATTAACAACATTACCTAGCAATATTACTTAGCCACATTACCTAGCATAGCAACATTACCCTGCAACATTACCTAGCAATGTTACTTAGCAACATTACCTAGCATTAACAACATTACCTAGTAAGATTACATGACACATTACCTACAACCATTTCCAAACAACAGTACCAAGGAACATTACCTTGCCTTACAACATTACTTAGCAACATTATGAAACAACAATATCTAACAACATTACCTAACACTATTACCTACCAACATTACATTGAAATATCACCTAGCTCTAGTACAAATGTATTTAGCAACATTACCTAACAACATTACCTAGAACAATTACCTTGCACCATTACCTTGCAACAGTTCCCAACAAGATCACATTACCTAGCAACATTACCTTGCACGATTACCTTGTACCATTACCATGCAACATTACCTTGTACCATTACCATGCAACATTACCTTGTACCATTACCTACCAACATTACCTTGCACGATTACCTTGTACCATTACCTAGCAACATTACCTTGCACGATTACCTTGTACCATTACCATGCAACATTACCGTGTACAATTACCATGCAACATTACCTTGTACCATTACCTAGCAACATTACCGAATACCATTACCTTGCAACATTACCATGTAACATTACCATGCAACATTACCTTGTACCATTACCTTGTACCATTACCTTGTACCATTACCTTGTACCATTACCATGCAACATTACCTTGTACCATTACCATGCAACATTACCGTGTACCATCACCATGCAACATTACCTTGTACCATTACCTTGTACCAACACCATGCAACATTACCTTGTACCATTACCTTGTACCATTACCTAGCAACATTACCATATACCATTACCTTGCAACATTACCATGCAACATTACCTTGTACCATTACCATGTAACATTACCATGCAACATTACCTTGTACCATTACCTTGTACCATTACCGTGTACCATCACCATGCATAATTACCTTGTACCATTACCTTGTACCATTACCTTGTACCATTACCATGCAACATTACCTAGCAACATTACCTTTGCAAGATTACCTTGTACCATTACCTAGCAACATTACCTTGTACCATTACCTAGCAACATTACCTTGTACCATTACCTTGTACCATTACCTAGCCACATTACCATGCAACATTACCATGTACCATTACCTAGCAACATTACCTTGTACCATTACCTAGCAACATTACCATGTACCATTACCTAGCAACATTACCTTGTACCATTACCTTGTACCATTACCATGTACCATTACCATGCAACATTACCTTGTACCATTACCATGTACCATTACCTTGCAACATTACCTTGTACCATTACCATGTACCATTACCATGCAACATTACCTTGTACCATTACCTTGTACCATTACCATGAAACATTACTTTGTACCATTACCATGCAACATTACCTTGTACCATTACCATGCAACATTACCGTGTACCATTACCATGAAACATTACCATGTACCATTACCTAGCAACATTACCTTGTACCATTACCTTGTACCATTACCATGTACCATTACCATGCAACATTACCTTGTACCATTACCTTGTACCATTACCATGCAACATTACCTTGTACCATTACCTAGCAACATTACCATGTACCATTACCTAGCAACATTACCTTGTACCATTACCTTGTACCATTACCATGTACCATTACCATGCAACATTACCTTGTACCATTACCTAGCAACATTACCTTGCACCATTACCTTGTACCATTACCTAGCAACATTACCTTGTACCATTACCTTGTACCATTACCATGCAACATTACCTTGTACCATTACCTTGTACCATTACCTAGCAACATTACCTTGCACCATTACCGTGTACCATTACCTAGCAACATTACCTTGCACCATTACCTTGTACCATTACCTAGCAACATTACCTTGTACCATTACCATGCAACATTACCTTGTACCATTGCCTTGTATTATTACCTAGCAACATTACCTTGCACGATTACCTTGTACCATTACCTAGCAACATACCTTGCACCATTACCTTGTACCATTACCTAGCAACATTACCTTGTACCATTACCATGCAACATTACCTTGTACCATTACCTTGTATTATTACCTAGCAACATTACCTTGCACAATTACCTTGTACCATTACCTAGCAACATTACCTTGTACCATTACCTTGTACCATTACCTAGCAACATTACCTTGCACCATTACCTTGTACCATTACCTAGCAACATTACCTTGCACCATTACCTTGTACCATTACCTAGCAACATTACCTTGTACCATTACCATGCAACATTACCGTATACCATTACCTTGCAACATTACCTAGCAACATTACCATGCAACATTACCATGTACCATTACCATGCAACATTACCATGCAACATTACCATGCAACATTACCGTGTACCATTACCTAGCAACATTACCTTGTACCATTACCATGCAACATTACCTTGTACCATTACCTTGTATTATTACCTTATACCATTACCTTGCAATATTACCTAGCAACATTACCATGCAACATTACCTTGTACCATTACCTTGTACCATTACCTTGTACCATTACCATGTACCATTACCATGCAACATTACCTTGTACCATTACCTTGCAACATTACCTTGCAACATTACCTTGCAACATTACCTTGCAACATTACCTTGTACCATTACCTTGCAACATTACCTTGTACCATTACCTTGCAACATTACCGTGTACCATTACCATGCAACATTACCTTGTACCATCACCATGCAACATTACCTTGTACCATTACCTTGCAACATTACCTTGTACCATCACCATGCAACATTACCTTGTACCATTACCTTGCAACATTACCTTGTACCATTACCATGCAACATTACCTTGTACCATTACCTTGTACCATTACCTTGTACCATTACCATGCAACATTACCTAGCAACATTTCCTTGCACGATTACCTTGTACCATTACCTAGCAACATTACCTTGTACCATTACCTTGCAACATTACTTTGCACGATTACCTTGTACCATTACCTAGCAACATTACCTTGTACCATTACCTAGCAACATTACCTTGTACCATTACCATGCAACATTACCATGCAACATTACCATGTACCATTACCTAGCAACATTACCTTGTACCATTACCTAGCAACATTACCATGTACCATTACCTAGCAACATTACCTTGTACCATTACCTTGTACCATTACCATGTACCATTACCATGCAACATTACCTTGTACCATTACCATGAAACATTACCTTGTACCATTACCTTGTACCATAACCTAGCAACATTACCTTGTACCATTACCTTGTACCATTACCATGCAACATTACCTTGCACCATTACCTAGCAACATTACCTTGTACCATTACCATGCAACATTACCTTGTACCATTACCTTGCAACATTACCTTGTACCATTACCATGCAACATTACCTTGTACCATTACCGTGTACCATTACCTAGCAACATTACCTTGCACCATTACCTTGTACCATTACCTAGCAACATTACCTTGCACCATTACCTTGTACCATTACCTAGCAACATTACCTTGTACCATTACCATGCAACATTACCTTGTACAATTACCTTGTATTATTACCTAGCAACATTACCTTGCACCATTACCTTGTACCATTACCTAGCAACACACCTTGCACCATTACCTTGTACCATTACCTAGCAACATTACCTTGTACCATTACCATGCAACATTACCTTGTACCATTACCTTGTATTATTACCTAGCAACATTACCTTGCACCATTACCTTGTACCATTACCTAGCACCATTACCTTGTACCATTACCTTGTACCATTACCTAGCAACATTACCTTGCACCATTACCTTGTACCATTACCTAGCAACATTACCTTGCACCATTACCTTGTACCATTACCTAGCAACATTACCATGCAACATTACCTTGTACCATTACCTTGTATTATTACCTTATACCATTACCTAGCAACGTTACCATGCAACATTACCATGTACCATTACCATGCAACATTACCTTGTACCATTACCTAGCAACATTACCTTGTACCATGCAACATTACCATGCAACATTACCATGCACCATTACCTTGTACCATTACCTAGCAACATTACCATGTACCATTACCATGCAACATTACCATGCAACATTACCTTGTACCATTACCTAGCAACATTACCTTGTACCATTACCTAGCAACATTACCTTGTACCATTACCTAGCAACATTACCTTGTACCATTACCTAGCAACATTACCTTGTACCATTACCTTGTATTATTACCTTATACCATTACCTAGCAACGTTACCATGCAACATTACCATGTACCATTACCATGCAACATTACCTTGTACCATTACCTAGCAACATTACCTTGTACCATGCAACATTACCATGCAACATTACCATGCACCATTACCTTGTACCATTACCTAGCAACATTACCATGTACCATTACCATGCAACATTACCATGCAACATTACCTTGTACCATTACCTAGCAACATTACCATGTACCATTACCATGCAACATTACCATGCAACATTACCTTGTACCATTACCTAGCAACATTACCTTGTACCATTACCTAGCAACATTACCATGTACCATTACCTTGCAACATTACCTTGTACCATTACCTAGCAACATTACCGTGTACCATTACCTAGCAACATTACCATGTACCATTACCTTGCAACATTACCATGCAACATTACCTTGTACCATTACCATACAACATTACCATGCAACATTACCTTGTACCATTACCTTGTTCCATTACCTTGCAACATTACCATGCAACATTACCTTGTACCATTACCATGCAACATTACCATGCAACATTACCTTGTACCATTACCTTGTACCATTACCTTGTACCATGCAACATTACCATGCAACATTACCTTGCACCATTATCTTGCACCATTACCTTGCAACATTACCATGCAACATTACCTTGTACCATTACCTTGTACCATTACCTTGCAACATTACCATGCAACATTACCATGCAACATTACCATGCAACATTACCTTGTACCATTACCTTATACCATTACCATGCAACATTACCTTGTACCATTACCATGCAACATTACCATGCAACATTACCATGTACCATTACCATGCAACATTACCTTGTACCATTATCATGCAACATTACCTTGTACCATTACCATGCAACATTACCTTGTACCATTACCATGCAACATTACCGTGTACCATTACCTTGTACCATTACCTAGCAACATTACCTTGCACCATTACCTTGTACCATTACATTGTACCATTACCATGCAACATTACCTTGTACCATTACCTTGTACCATTACCATGCACCATTACCATGCAACATTACCTTGTACCATTACCATGCACCATTACCATGCAACATTACCTTGTACCATTACCATGCAACATTACCTTGTACCATTACCATGCAACATTACCTTGTACGATTACCATGTAACATTACCTAGCAACATTACCATGCAACATTACCTTGCAACATTACCATGCAACATTACCTTGTACCATTACCGTGCAACATTACCTTGTACCATTACCTTGCAACATTACCATGCAACATTACCTAGCAACATTACCTTGTACCATTACCGTGCAACATTACCGTGTACCATTACCTTGCAACATTACCATGCAACATTACTGTGTACCATTACATTGTACCATTACCATGTACCATTACCTTGCAACATTACCTTGTACCATTACCTTGCAACATTACCTTGTACCATTACCTTGCAACATTACCTTGTACCATTACCTTGTACCATTACCATGCAACATTACCTTGTACCATTACCTTGTACCATTACCATGCAACATTACCTTGTACCATTACTATGCAACATTACCTTGTATGATCACTATGCAACATTACCTTGTACCATTACCATGCAACATTACCTTGTACCATTACCATGCAACATTACCATGCAACATTACCTTGTACCATTACTATGCAACATTACCGTGTACCATTACCATGCAACATTACCTTGTACCATTACCATGCAACATTACCTTGTACCATTACCTACAGCAACATACCTTGTACCATTACCATGCAACATTACCTGACCAACATTACCTTGTACCATTACCATGCAACATTACCTTGTACCATTACCGCAACATTACCTTGTACCATTACCTGTACCAGACATTACCGACATTACCCATTCCATGCAACATTACCTTGTAACATTACCATGCAACATTACCTTGTACCATTACCTAGCAACATTACCTGTACCATTACCTTGAACCATTACCTACAACATCACCACAACAACATTACCTTGTACCATTACCAAACATTACCTGTACCATTACCTAGCAACATTACCTTGTACCATTACCATGCAACATTACCGTGTACCATTACCTAGCAACATTACCTTGTACCATTACCTTGCAACATCACTATGCAACATTACCTTGTACCATTACCATGCAACATTACCTTGTACCATTACCTTGTACCATTACCATGCAACATTACCTTGTACCATTACCATGCAACATTACCTTGTACCATTAACATGTAACATTACCTTGTACCAATACCATGCAACATTACCTTGTACCATTACCTTGTACCATTACCATGCAACATTACCTTGTACCATTACCATGTAACATTACCTTGTACCATTACCTTGCAACATTACCTTGCAACATTACCTTGTACCATTACCATGTACCATTACCATGCAACATTACCTTGTACCATTACCATGCAACATTACCTTGTACCATGCAACATTACCTTGTACCATTACCATGCAACATTACCTTGCACGATTACCTTGTACCATTACCTTGTACCATTACCTTGTACCATTACCATGCAACATTACCTTGTACCATTACCATGCAACATTACCTTGTACCATTACCATGCAACATTACCATGCAACATTACCTTGTACCATTACTATGCAACATTACCATGCAACATTACCTTGCAACATTACCATGCAACATTACCTTGTACCATTACCATGCAACATTACCATGCAACATTACCTTGTACCATTACCATGCAACATTACCTTGTACCATTACTATGCAACATTACCTTGTACCATTACCATGCAACATTACCTTGTACCATTACCATGTAACATTACTATACAACATTACCATGCAACATTACCTTGTACCATTACCTTGAACCATTACCTTACAACATCACCATGCAACAACATTACCTTGTACCATTACCATGTAACATTACCGTGTACCATTACCTAGCAACATTACCTTGCACCATTACCTAGCAACATTACCTTGTACCATTACCATGCAACATTACCTTGTACCATTACCTAGCAACATTACCTTGTACCATTACCTTGCAACATCACTGACATTACCTTGTACCATTACCATGCAACATTACCTTGCATACCATGTAACATTACCTTGTACCATTACCTTGCAACATTACCTTGCAACATTACCTCCATTACCATGTACCATTACCATGCAACATTACCTTGTACCATTACCATGCAACATTACCTTGTACCATTACCATGCAACATTACCTTGCAACATTACCTTGTACCATTACCTTGTACCATTACCATGCAACATTACCTTGCACCATTACCATGTAACATTACCTTGTACCATTACCTTGCAACATTACCTTGCAACATTACCTTGTACCATTACCATGTACCATTACCATGCAACATTACCTTGTACCATTACCATGCAACATTACCTTGTACCATTACCTTGCAACATTACCTTGCAACATTACCTTGTACCATTACCTTGTACCATTACCATGCAACATTACCTTGCACCATTACCATGTAACATTACCTTGCAACATTACCTTGCAACATTACCTTGTACCATTACCTTGCAACATTACCTTGCAACATTACCATGCAACATTACCTTGTACCATTACCTTGCAACATTACCTTGCAACATTACCTTGTACCATTACCTTGTACCATTACCATGCAACATTACCTTGCACCATTACCATGTAACATTACCTTGTACCATTACCTTGCAACATTACCTTGCAACATTACCTTGTACCATTACCATGTACCATCACCATGCAACATTACCTTGTACCATTACCATGCAACATTACCTTGTACCATTACCATGCAACATTACCTTGTACCATGCAACATTACCTTGTACCATGCAACATTACCTTGTACCATGCAACATTACCTTGTACCATGCAACATTACCTTGTACCATTACCATGCAACATTACCTTGTACCATGCAACATTACCTTGTACCATTACCATGCAACATTACCTTGTACCATTACCATGCAACATTACCATGCAACATTACCTTGTACCATTACTATGCAACATTACCATGCAACATTACCTTGTACCATTACCATGCACCATTACCATGTACCATTACTATGCAACATTACCATGCAACATTACCGTGTACCATTACCATGCAACATTACCTTGTACCATTACTATGCAACATTACCATGCAACATTACCGTGTACCATTACCATGCAACATTACCTTGTACCATTACTATGCAACATTACCGTGTACCATTACCATGCAACATTACCTTGTACCATTACCATGCAACATTACCATGTACCATTACCTAGCAACATTACCTTGTACCATTACCATGCAACATTACCTTGTACCATTACCATGCAACATTACCTTGTACCATTACCTAGCAACATTACCTTGTACCATTACCATGCAACATTACCTTGTACCATTACCATGCAACATTACCATGCAACATTACCTTGTACCATTACCATGCAACATTACCTTGTACCATTACCTAGCAACATTACCTTGTACCATTACCATGCAACATTACCACGTACCATTACCTAGCAACATTACCTTGTACCATTACCATGCAACATTACCTTGTAACATTACCATGCAACATTACCTTGTACCATTACCTAGCAACATTACCGTGTACCATTACCTTGAACCATTACCTTACAACATCACCATGCAACAACATTACCTTGTACCATTACCATGTAACATTACCGTGTACCATTACCTAGCAACATTACCTTGTACCATTACCATGCAACATTACCGTGTACCATTACCTAGCAACATTACCTTGTACCATTACCTTGCAACATTACCATGCAACATTACCTTGTACCATTACCATGTACCATTACCATGCAACATTACCTTGTACCATTACCATGCAACATTACCTTGTACCATTACCATGCAACATTACCTTGCAACATTACCTTGTACCATTACCTTGTACCATTACCATGCAACATTACCTTGTACCATTACCATGTAACATTACCTTGTACCATTACCTTGCAACATTACCTTGCAACATTACCTTGTACCATTACCATGTACCATTACCATGCAACATTACCTTGTACCATTACCATGCAACATTACCTTGTACCATTACCTTGTACCATTACCATGCAACATTACCTTGTACCATTACCTTGTACCATTACCATGCAACATTACCTTGTACCATTACCATGCAACATTACCATGCAACATTACCTTGCAACATTACCATGTACCATTACCTTGTACCATTACCTTGCAACATTACCATGCAACATTACCTTGTACCATTACCATGCAACATTACCTTGTACCATTACCTTGTACCATTACCTTGTACCATTACCATGCAACATTACCTTGTACCATTACCATGTAACATTACTATACCATTACCATGCAACATTACCTTGTACCATTACCTTGTACCATTACCTTGCAACATTACCATGCAGCAACATTACCTTGTACCATTACCATGCAACATTACCTTGTACCATTACCTAGCAACATTACCTTGCACCATGCAACATTACCTTGTACCATTACCATGCAACATTACCTTGTACCATTACCTAGCAACATTACCTTGTACCATTACCTAGCAACATTACCATGTACCATTACCAAGCAACATTACCTTGTACCATTACCTTGTACCATTACCTTGCAACATCACCATGCAACATTACCTTGTACCATTACCATGCAACATTACCGTGTACCATTACCTAGCAACATTACCTTGCAACATTACCATGCAACATTACCTTGTACCATTACCTAGCAACATTACCTTGTACCATTACCTTGTACCATTACCATGCAACATTACCTTGTACCATTACCAGCAACATTACCTTGCACCATTACCTTGAACATTACCTTGCAACATTACCTTGTACCATTACCATGTACCATTACCTTGCAACATTACCTTGTACCATTACCATGCAACATTACCTTGTAGCATTACCTTGAACATTACCTTGCAACATTACCTTGTACCATTACCATGTAAGATTACCATGCAACATTACCTTGTACCATTACCATGCACCATTACCATGCAACATTACCTTGTACCATTACCATGCAACATTACCTTGTACCATTACCATGCAACATTACCGTGTACCATTACCTAGCAACATTACCTTGTACCATTACCTTGCAACATCACTATGCAACATTACCTTGTACCATTACCATGCAACATTACCTTGTACCATTACCTTGTACCATTACCATGCAACATTACCTTGTACCATTACCATGCAACATTACCTTGTACCATTAACATGTAACATTACCTTGTACCAATACCATGCAACATTACCTTGTACCATTACCTTGTACCATTACCATGCAACATTACCTTGTACCATTACCATGTAACATTACCTTGTACCATTACCTTGCAACATTACCTTGCAACATTACCTTGTACCATTACCATGTACCATTACCATGCAACATTACCTTGTACCATTACCATGCAACATTACCTTGTACCATGCAACATTACCTTGTACCATTACCATGCAACATTACCTTGCACGATTACCTTGTACCATTACCATGCATCATTACCTTGTACCATTACCATGCAACATTACCTTGTACCATTACCATGCAACATTACCTTGTACCATTACCATGCAACATTACCTTGTACCATTACCATGCAACATTACCATGCAACATTACCTTGTACCATTACTATGCAACATTACCATGCAACATTACCTTGCAACATTACCATGCAACATTACCTTGTACCATTACCATGCAACATTACCATGTACCATTACCATGCAACATTACCATGCAACATTACCTTGTACCATTACCATGCAACATTACCTTGTACCATTACTATGCAACATTACCGTGTACCATTACCATGCAACATTACCTTGTACCATTACCATGCAACATTACCATGTACCATTACCTAGCAACATTACCTTGTACCATTACCATGCAACATTACCTTGTACCATTACCATGCAACATTACCTTGTACCATTACCTAGCAACATTACCTTGTACCATTACCATGCAACATTACCACGTACCATTACCTAGCAACATTACCTTGTACCATTACCATGCAACATTACCTTGTAACATTACCATGCAACATTACCTTGTACCATTACCTAGCAACATTACCGTGTACCATTACCTTGAACCATTACCTTACAACATCACCATGCAACAACATTACCTTGTACCATTACCATGTAACATTACCGTGTACCATTACCTAGCAACATTACCTTGTACCATTACCATGCAACATTACCTTGTACCATTACCTAGCAACATTACCTTTTACCATTACCTTGCAACATCACTATGCAACATTACCTTGTACCATTACCATGCAACATTACCTTGTACCATTACCATGCAACATTACCTTGTACCATTACCTTGTACCATTACCATGCAACATTACCTTGTACAATTACCATGCAACATTACCTTGTACCATTACCTTGTACCATTACCATGCAACATTACCTTGTACCATTACCTAGCAACATTACCTTGTACCATTACCTTGTACCATTACCTAGCAACATCACTATGCAACATTACCTTGTACCATTACCATGCAACATTACCGTGTACCATTACCTAGCAACATTACCTTGTACCATTACCATGCAACATTACCTTGTACTATTACCTAGCAACATTACCTTGTACCATTACCATGCAACATTACCTTGTACCATTACCATGCAACATTACCTTGTACCATTACCATGTAACATTACTATACAACATTACCATGCAACATTACCATGCAACATTACCTTGTACCATTACCATGCAACATTACCTTGTACCATTACCTTGCAACATTACCTTGCAACATTACCTTGTACCATTACCATGTACCATTACCATGCAACATTACCTTGTACCATTACCATGTAACATTACCTTGTAGCATTACCTTGCAACATTACCTTGCAACATTACCTTGTACCATTACCATGTAAGATTACCATGCAACATTACCTTGTACCATTACCATGCACCATTACCATGCAACATTACCTTGTACCATTACCATGCAACATTACCTTGTACCATTACCATGCAACAACCATGTACCATTACCATGCAACATTACCTGTACCATTACCATCAACATTACCTTGTACCATTACCATGTAACATTACCTTGTACCATTACCATGTACCATTACCATGCAACATTACCTTGTACCATTACCATGCAACATTACCTTGTACCATTACCTTGTACCATTACCTTGCAACATTACCTTGACCATTACCTTGTACCATTACCTTGTACCATTACCATGCAACATTACCTTGTACCATTACCTTGTACCATTACCTTGCAACATTACCTTGCAACATTACCTTGTACCATTACCTAGCAACATTACCTTGTACCATTACCTTGCAACATTACCTTGTACATTACCTAGCAACATTACCATGTACCATTACCTTGTACCATTACCATGCAACATTACCTTGTACCATTACCTTGTACCATTACCATGCAACATTACCTTGTACCATTACCATGCAACATTACCTTGTACCATTACCTTGTACCATTACCTAGCAACATTACCTTGCACCATTACCTTGTACCATTACCTAGCAACATACCTGCACCATTACCTTGTACCATTACCTTGTACCATTACCATGCAACATTACCTTGTACCATTACCATGCAACATTACCTTGTACCATTACCTTGTACCATTACCTAGCAACATTACCTTGCACCATTACCTTGTACCATTACCTAGCAACATACCTTGCACATTACCTTGTACCATTACCTTTACCATTACCATGCAACATTACCTTGTACCATTACCTTGTACCATTACCATGCCTCATTACCTTGTACCATTACCTTGCAACATTACCTTGTACCATACCATGCAACATTACCTTGTACCATTACCTTGCAACATTACCTTGTACCATTACCATGCAACATTACCTTGTACCATTACCTAGCAACATTACCTTGTACCATTACCTAGCAACATTACCATGTACCATTACCTAGCAACATTACCGTGTACCATTACCTTGTACCATTACCTTGTACCATTACCATGCAACATTACCTTGTACCATTACCATGTACCATTACCATGCAACATTACCTTGTACCATTACCATGAAACATTACTTTGTACCATTACCTGTACCATTACCTGCACCATTACCTGACCATTACCTTTACCATTACCATGCAACATTACCTTATACCATTACCTTGCAACATTACCTAGCAACATTACCATGCAACATTACAATGTACCATTACCATGCAACATTACCATGCAACATTACCATGCAACATTACCGTGTACCATTACCTAGCAACATTACCTTGTACCATTACCATGCAACATTACCTTGTACCATTACCTTGTATTATTACCTTATACCATTACCTTGCAATATTACCTAGCAACATTACCATGTACCATTACCATGCAACATTACCTTGTACCATTACCTTGTATTATTACCTTGTACCATTACCATGCAACATTACCGTGTACCATCACCATGCATAATTACCTTGTACCATTACCATGCAACATTACCTTGTACCATTACCTTGTACCATTACCATGCAACATTACCTTGTACCATTACCATGCAACATTACCTTGTACCATTACCTTGTACCATTACCTTGTACCATTACCATGCAACATTACCTAGCAACATTACCTTGCACGATTACCTTGTACCATTACCTAGCAACATTACCTTGCAACATTACTTTGCACGATTACCTTGTACCATTACCTAGCAACATTACCTTGTACCATTACCTAGCAACATTACCTTGTACCATTACCATGCAACATTACCATGCAACATTACCATGTACCATTACCTAGCAACATTACCTTGTACCATTACCTAGCAACATTACCATGTACCATTACCTAGCAACATTACCTTGTACCATTACCTTGTACCATTACCATGTACCATTACCATGCAACATTACCTTGTACCATTACCATGAAACATTACCTTGTACCATTACCTTGTACCATAACCTAGCAACATTACCTTGTACCATTACCTTGTACCATTACCATGCAACATTACCTAGCAACATTACCTTGTACCATTACCATGCAACATTACCTTGTACCATTACCTTGCAACATTACCTTGTACCATTACCTTGCAACATTACCTTGTACCATTACCATGCAACATTACCTTGTACCATTACCGTGTACCATTACCTAGCAACATTACCTTGCACCATTACCTTGTACCATTACCTAGCAACATTACCTTGCACCATTACCTTGTACCATTACCTAGCAACATTACCTTGTACCATTACCATGCAACATTACCTTGTACAATTACCTTGTATTATTACCTAGCAACATTACCGTGCACCATTACCTTGTACCATTACCTAGCAACATACCTTGCACCATTACCTTGTACCATTACCTAGCAACATTACCTTGTACCATTACCATGCAACATTACCTTGTACCATTACCTTGTATTATTACCTAGCAACATTACCTTGCACCATTACCTTGTACCATTACCTAGCACCATTACCTTGTACCATTACCTTGTACCATTACCTAGCAACATTACCTTGCACCATTACCTTGTACCATTACCTAGCAACATTACCTTGCACCATTACCTTGTACCATTACCATGCAACATTACCTTGTACCATTACCTTGTATTATTACCTTATACCATTACCTAGCAACATTACCATGCAACATTACCATGTACCATTACCATGCAACATTACCTTGTACCATTACCTAGCAACATTACCTTGTACCATGCAACATTACCATGCAACATTACCATGCACCATTACCTTGTACCATTACCTAGCAACATTACCATGTACCATTACCATGCAACATTACCATGCAACATTACCTTGTACCATTACCTAGCAACATTACCTTGTACCATTACCTAGCAACATTACCATGTACCATTACCTTGCAACATTACCTTGCAACATTACCATGCAACATTACGTTGTACCATTACCATGCAACATTACCTTGTACCATTACCTAGCAACATTACCTTGTACCATTACCTAGCAACATTACCATGTACCATTACCTTGCAACATTACCATGCAACATTACCTTGTACCATTACCTTGCAACATTACCATGCAACATTACCTTGTACCATTACCTTGTTCCATTACCTTGCAACATTACCATGCAACATTACCTTGTACCATTACCATGCAACATTACCTTGTACCATTACCTTGCAACATTACCTTGTACCATGCAACATTACCATGCAACATTACCTTGCACCATTACCTTGCAACATTACCATGCAACATTACCTTGTACCATTACCTTGTACCATTACCTTGCAACATCACCATGCAACATTACCTTGTACCATTACCATGCAACATTACCTTGTACCATCACCATGCAACATTACCTTGTACCATCACCATGCAACATTACCTTGTACCATTACCATGCAACATTACCTTGTACCATTACCATGCAACATTACCTTGTACCATTACCTTGTACCATTACCTAGCAACATTACCTTGCACCATTACCTTGTACCATTACCTTGTACCATTACCATGCAACATTACCATGTACCATTACCATGCAACATTACCTTGTACCATTACCATGCACCATTACCTTGTACCATGCAACATTACCTTGTACCATTACCATGCAACATTACCTTGTACCATTACCATGCAACATTACCTTGTACCATTACCATGCAACATTACCTTGTACCATTACCTTGTATTATTACCTAGCAACATTACCTTGCACCATTACCTTGTACCATTACCTAGCACCATTACCTTGTACCATTACCTTGTACCATTACCTAGCAACATTACCTTGCACCATTACCTTGTACCATTACCTAGCAACATTACCTTGCACCATTACCTTGTACCATTACCATGCAACATTACCTTGTACCATTACCTTGTATTATTACCTTATACCATTACCTAGCAACATTACCATGCAACATTACCATGTACCATTACCATGCAACATTACCTTGTACCATTACCTAGCAACATTACCTTGTACCATGCAACATTACCATGCAACATTACCATGCACCATTACCTTGTACCATTACCTAGCAACATTACCATGTACCATTACCATGCAACATTACCATGCAACATTACCTTGTACCATTACCTAGCAACATTACCTTGTACCATTACCTAGCAACATTACCATGTACCATTACCTTGCAACATTACCTTGCAACATTACCATGCAACATTACGTTGTACCATTACCATGCAACATTACCTTGCACCATTACCTTGCAACATTACCTTGTACCATTACCTAGCAACATTACCTTGTACCATTACCTAGCAACATTACCATGTACCATTACCTTGCAACATTACCATGCAACATTACCTTGTACGATTACCTTGCAACATTACCTTGTACCATTACCTTGTTCCATTACCTTGCAACATTACCATGCAACATTACCTTGTACCATTACCATGCAACATTACCATGCAACATTACCTTGTACCATTACCTTGTACCATTACCTTGTACCATGCAACATTACCATGCAACATTACCTTGCACCATTACCTTGCAACATTACCTTGTACCATTACCATGTACCATTACCATGCACCATTACCATGCAACATTACCTTGTACCATTACCATGCAACATTACCTTGTACGATTACCATGTAACATTACCTAGCAACATTACCATGCAACATTACCATGCAACATTACCATGCAACATTACCTTGTACCATTACCGTGCAACATTACCTTGTACCATTACCTTGCAACATTACCATGCAACATTACCTAGCAACATTACCTTGTACCATTACCGTGCAACATTACCGTGTACCATTACCTTGCAACATTACCATGCAACATTACTGTGTACCATTACATTGTACCATTACCATGTACCATTACCTTGCAACATTACCTTGTACCATTACCATGTACCATTACCTTGCAACATTACCTTGTACCATTACCTAGCAAAATTACCTTGTACCATTACCATGCAACATTACCTTGTACCATTACCTAGCAACATTACCTTGTACCATTACCATGCAACATTACCTTGTACCATTACCATGCAACATTACCTTGTACCATTACCTTGTACCATTACCATGCAACATTACCATGCAACATTACCTTGTACCATTACCTTGTACCATTACCATGCAACATTACCATGTACCATTACCTTGTACCATTACCTTGTACCATTACCTAGCAACATTACCTTGTACCATTACCATGTAACATTACCTTGTACCATTACCATGTAACATTACCTTGTACCATTACCTTGTACCAATACCATGCAACATTACCTTGTACCATTACCATGCAACATTACCTTGTACCATTACCTTGTACCATTACCTTGCAACATTACCTTGTACCATGCAACATTACCTTGTACCATTACCATGCAACATTACCTTGAACCATTACCATGTAACATTACCTTGTACTATTACCTTGTACCATTACCATGTAACATTACCTTGTACCATTACCTTGCAACATTACCTTGTACCATGCAACATTACCTTGTACCATTACCATGTAACATTACCTTGTACCATTACCATGTAACATTACCATGCAACATTACCTTGTACCATTACCTTGTACCATTACCATGCAACATTACCGTGTACCATTACCATGCAACATTACCTTGTACCATTACCATGCAACATTACCGTGTACCATTACCATGCAACATTACCTTGTACCATTACCATGCAACATTACCTTGTACCATTACCTTGTACCATTACCATGCAACATTACCTTGTACCATTACCTAGCAACATTACCTTGCAACATTACCTTGTACCATTACCTTGTACCATTACCATGCAACATTACCTTGTACCATTACCTTGTACCATTACCATGCCTCATTACCTTGTACCATTACCTTGCAACATTACCTTGTACCATCACCATGCAACATTACCTTGTACCATTACCTTGCAACATTACCTTGTACCATCACCATGCAACATTACCTTGTACCATTACCTTGTACCATTAGCATGCAACATTACGTTGTACCATTACCATGCAACATTACCTTGTACCATTACCTAGCAACATTACCTTGTACCATTACCTAGCAACATTACCTTGTACCATTACCTTGTACCATTACCTAGCAACATTACCTTGTACCATTACCTTGCAACATTACCTAGCAACATTACCTTCCAACATTACCTAGCAACATTACCTTCCAACATTACCTAGCAACATTACCTTGTACATACCATTACCTAGCAACATTACCTTGTACCATTACCTAGCAACATTACCTTGTACCATTACCTAGCAACATTACCTTGTACCATTACCTAGCAACATTACCTTGTACCATTACCTTGCAACATTACCTAGCAACATTATCTTCCAACATTACCTAGCAACATTACCTTCCAACATTACCTACCAACATTACCTTGCGCCATAACCTTGCAACATTACCTAGCAACGTTACCTAGCAACATTACGTTGCAACATTCCCTTGTACCATTACCTTCCAACATTACCTAGCAACATTACATAGCAACATTACCTTGCAACATTACCTAGCAACATTACCTACCAACATTACATAGCAACATTACCTAGCAACATTACTTTGCAATATTCCCTTGTACCATTACCTTCCAACATTACATAGCAACATTACCTACGAACATTACATAGCAACATTACCTACCAACATTACATAGCAACATTACCTACCAACATTACCTACCAACATTACATAGCAACATTACCTACCAACATTACATAGCAACATTACCTACCAACATTACATAGCAACATTATCTACCAACATTACATAGCAACATTACCTACCAACATTACATAGCACCATTACCTAACAAGATTACCTAGCAACATTACCTACCAACATTACATAGCACCATTACCTACTAAAGTTACCTAGCAACATTACCTACCAACATAACATAGCAACATTACCTACCAACATTACATAGCAACATTACCTAGCAACATTACATAGCAACATTACCTACCAACATTACATAGCACCATTACCTAACAAGATTACCAAATACATTACATAGCAACATTACCTACCAACATTACATAGCACCATTACCTAACAAGATTACCAAATACATTACCTAGCAACATTGTCTAGCACCATAACCTAACAACATTACTTAGCAACATTACCTAACAACACTATCTAACCCGTGCAACTACCCGTGCAACAATTATTTTGACCATTCTACCATTTGTTTGCAATTCATCCTCAATAACAATTAAATCTACTGGCATGTTCAAATTCCAAATTCTTGGTCCAAAACATAGATTTCAGAAAATTAGAAAGTTTCACCTTCAAATCCTGGATGAACACCACAAAACTCTCGGCAATTGTTTTCATCAACTTCTCGCTGTTTTTGTTCAATCAGGGCTGCTATTCTACGAGTTATCTGCTCAAAAATGATATTGTTTGCAGTATTAACTATTACTAACAAGTAAACAAAATTACAATTTAAACCAGTTTGAAATATTTCATGTGTGGTAACTAGAAATATAAGTAGAAGTTGTTCTTTAACCCTTTGCACGCTAGCGGAAGATAAAATCACTTTTGCAAACTACATAGAGCCAGATCAGACAGCATAGAACGTGCCGTCTTTTCAGATTCTATGCTGTTTGCTATTGGGATATCAGACGCGGCGTTATGCTGCGACTGTTCTGGATCTATGTTGACTGCAAATGTGATTTTATTTATTTAGCAGGCAGAGTTAAAAACATGTCTCACCACATAGCAAGCAAGCAAGGACAAGCTTTGTGTTATAAAATGTTCTAAGAGTCGTAATTGTGCAAAAATAATCCAACAGGAACTGGAGTATAATATGTATAACTAGATCAAATACTGATGCTTCCTGCCAAGATTGGGGAAAAACCAACAAGTCGTTATGGAGATGAAGCAAGGACAACGTTTGTGTAAAAACCATCCAACCGGAATGGAATGACAATATGCACAACTAGACATAATACTGATCATCCTATTAGGTTTGTATAAATATAACAAGAAATATAACTAGAAATGTCACCATTGTAACAAATTTAACTCTTTTTACGCCGCAGCTGATCTGGATCTATGTTGTTTGCACATCCTCTGAATTTATTCTGCAAAATACACCCGTTTACATACATCAATCACTTAACAGGAATGTTCAGTAACACAGATAGGATTAACTACACAAGGGATATTCATAAACAGAACAATATTTGAGGATTATCGTGTCGTGTCAGAACCAGCAAGAATATACATAACTGGACCTCCTGTAAACCGGGCATAGATAACAACTGGAATGATATTCGAAGGCGATCTGTTGTTCTGTTCGTTTCATAGAGCAACGCTCAAATTTCTAGTGCTGTCAGTATAAATACATCACAACACTCCACGGAAATGTTCATGGTGGGAAATGAAGCTCAGAGGGTAAGCTAACACCTAGGGTGTTACAACCCTACCTAAAACATACATACCCTACCAAAAACTTAAAGACCGAAAACACAGACTCTGCTGAAAACATACTGACCACTACCACAATCATACATAGCCTACTGATAATATACAGACTCTATTCAAAACACACAGACCCTACTGGAAACATACAAACCATACCAGAAATATACTGACCCCATCGAAAACACACAACAGAAACGTATGTTACGTTACTGATGTTATGTCAGAGCTAATTACTACAATGGCAACAAAGAGTAACTGAGCTCATACATAAATTGCTTACTTCTTCATTTGATGCAAGTATTTGGATTAAATGTCTTTCCTCAGGTAAAGGTCTCATCTTTTCCCTATCAGCAGCATTCAAACACTCTTCACCTCCACCATATACAGTAAACTTATCTGTGAGCTCTCTCTCATGTAGACTAGTCTCAACTTTTCCACTCTTACATGTAACTGTAAAGGACTGGTCTATACTCATTACCATATCAGTACCCTCCATTGCATTCCTAGCTACAATAAACTGGTCTGTCATTATTTCTGTGCTAGCCTCTGTTTTGTTCTCTCGTGTAAAACTGTTAGATTTCCTTCCACATGTACAGTCTCATCCATACATGTAGTTCCTTCAATGTGGTTTTCAGTTACTACTCCGATCACACTTTCATCCATTTCATCTTGTCTGTATTTTGTTTCCATGAATTCATCTAAAATTGAAAATAGTCCCACCATTAAACTAATTGTATTAGATATTTTAGTCTTTAGTGGTTCTCTTTTTTCATAGTGCCTTTTTAAATTTTGGTGCACAAATAAATGATGATCCGGTGCTTGGGCAAATATATATGTAGTCGTTATTATTATTCTATAGTAGGATGGGAAAGATGTAAAATCACGGATTTTTTTTTAAAAAAATTAAAATTGTGAGTGTTAACAGGCGAAGGGAGACGTACAGACGATCATCATGTGATAGACAAATGATTTACAAGTAAGTTTAGATATGGCATTTGGCTGTTGAATGTGTAGCACACAGTTTGTTTACATTTGCGACCTGGTTATCTTTCAGTATATATAATATAGCCTTGATAGTGATGGGTTGTCATTTTAAAACTGGCTTGGAATGGCGAAAAACATTGTTTATGTATAGTGTCAAGACTATAGTGTATCATAGTGTCTTACCCCCCCCCCCCCCTCCTCAAATGGTTTTTAGTTTTGAACCCACACACTGGACCCCAAACGTCTGTGGATTATACCTCCACTGGAATGTAACAAACAAATATGGGACACAAGAGGCAGCTCATCTGTACAAGAGAATGAATATAAATCATTAATTAATCAACGACACACCTCTAGCATGGTACTTTACTTCTGTAATGAACAGGATTCTTTATTAAAAATGTGCTGTTTTCGTAGCGGGTCGACGTGAATTGGATACGAATTATTCAGCTGCTTATATCATTTGGGATAAATAGGTTTAATATTTTGCTCATTGTTTCCAAAACTACCATATACAATTTCAATTATTTTATCATCACTAACTCAACAGTTCTGACTGACAAAGACTGACAAAGGATTTCACCTGATATAATTCGCGTTGTTATAAGCGGTTTTCAAAATGGGGACCATCAGGGCAATTTCACGATTTTATCGAGAAAATTAATTTCTTTTGCATGCTTATATCGACATTACTTCTATTGACACTTCTAATATTCTCTGTTTAATGTACATTTAAATTCAAGCAAGATGGACGGACACAATTTTTCATATAGCAGCGGAATGACTCCACAACAGGTAGGCATTTGAAACTCGATGAGAACTGCACAAGGCACAATACGGTTAGGTATAGAGGCAGTAATCCCACAAAACAGGTGGCAGTAAACTAAAGCTGAAAAGTAGAATACTCGAAGATCAAATTTAACCCTAATCCTAATGTCCATATTACTATCTCAAGGTTACTGCCCAATGTATATTTCGTTACTGCCAGGGCCCGCGCTGCCAATCGCCAATGGCGACAATATTGCAAAATTGGCTAATAAAAATTCAGTTTGGCGAAAATTATAAAAATGGCGAAAACCTGTAAAATAGCCGAAAATTGGAAATTCCCCAGAGTCTATTTGTGGAAAATTACTCGGGTCAAGGTAAAATTGTGTCGCGCGTGACTAATATCTCGGACTGGAGAATCATACAAGCGTGTTGTTTGTTTATTTAACAGGGGAATAATGTTTGATTAGTGTGCAAACACGGGACACACTGAATGCTTATTATATTGAGCATGTGATATTGATAATTAAGAGCAGGGCGGCATTACATTGTTGTCCAAATCCTTTGTAGACGAAAATTGACCTTTCTGCAAACGCTACTTAGGCACGCCCCCATAGTTACCGGTGCTCACTGTAACCACGCGAGACAAGCTATCTAACAAAATGGCGTCTAACGCAGTCCTGCATCGAGTTAATCTAGATAAATTCCGTCGAATTTCTCGGTTTTATTTCACCCAGATGTTAATATACTATTATATCTCCATACAAATGACAGCCATTTAGCTATCATGCAGTGGATAAGTAGTCGCCATACCTATCCCACCTCCATAGATATTACTGGGACTACATGAGATTTAGGTTAATGTACTATTATATCTCCATACAAACGACAGCCATTTAGCTATAATGCAGTGGATAAGTAGTCGCCATATCTGTCCCATCTCCATAGATATTGCTGGGACTACATAGGATTCTTGCCTTTATTATGAACATTGGTTTGGCTACTACATTGTCAATGTATTTTGTATCGGTAATAAGAGGTGCTTCTATGAGTGAAAGGGTTAATTGTGATTTACAATGCCAGAAACGCCCCCACCTCCCCCACCCTTAGATATTTTTATACAGGGCCAATCTGGAGCATTATCTTACAAATTTAATCTGTTGTGGTAGAGAAGACCACTAGCATTTATGTAAAAAGAACTACTCAAATCCCCAACCTCTGACAAGTTTCTCACATATCATCATTTTATCACTTGTTACCGATACGGAGCAAACTCTGATGATAGCGGTGAATGGAGAGTTCTAATAATGGCATGCTCGACCACTCAGCCACAGAAGTTCATGACCCAAGCTCGCGGTTATATAATTTTTCTCAGATCTCAAACGCATAAACGCGTTAATTCTGAGATTTACATTTGTCTGAGCCAATCAAAAGCTTGAGCATAAGCCAGTAAATGAACAGTTAATTGCCCGCTTAATTTACCCCGATTTTCTCTTACTACTTGCCTAAACCTCTTTACTGAGCTATTGCATAATTCGCATAGTCTGCGGGCTTGGGGCA
>CM026389.1:60803956-60838191 GCA_014843695.1 Archivesica marissinica | reverse complement strand
GGTTGGCTTTCTTCCGGGAAGAAAGGTATTTCTTCCCTTCCGTGGGAAGAAACATGGGAAAAAAGGGAAGAAACACCTTTCTTCCCGGAAGAAATGGGAGAAACTAGGAAGAAACTGGGAATAAAGTGTGATATTTTTATTGCATCGCTGACTGCATCACTGTCAGCAACTATAAGAGAATAATATTTACATATATACATTAGCACAATGTTCTCACAATTAGCAGTCTTCACATCAGGTAGATAAGCACACTGTTCATGTAAAAAAACAGCAGTTAATAATCAATCTCAAGATCACCTCTCAGGAGCCGGAAACAGAACACTAACTTTCCTGCAGTTTGATTTCCTAGTCTGTTCCTAATTTTACTGTGGATCTGTCCAAAGTTGGAAAATATACGCTCTACTGACGCTGAGGAAGCTGGTGCCTGTAGAAGACATACCACAAAGTCTACACAGTCAGAATTTACACCACTGGATTTAGCTGCTTTTCACCAGGTAACTGGATCCATCCGAAGTGCTGCCTCATTGAAAAATGCAGCAGGGTATGGTGTGGATTTGGCTTGAAAGGCAATCAGCTCAGTGATGAAGGCAGGACTCTTGGACATAATAAAGTCATTAACAATCTCCAATTGCCAAGCAGATAGTTTAACACCCTGATATGCTGGATGTAGTTTGTAAGCTGTAAAGTGTTCTGGTATGATTGCTTGCTTAAACCGCTTTGTGACAAGGGTCTTGTGCGCTGGTAACTGAAGATTGGGATTATCCAGAAGAGACAGCCATGTATGGCACGCTGATGCCAGAGAGGAGTAGTCTGCCTGGCAAGCATCAATAGCAGTTGCTACAGGGCGAAGCAGCTCTGCCATGTCCTTGGAATTCCTATAGATATTGATATCCTGTATCTTTTTGGCAATGGTTTGGTCAATCTCATCCTCATGGTCCTGAACAATCTTCATGTAGCTGGTTCTGTTGGCAATATAGCTGTCCAAACAGGTGAGTTGAGACTTCCATCGTGTTTCTCCAGGGAGCTGTGGTTTCTTACTTTCGGCACACTCCGACAGCCAAGCACATGGCTTATGGTGGTTGCGAAAATACTTCTGTACTTCCACAACATGCTTCATCACTGACTGTGAAGTTAGATCCAGCCCAAGTAAGTTGAGCCAGTGGGCAGAGCAGCCATACACAGTGAGGTCTGGGTCATCTTCTTGTAAGGCAGCACGCATTTTTTCCATGTTCTTAGCATTGTCAGTACATACTCCAGATACAGTGCAGTTGTAGTTTTCCCTTGCCTTTTTGATGGACTCCTGACACAACATCTTGCAATTGTCCCCTGTTTTTGACATAGATCCAGTAGGGTGGCTATCTAAAAGATAGGATTTGTTCTCAACCTGGAGGCAACTTGCAATTATAGGTTCGTTGTGGCAATTACTCCAGCCGTCTTGTACAAGAGTTGCAGTTTTTCCGCCAATGACATGCTTCATATCCTCCTGGAGTTGATCATACACAGTGTCTAGGAGTTTTCCGGCTATTTGCTTCCTGTTAGGTGGCTGATATCCTGCTCGTAGTGTACTCATCATCTTTTTGTACTGTGGATGGTCAGCGGCATTGAATGGTATATTGCAAGCGTAGAAGAATTTGGCAATCTCCAAGTCAATGGCATTTTTCTGGTTTAGAGATGTCTTCACAACACAACTATCCATGTCTGGTTGGATTGAGATAGCTTGTCGTTTGGTTGGTGGAGGAGATGGAGATCTCCGTCTTTTTACTGACATAGGCTGCTCAGGGATCTCTTTTTCTGCTGGTAAGTGGTATGCTGCACTGCATTTCGCTTAATGGAGTTTTAGACGGCAAGCTTTAGGAAGCTGATGGTTCTCACAAAGTTTGCACCTAGCATACTCTTTTCCAGCCACTGTCACAGAAACAAAGTGTTCCCAAATAGTGTCACGAGGTCTGCCACCCCTATACATTATGATTTAAATAGAACTGATGAGAAAAATAAATGTCAACTTGGTGATAATGGTTCCCAGTTTAACGCAAAGGCACTGTCAGTTTCTGAATTTAAATTACTTCTCGCGCTTGGTTATATAGTGAAAATGTAATCAATGGGATGCCTTTGAATAAAATGAAGCCATGGTAAAAGTTGTTTAATAAGGGGCATGCCATTGTCGTGTATTGTATTTCAATAGGAAACCCCTGAACAAAAATGAAGCCATATCACATGTTTGCCACTTTTAGAAGTCAATAACCTGTCAATTGAAACATATAACAATAGCTAGTAATTATAACAGGTTGGTTGGTGTGACCCAGCTTATGGGACTTCACTATACAATCTAATTGACACCTGTCAATTGGACTTGATCAACAGATGTTATTGTTGAAGCAATATTAATCATAATATATACATTTTATCTATATTGTGCGCATATATTACTAAACAAATTGACAAAAAGGAGGTTTCTTCCATTTCTTCCCAGTAGTTGGGAAGAAACGTATTTCTTCCGTATCGGAAAAAACCGGGAAAAAACCACGGTTTTTTCCCTATAGGGAAGAAACCTGACAGCCTTGTACCATTACCATGCAACATTACCTTGTACAATTACCTTGTATTATTACCTAGCAACATTACCTTGCACCATTACCTTGTACCATTACCTAGCAACATACCTTGCACCATTACCTTGTACCATTACCTAGCAACATTACCTTGTACCATTACCATGCAACATTACCTTGTACCATTACCTTGTATTATTACCTAGCAACATTACCTTGCACCATTACCTTGTACCATTACCTAGCACCATTACCTTGTACCATTACCTTGTACCATTACCTAGCAACATTACCTTGCACCATTACCTTGTACCATTACCTAGCAACATTACCTTGCACCATTACCTTGTACCATTACCAGCACATTACCATGCAACATTACCTTGTACCATTACCTTGTATTATTACCTTATACCATTACCTAGCAACATTACCATGCAACATTACCATGTACCATTACCATGCAACATTACCTTGTACCATTACCTAGCAACATTACCTTGTACCATGCAACATTACCATGCAACATTACCATGCACCATTACCTTGTACCATTACCTAGCAACATTACCATGTACCATTACCATGCAACATTACCATGCAACATTACCTTGTACCATTACCTAGCAACATTACCTTGTACCATTACCTAGCAACATTACCATGTACCATTACCTTGCAACATTACCTTGCAACATTACCATGCAACATTAAGTTGTACCATTACCATGCAACATTACCTTGCACCATTACCTTGCAACATTACCTTGTACCATTACCTAGCAACATTACCTTGTACCATTACCTAGCAACATTACCATGTACCATTACCTTGCAACATTACCATGCAACATTACCTTGTACCATTACCTTGCAACATTACCATGCAACATTACCTTGTACCATTACCTTGTTCCATTACCTTGCAACATTACCATGCAACATTACCTTGTACCATTACCATGCAACATTACCATGCAACATTACCTTGTACCATTACCTTGTACCATTACCTTGTACCATGCAACATTACCATGCAACATTACCTTGCACCATTATCTTGCACCATTACCTTGCAACATTACCATGCAACATTACCTTGTACCATTACCTTGTACCATTACCTTGCAACATTACCATGCAACATTACCATGCAACATTACCTTGTACCATTACCATGTAACATTACCTTGTACCATTACCATGTAACATTACCTTATACCATTACCATGTACCATTACCTTGTACCATTACCATGCAACATTACATTGTACCATTACCATGTAACATTACCTTATACCATTACCATGTACCATTACCTTGTACCATTACCATGCAACATTACCTTGTACAATTACCATGTAACATTACCTTGTACCATTACCATGTAACATTACCTTATACCATTACCATGTACCATTACCTTGTACCATTACCATGCAACATTACCTTGTACCATCACCATGCAACATTACCTTGTACTATTACCTTGTACCATTACCTTGTACCATTACCATGCAACATTACCTTATACCATTACCATGCAACATTACTTTGTACCATCACCATGCAACATTACCTTGTACCATTACCATGCAACATTACCTTGTACCATCACCATGCAACATTACCTTGTACCATCACCATGCAACATTACCTTGTACCATTACCATGCAACATTACCTTGTACCATTACCATGCAACATTACCTTGTACCATTACCTAGCAACATTACCTTGCACCATTACCTTGTACCATTACCTTGTACCATTACCATGCAACATTACCATGTACCATTACCATGCAACATTACCTTGTACCATTACCATGCACCATTACCATGCAACATTACCTTGTACCATTACCATGCAACATTACCTTGTACCATTACCTTGTATTATTACCTAGCAACATTACCTTGCACCATTACCTTGTACCATTACCTAGCACCATTACCTTGTACCATTACCTTGTACCATTACCTAGCAACATTACCTTGCACCATTACCTTGTACCATTACCTAGCAACATTACCTTGCACCATTACCTTGTACCATTACCATGCAACATTACCTTGTACCATTACCTTGTATTATTACCTTATACCATTACCTATCAACATTACCATGCAACATTACCATGTACCATTACCATGCAACATTACCTTGTACCATTACCTAGCAACATTACCTTGTACCATGCAACATTACCATGCAACATTACCATGCACCATTACCTTGTACCATTACCTAGCAACATTACCATGTACCATTACCATGCAACATTACCATGCAACATTACCTTGTACCATTACCTAGCAACATTACCTTGTACCATTACCTAGCAACATTACCATGTACCATTACCTTGCAACATTACCTTTACCATGCAACATTACTGTACCATTACCATGCAACATTACCTGACCATTACCAGCAACATTACCTTGTACTGCAACATTACCATGCAACATTACGTTGTACCATTACCATGCAACATTACCTTGCACCATTACCTAGCAACATTACCTTGTACCATGCAACATTACCTTGCAACATTACCTTGTACCATTACCTAGCAACATTACCTTGTACCATTACCTAGCAACATTACCATGTACCATTACCTTGCAACATTACCATGCAACATTACCTTGTACCATTACCTTGCAACATTACCTTGTACCATTACCTTGTTCCATTACCTTGCAACATTACCATGCAACATTACCTTGTACCATTACCATGCAACATTACCATGCAACATTACCTTGTACCATTACCTTGTACCATTACCTTGTACCATGCAACATTACCATGCAACATTACCTTGCACCATTACCTTGCAACATTACCTTGTACCATTACCATGTACCATTACCATGCACCATTACCATGCAACATTACCGTGTACCATTACCATGCAACATTACCTTGTACGATTACCATGTAACATTACCTAGCAACATTACCATGCAACATTACCATGCAACATTACCATGCAACATTACCTTGTACCATTACCGTGCAACATTACCTTGTACCATTACCTTGCAACATTACCATGCAACATTACCTAGCAACATTACCTTGTACCATTACCGTGCAACATTACCGTGTACCATTACCTTGCAACATTACCATGCAACATTACTGTGTACCATTACATTGTACCATTACCATGTACCATTACCTTGCAACATTACCTTGTACCATTACCATGTACCATTACCTTGCAACATTACCTTGTACCATTACCTAGCAAAATTACCTTGTACCATTACCATGCAACATTACCTTGTACCATTACCTAGCAACATTACCTTGTACCATTACCATGCAACATTACCTTGTACCATTACCATGCAACATTACCTTGTACCATTAACATGTAACATTACCTTGTACCAATACCATGCAACATTACCTTGTACCATTACCTTGTACCATTACCATGCAACATTACCTTGTACCATTACCATGTAACATTACCTTGTACCATTACCTTGCAACATTACCTTGCAACATTACCTTGTACCATTACCATGTACCATTACCATGCAACATTACCTTGTACCATTACCATGCAACATTACCTTGTACCATGCAACATTACCTTGTACCATTACCATGCAACATTACCTTGCACGATTACCTTGTACCATTACCTTGTACCATTACCATGCAACATTACCATGCAACATTACCATGCAACATTACCATGCAGCATTACCTTGTACCATTACTATGCAACATTACCATGCAACATTACCTTGCAACATTACCATGCAACATTACCTTGTACCATTACCATGCAACATTACCATGCAACATTACCTTGTACCATTACTATGCAACATTACCGTGTACCATTACCATGCAACATTACCTTGTACCATTACCATGCAACATTACCATGTACCATTACCTAGCAACATTACCTTGTACCATTACCATGCAACATTACCTTGTACCATTACCATGCAACATTACCTTGTACCATTACCTAGCAACATTACCTTGTACCATTACCATGCAACATTACCACGTACCATTACCTAGCAACATTACCTTGTACCATTACCATGCAACATTACCTTGTAACATTACCATGCAACATTACCTTGTACCATTACCTAGCAACATTACCGTGTACCATTACCTTGAACCATTACCTTACAACATCACCATGCAACAACATTACCTTGTACCATTACCATGTAACATTACCGTGTACCATTACCTAGCAACATTACCTTGTACCATTACCATGCAACATTACCTTGTACCATTACCTAGCAACATTACCTTGTACCATTACCTTGCAACATCACTATGCAACATTACCTTGTACCATTACCATGCAACATTACCTTGTACCATTACCTTGTACCATTACCATGCAACATTACCTTGTACCATTACCATGCAACATTACCTTGTACCATTACCTTGTACCATTACCATGCAACATTACCTTGTACCATTACCTAGCAACATTACCTTGTACCATTACCTTGTACCATTACCTTGCAACATCACTATGCAACATTACCTTGTACCATTACCATGCAACATTACCGTGTACCATTACCTAGCAACATTACCTTGTACCATTACCATGCAACATTACCTTGTACTATTACCTAGCAACATTACCTTGTACCATTACCATGCAACATTACCTTGTACCATTACCATGTAACATTACTATACAACATTACCATGCAACATTACCATGCAACATTACCTTGTACCATTACCATGCAACATTACCTTGTACCATTACCTTGCAACATTACCTTGCAACATTACCTTGTACCATTACCATGCAACATTACCTTGTAGCATTACCTTGTAAGATTACCATGCAACATTACCTTGTACCATTACCATGCACACATTACCATGCAACATTACCTTGTACCATTACCATGCAACATTACCTTGTACCATTACCATGCAACATTACCTTGTACCATTACCATGCAACATTACCATGCAACATTACCATGCACCATTACCATGCAACATTACCTTGTACCATTACCATGCAACATTACCTTGTACCATTACCATGCAACATTACCTTGTACCATTACCATTCAACATTACCTTGTACCATTACCATGTAACATTACCTTGTACCATTACCTTGTACCATTACCTTGTACCATTACCTTGTACCAATACCATGCAACATTACCTTGTACCATTACCTTGTACCATTACCTTGCAACATTACCTTGTACCATGCAACATTACCTTGTACCATTACCATGCAACATTACCTTGTACCAATACCATGCAACATTACCGTGTACCAATACCATGCAACATTACCTTGTACCATTACCTTGTACCATTATCATGCAACATTACCGTGTACCATTACCATGCAACATTACCTTGTACCATTACCATGCAACATTACCTTGTACCATTACCTTGCAACATTACCATGCAACATTACTGTGTACCATTACATTGTACCATTACCTTGTACCATTACCATGCAACATTACCTTGTACCATTACCTAGCAACATTACCTTGCAACATTACCTTGTACCATTACCTTGTACCATTACCATGCAACATTACCTTGTACCATTACCTTGTACCATTACCATGCCTCATTACCTTGTACCATTACCTTGCAACATTACCTTGTACCATCACCATGCAACATTACCTTGTACCATTACCTTGCAACATTACCTTGTACCATTACCATGCAACATTACCTTGTACCATTACCTAGCAACATTACCTTGTACCATTACCTAGCAACATTACCATGTACCATTACCTAGCAACATTACTGTGTACCATTACCTTGTACCATTACCATGTACCATTACCATGCAACATTACCTTGTACCATTACCATGTACCATTACCATGCAACATTACCTTGTACCATTACCATGAAACATTACTTTGTACCATTACCTTGTACCATTACCTAGCAACATTACCTTGCACCATTACCTTGTACCATTACCTAGCAACATTACCTTGTACCATTACCTTGTACCATTACCATGCAACATTACCTTGTACCATTACCTTGTACCATTACCTAGCAACATTACCTTGCACCATTACCGTGTACCATTACCTAGCAACATTACCTTGCACCATTACCTTGTACCATTGCCTTGTATTATTACCTAGCAACATTACCTTGCACGATTACCTTGTACCATTACCTAGCAACATACCTTGCACCATTACCTTGTACCATTACCTAGCAACATTACCTTGTACCATTACCATGCAACATTACCTTGTACCATTACCTTGTATTATTACCTAGCAACATTACCTTGCACAATTACCTTGTACCATTACCTAGCAACATACCTTGCACCATTACCTTGTACCATTACCTTATACCATTACCATGCAACATTACCTTGTACCATTACCATGCAACATTACCTTGTACCATTACCTTGTATTATTACCTAGCAACATTACCTTGCACAATTACCTTGTACCATTACCTAGCAACATACCTTGCACCATTACCTTGTACCATTACCTTATACCATTACCATGCAACATTACCTTGTACCATTACCTTGTACCATTACCATGCCTCATTACCTTGTACCATTACCTTGCAACATTACCTTGTACCATCACCATGCAACATTACCTTGTACCATTACCTTGCAACATTACCTTGTACCATTACCATGCAACATTACCTTGTACCATTACCTAGCAACATTACCTTGTACCATTACCTAGCAACATTACCATGTACCATTACCTAGCAACATTACTGTGTACCATTACCTTGTACCATTACCATGTACCATTACCATGCAACATTACCTTGTACCATTACCATGTACCATTACCATGCAACATTACCTTGTACCATTACCATGAAACATTACTTTGTACCATTACCTTGTACCATTACCTTGCACCATTACCTTGTACCATTACGTTATACCATTACCATGCAACATTACCTTATACCATTACCTTGCAACATTACCTAGCAACATTACCATGCAACATTACCATGTACCATTACCATGCAACATTACCATGCAACATTACCATGCAACATTACCGTGTACCATTACCTAGCAACATTACCTTGTACCATTACCATGCAACATTACCTTGTACCATTACCTTGTATTATTACCTTATACCATTACCTTGCAATATTACCTAGCAACATTACCATGTACCATTACCATGCAACATTACCTTGTACCATTACCTTGTATTATTACCTTGTACCATTACCATGCAACATTACCGTGTACCATCACCATGCATAATTACCTTGTACCATTACCATGCAACATTACCTTGTACCATTACCTTGCAACATTACCTTGTACCATTACCATGCAACATTATCTTGTACCATTACCATGCAACATTACCTTGTACCATTACCTTGTACCATTACCTTGTACCATTACCATGCAACATTACCTAGCAACATTACCTTGCACGATTACCTTGTACCATTACCTAGCAACATTACCTTGTACCATTACCTTGCAACATTACTTTGCACGATTACCTTGTACCATTACCTAGCAACATTACCTTGTACCATTACCTAGCAACATTACCTTGTACCATTACCATGCAACATTACCATGCAACATTACCATGTACCATTACCTAGCAACATTACCTTGTACCATTACCTAGCAACATTACCATGTACCATTACCTAGCAACATTACCTTGTACCATTACCATGTACCATTACCTTGTACCATAACCTAGCAACATTACCTTGTACCATTACCTTGTACCATTACCTTGTACCATTACCTTGCAACATTACCTTGTACCATTACCTTGTACCATTACCATGCAACATTACCTAGCAACATTACCTTGTACCATTACCATGCAACATTACCTTGTACCATTACCTTGCAACATTACCTTGTACCATTACCTTGCAACATTACCTTGTACCATTACCATGCAACATTACCTTGTACCATTACCGTGTACCATTACCTAGCAACATTACCTTGCACCATTACCTTGTACCATTACCTAGCAACATTACCTTGCACCATTACCTTGTACCATTACCTAGCAACATTACCTTGTACCATTACCATGCAACATTACCTTGTACAATTACCTTGTATTATTACCTAGCAACATTACCGTGCACCATTACCTTGTACCATTACCTAGCAACATACCTTGCACCATTACCTTGTACCATTACCTAGCAACATTACCTTGTACCATTACCATGCAACATTACCTTGTACCATTACCTTGTATTATTACCTAGCAACATTACCTTGCACCATTACCTTGTACCATTACCTAGCACCATTACCTTGTACCATTACCTTGTACCATTACCTAGCAACATTACCTTGCACCATTACCTTGTACCATTACCTAGCAACATTACCTTGCACCATTACCTTGTACCATTACCATGCAACATTACCTTGTACCATTACCTTGTATTATTACCTTATACCATTACCTAGCAACATTACCATGCAACATTACCATGTACCATTACCATGCAACATTACCTTGTACCATTACCTAGCAACATTACCTTGTACCATGCAACATTACCATGCAACATTACCATGCACCATTACCTTGTACCATTACCTAGCAACATTACCATGTACCATTACCATGCAACATTACCATGCAACATTACCTTGTACCATTACCTAGCAACATTACCTTGTACCATTACCTAGCAACATTACCATGTACCATTACCTTGCAACATTACCTTGCAACATTACCATGCAACATTACGTTGTACCATTACCATGCAACATTACCTTGTACCATTACCTAGCAACATTACCTTGTACCATTACCTAGCAACATTACCATGTACCATTACCTTGCAACATTACCATGCAACATTACCTTGTACCATTACCTTGCAACATTACCATGCAACATTACCTTGTACCATTACCTTGTTCCATTACCTTGCAACATTACCATGCAACATTACCTTGTACCATTACCATGCAACATTACCTTGTACCATTACCTTGCAACATTACCTTGTACCATGCAACATTACCATGCAACATTACCTTGCACCATTACCTTGCAACATTACCATGCAACATTACCTTGTACCATTACCTTGTACCATTACCTTGCAACATCACCATGCAACATTACCTTGTACCATTACCATGCAACATTACCTTGTACCATCACCATGCAACATTACCTTGTACCATCACCATGCAACATTACCTTGTACCATTACCATGCAACATTACCTTGTACCATTACCATGCAACATTACCTTGTACCATTACCTTGTACCATTACCTAGCAACATTACCTTGCACCATTACCTTGTACCATTACCTTGTACCATTACCATGCAACATTACCATGTACCATTACCATGCAACATTACCTTGTACCATTACCATGCACCATTACCTTGTACCATGCAACATTACCTTGTACCATTACCATGCAACATTACCTTGTACCATTACCATGCAACATTACCTTGTACCATTACCATGCAACATTACCTTGTACCATTACCTTGTATTATTACCTAGCAACATTACCTTGCACCATTACCTTGTACCATTACCTAGCACCATTACCTTGTACCATTACCTTGTACCATTACCTAGCAACATTACCTTGCACCATTACCTTGTACCATTACCTAGCAACATTACCTTGCACCATTACCTTGTACCATTACCATGCAACATTACCTTGTACCATTACCTTGTATTATTACCTTATACCATTACCTAGCAACATTACCATGCAACATTACCATGTACCATTACCATGCAACATTACCTTGTACCATTACCTAGCAACATTACCTTGTACCATGCAACATTACCATGCAACATTACCATGCACCATTACCTTGTACCATTACCTAGCAACATTACCATGTACCATTACCATGCAACATTACCATGCAACATTACCTTGTACCATTACCTAGCAACATTACCTTGTACCATTACCTAGCAACATTACCATGTACCATTACCTTGCAACATTACCTTGCAACATTACCATGCAACATTACGTTGTACCATTACCATGCAACATTACCTTGCACCATTACCTTGCAACATTACCTTGTACCATTACCTAGCAACATTACCTTGTACCATTACCTAGCAACATTACCATGTACCATTACCTTGCAACATTACCATGCAACATTACCTTGTACGATTACCTTGCAACATTACCTTGTACCATTACCTTGTTCCATTACCTTGCAACATTACCATGCAACATTACCTTGTACCATTACCATGCAACATTACCATGCAACATTACCTTGTACCATTACCTTGTACCATTACCTTGTACCATGCAACATTACCATGCAACATTACCTTGCACCATTACCTTGCAACATTACCTTGTACCATTACCATGTACCATTACCATGCACCATTACCATGCAACATTACCTTGTACCATTACCATGCAACATTACCTTGTACGATTACCATGTAACATTACCTAGCAACATTACCATGCAACATTACCATGCAACATTACCATGCAACATTACCTTGTACCATTACCGTGCAACATTACCTTGTACCATTACCTTGCAACATTACCATGCAACATTACCTAGCAACATTACCTTGTACCATTACCGTGCAACATTACCGTGTACCATTACCTTGCAACATTACCATGCAACATTACTGTGTACCATTACATTGTACCATTACCATGTACCATTACCTTGCAACATTACCTTGTACCATTACCATGTACCATTACCTTGCAACATTACCTTGTACCATTACCTAGCAAAATTACCTTGTACCATTACCATGCAACATTACCTTGTACCATTACCTAGCAACATTACCTTGTACCATTACCATGCAACATTACCTTGTACCATTACCATGCAACATTACCTTGTACCATTACCTTGTACCATTACCATGCAACATTACCATGCAACATTACCTTGTACCATTACCTTGTACCATTACCATGCAACATTACCATGTACCATTACCTTGTACCATTACCTTGTACCATTACCTAGCAACATTACCTTGTACCATTACCATGTAACATTACCTTGTACCATTACCATGTAACATTACCTTGTACCATTACCTTGTACCAATACCATGCAACATTACCTTGTACCATTACCATGCAACATTACCTTGTACCATTACCTTGTACCATTACCTTGCAACATTACCTTGTACCATGCAACATTACCTTGTACCATTACCATGCAACATTACCTTGTACCAATACCATGCAACATTACCTTGAACCATTACCATGTAACATTACCTTGTACTATTACCTTGTACCATTACCATGTAACATTACCTTGTACCATTACCTTGCAACATTACCTTGTACCATGCAACATTACCTTGTACCATTACCATGTAACATTACCTTGTACCATTACCATGTAACATTACCATGCAACATTACCTTGTACCATTACCTTGTACCATTACCATGCAACATTACCGTGTACCATTACCATGCAACATTACCTTGTACCATTACCATGCAACATTACCGTGTACCATTACCATGCAACATTACCTTGTACCATTACCATGCAACATTACCTTGTACCATTACCTTGTACCATTACCATGCAACATTACCTTGTACCATTACCTAGCAACATTACCTTGCAACATTACCTTGTACCATTACCTTGTACCATTACCATGCAACATTACCTTGTACCATTACCTTGTACCATTACCATGCCTCATTACCTTGTACCATTACCTTGCAACATTACCTTGTACCATCACCATGCAACATTACCTTGTACCATTACCTTGCAACATTACCTTGTACCATCACCATGCAACATTACCTTGTACCATTACCTTGTACCATTAGCATGCAACATTACGTTGTACCATTACCATGCAACATTACCTTGTACCATTACCTAGCAACATTACCTTGTACCATTACCTAGCAACATTACCTTGTACCATTACCTTGTACCATTACCTAGCAACATTACCTTGTACCATTACCTTGCAACATTACCTAGCAACATTACCTTCCAACATTACCTAGCAACATTACCTTCCAACATTACCTAGCAACATTACCTTGTACATACCATTACCTAGCAACATTACCTTGTACCATTACCTAGCAACATTACCTTGTACCATTACCTAGCAACATTACCTTGTACCATTACCTAGCAACATTACCTTGTACCATTACCTTGCAACATTACCTAGCAACATTATCTTCCAACATTACCTAGCAACATTACCTTCCAACATTACCTACCAACATTACCTTGCGCCATAACCTTGCAACATTACCTAGCAACGTTACCTAGCAACATTACGTTGCAACATTCCCTTGTACCATTACCTTCCAACATTACCTAGCAACATTACATAGCAACATTACCTTGCAACATTACCTAGCAACATTACCTACCAACATTACATAGCAACATTACCTAGCAACATTACTTTGCAATATTCCCTTGTACCATTACCTTCCAACATTACATAGCAACATTACCTACGAACATTACATAGCAACATTACCTACCAACATTACATAGCAACATTACCTACCAACATTACCTACCAACATTACATAGCAACATTACCTACCAACATTACATAGCAACATTACCTACCAACATTACATAGCAACATTATCTACCAACATTACATAGCAACATTACCTACCAACATTACATAGCACCATTACCTAACAAGATTACCTAGCAACATTACCTACCAACATTACATAGCACCATTACCTACTAAAGTTACCTAGCAACATTACCTACCAACATAACATAGCAACATTACCTACCAACATTACATAGCAACATTACCTAGCAACATTACATAGCAACATTACCTACCAACATTACATAGCACCATTACCTAACAAGATTACCAAATACATTACCTAGCAACATTGTCTAGCACCATAACCTAACAACATTACTTAGCAACATTACCTAACAACACTATCTAACCCGTGCAACTACCCGTGCAACAATTATTTTGACCATTCTACCATTTGTTTGCAATTCATCCTCAATAACAATTAAATCTACTGGCATGTTCAAATTCCAAATTCTTGGTCCAAAACATAGATTTCAGAAAATTAGAAAGTTTCACCTTCAAATCCTGGATGAACACCACAAAACTCTCGGCAATTGTTTTCATCAACTTCTCGCTGTTTTTGTTCAATCAGGGCTGCTATTCTACGAGTTATCTGCTCAAAAATGATATTGTTTGCAGTATTAACTATTACTAACAAGTAAACAAAATTACAATTTAAACCAGTTTGAAATATTTCATGTGTGGTAACTAGAAATATAAGTAGAAGTTGTTCTTTAACCCTTTGCACGCTAGCGGAAGATAAAATCACTTTTGCAAACTACATAGAGCCAGATCAGACAGCATAGAACGTGCCGTCTTTTCAGATTCTATGCTGTTTGCTATTGGGATATCAGACGCGGCGTTATGCTGCGACTGTTCTGGATCTATGTTGACTGCAAATGTGATTTTATTTATTTAGCAGGCAGAGTTAAAAACATGTCTCACCACATAGCAAGCAAGCAAGGACAAGCTTTGTGTTATAAAATGTTCTAAGAGTCGTAATTGTGCAAAAATAATCCAACAGGAACTGGAGTATAATATGTATAACTAGATCAAATACTGATGCTTCCTGCCAAGATTGGGGAAAAACCAACAAGTCGTTATGGAGATGAAGCAAGGACAACGTTTGTGTAAAAACCATCCAACCGGAATGGAATGACAATATGCACAACTAGACATAATACTGATCATCCTATTAGGTTTGTATAAATATAACAAGAAATATAACTAGAAATGTCACCATTGTAACAAATTTAACTCTTTTTACGCCGCAGCTGATCTGGATCTATGTTGTTTGCACATCCTCTGAATTTATTCTGCAAAATACACCCGTTTACATACATCAATCACTTAACAGGAATGTTCAGTAACACAGATAGGATTAACTACACAAGGGATATTCATAAACAGAACAATATTTGAGGATTATCGTGTCGTGTCAGAACCAGCAAGAATATACATAACTGGACCTCCTGTAAACCGGGCATAGATAACAACTGGAATGATATTCGAAGGCGATCTGTTGTTCTGTTCGTTTCATAGAGCAACGCTCAAATTTCTAGTGCTGTCAGTATAAATACATCACAACACTCCACGGAAATGTTCATGGTGGGAAATGAAGCTCAGAGGGTAAGCTAACACCTAGGGTGTTACAACCCTACCTAAAACATACATACCCTACCAAAAACTTAAAGACCGAAAACACAGACTCTGCTGAAAACATACTGACCACTACCACAATCATACATAGCCTACTGATAATATACAGACTCTATTCAAAACACACAGACCCTACTGGAAACATACAAACCATACCAGAAATATACTGACCCCATCGAAAACACACAACAGAAACGTATGTTACGTTACTGATGTTATGTCAGAGCTAATTACTACAATGGCAACAAAGAGTAACTGAGCTCATACATAAATTGCTTACTTCTTCATTTGATGCAAGTATTTGGATTAAATGTCTTTCCTCAGGTAAAGGTCTCATCTTTTCCCTATCAGCAGCATTCAAACACTCTTCACCTCCACCATATACAGTAAACTTATCTGTGAGCTCTCTCTCATGTAGACTAGTCTCAACTTTTCCACTCTTACATGTAACTGTAAAGGACTGGTCTATACTCATTACCATATCAGTACCCTCCATTGCATTCCTAGCTACAATAAACTGGTCTGTCATTATTTCTGTGCTAGCCTCTGTTTTGTTCTCTCGTGTAAAACTGTTAGATTTCCTTCCACATGTACAGTCTCATCCATACATGTAGTTCCTTCAATGTGGTTTTCAGTTACTACTCCGATCACACTTTCATCCATTTCATCTTGTCTGTATTTTGTTTCCATGAATTCATCTAAAATTGAAAATAGTCCCACCATTAAACTAATTGTATTAGATATTTTAGTCTTTAGTGGTTCTCTTTTTTCATAGTGCCTTTTTAAATTTTGGTGCACAAATAAATGATGATCCGGTGCTTGGGCAAATATATATGTAGTCGTTATTATTATTCTATAGTAGGATGGGAAAGATGTAAAATCACGGATTTTTTTTTAAAAAAATTAAAATTGTGAGTGTTAACAGGCGAAGGGAGACGTACAGACGATCATCATGTGATAGACAAATGATTTACAAGTAAGTTTAGATATGGCATTTGGCTGTTGAATGTGTAGCACACAGTTTGTTTACATTTGCGACCTGGTTATCTTTCAGTATATATAATATAGCCTTGATAGTGATGGGTTGTCATTTTAAAACTGGCTTGGAATGGCGAAAAACATTGTTTATGTATAGTGTCAAGACTATAGTGTATCATAGTGTTCTTACCCCCCCCCCCCCCTCCTCAAATGGTTTTTAGTTTTGAACCCACACACTGGACCCCAAACGTCTGTGGATTATACCTCCACTGGAATGTAACAAACAAATATGGGACACAAGAGGCAGCTCATCTGTACAAGAGAATGAATATAAATCATTAATTAATCAACGACACACCTCTAGCATGGTACTTTACTTCTGTAATGAACAGGATTCTTTATTAAAAATGTGCTGTTTTCGTAGCGGGTCGACGTGAATTGGATACGAATTATTCAGCTGCTTATATCATTTGGGATAAATAGGTTTAATATTTTGCTCATTGTTTCCAAAACTACCATATACAATTTCAATTATTTTATCATCACTAACTCAACAGTTCTGACTGACAAAGACTGACAAAGGATTTCACCTGATATAATTCGCGTTGTTATAAGCGGTTTTCAAAATGGGGACCATCAGGGCAATTTCACGATTTTATCGAGAAAATTAATTTCTTTTGCATGCTTATATCGACATTACTTCTATTGACACTTCTAATATTCTCTGTTTAATGTACATTTAAATTCAAGCAAGATGGACGGACACAATTTTTCATATAGCAGCGGAATGACTCCACAACAGGTAGGCATTTGAAACTCGATGAGAACTGCACAAGGCACAATACGGTTATGTATAGAGGCAGTAATCCCACAAAACAGGTGGCAGTACACTAAAGCTGAAAAGTAGAATACTCTTCAATTGAATATCAAATTTAACCCTAATGTCCATATTACTGCCAATTGCCTCAAGATTACATCATTACTGTCCATTGTATATTTCGTTACTGCCAGGGCCCGCGCTGCCAATCGCCAATGGCGACAATATTGCAAAATTGGCTAATAAAAATTCAGTTTGGCGAAAATTATAAAAATGGCGAAAACCTGTAAAATAGCCGAAAATTGGAAATTCCCCAGAGTCTATTTGTGGAAAATTACTCGGGTCAAGGTAAAATTGTGTCGCGCGTGACTAATATCTCGGACTGGAGAATCATACAAGCGTGTTGTTTGTTTATTTAACAGGGGAATAATGTTTGATTAGTGTGCAAACACGGGACACACTGAATGCTTATTATATTGAGCATGTGATATTGATAATTAAGAGCAGGGCGGCATTACATTGTTGTCCAAATCCTTTGTAGACGAAAATTGACCTTTCTGCAAACGCTACTTAGGCACGCCCCCATAGTTACCGGTGCTCACTGTAACCACGCGAGACAAGCTATCTAACAAAATGGCGTCTAACGCAGTCCTGCATCGAGTTAATCTAGATAAATTCCGTCGAATTTCTCGGTTTTATTTCACCCAGATAAGAATATCTCGTTGAAAGCAAGACAGCAATGGTTTAAGTTTTTCAGTGATGGTTATTTCTCTAAAGTACAGATATATTTAACGGATGAGGGCGTGTTATGTGTTCGTGGAAAATGCTTTCGCAGTCAACGGAAAAGTGAACAACCATATCGTGTCAACTTTGACATCAAAAGAAATGAAATATGCCACCGTCTTGAGAGACTCGACCCTATGCCTCCTAGAAGACTCGAACATTAGGCCCAAAAACTGAACACCAGTACGTTCACTGAGCTAATATGGGAATCCCACAGCTCTGCACATGCATGGGTACTAAAATATTACTACTATCTGATCCCTAGTCCACCATCCACGACAATATACATGTATGAACCACATGTATAATTTTAATCACCATTATACTCACATATCTCTTGTGAACAGTAAATCTATAAATGCAGAATATATTTTTTCGAAATATTTTATTATGCATAAATAAATTAATTTCAACTTACTTTTGTGCAAATATATCTGTTTGCATTAATTTTGGATGTATTCAACTGGTCGTTTAATTCACCTTAGACATGTTTCAAGATTTGTCTTAGGTTTTGGAAATGGCACGAATTTAACGTCACCTATCAATCGATCTGGATATCTACTATCACACAGACCGTAACTACATCTTTTCACCATTGTCAATGACAGACAGCATTAATTAATTTGTAATTATTTTTCAAAACATAATTTCAAATCACGATCACTCGTTATCAGATTTGATTAAAACGTTACTAAATAACTCGTTTGTCTGACAGAACGATAAAACAATGATTCGGTGTAGTAATCAATGCTATAATTATGTGCACACATTTTATAATTGACCAATTAGCACAATCAGTGCTAAATTCCGATGTGCAATACTTTGATCTTGATAATAGCAGTAGGCCCCTATCCGGGATATGATACAGTCGGCGGTCTCTGTGATGTACGGTAGTCGATTAGTTGTTGATTACTCCCAATAAACAGTGTGACACGCTTAAATTTGATTTATGTGTTTGCTAGAAAAGAATGACTATATGGGGTCAGTCGGTGTTTTTATAGATGCATTGTTTTTAAAGCAGCTGTCTGGTATTTTGTGGTTCATATACACACTTTTAGATTTGTCCAAGGATTTTGAAATGGGTTGAATTTAACGTCGATCACCAGGATATCGACTAATTTTGTACTATAACTAACCCACACACCAAAGCTACACATTTTCAACATCATTAAAACAATTTTAAACCCGTATTTTCGATCAAATTCACGCCTTTTCAAATTTGTCTACTCGTTACTAGTGTGTCTAATATGCATTGTTTGTCTAACAAGATGGTGGCGATAAACCGTTGCCGGGGGTGTGCGCGAATGGTGCGATGCGATTGGCTAACGCCAGCTGTCAATCAAAATCGGCAGAAAGGTCAATTATGCTACCAAATTGAAAAGCTTTACACGACTGTTTTTTTTGTGTCTGGTGCCTGTGGTTAGACGTAAGTATGTCGGCAACTTTTTGTTTTGTTGTCGTTAATTGTGTAAGTTAATTTGAATGTCAAAGGAAAGCAGTACTAAATTTGCTACAAACAACCGATGCTATATAAATCGCACGTTTATGCATATACCACATACGGATCTGTAGTCCAGTGGTAACACGTTGATCGAGCTAAAATAAATTAGTATAAACTAAGCTAATGCAGAAACATCGACAAGAAACTACATAAGAGTGACCAGATCACTGATATCCCCATTGACCCTAATATTGGTGAATACTAATGAGCGGTGATATCAGAATAAATCCAAATGAACCTCATTTTGTGCTTACTATTGACAATTTCCGTCGGATTTCCGCAACTGTCCATAGCAAAAACTAGCTGAAATATCATTTCTACAGGTAAATTTAACTTCATTTATTCAAGTAAGTTTTCGTTCATGTAGTCAATATTTAGGTGAATTTCAATGAATTTGTTATCTATCGACAGCATTTGACATTTGTAAGGTGCCTGCTACTCATGTGACAGCACATGATTGCCTTATATGGCATGTATTGCCACTGGAATAAACTTCTGAGGCAAAATTTACATCATCACTGGTCATTGATATCACCGCGTAAATAAAAGATGGAGGCATGTGCCGTTGCTTTCACTTTGTTATTGATTCAGTTAGGATTTATTTCTTACTAACTGATATTGCATACAATAAAATAAATATCATTATGCTTAATTGAGAGTGAACATTATTTGCACAGCATCTTTTTGAAACTCAAATACACAGGTTATTGCTTATGTCACCAGTTACCTGTATACCCAGGATTTGTCATTGTGGTCCCAACCTGAAGACCTTATTCCATGAACACATAGTTTTTATTTGATGGAGATCGGTCAAATAACACCAGAATGGCCCATTGATTCATCATGAACAGCAAAAAGTGCAATTTTGTTGAGTTCTGCAATTTTCTTCCAATTAATTTTTAATAAAATATATTGCAAAACTATTGTAGCTCAACTTTCAATAGTTTTGCACATACAGAAAAGTCATATTGTATAGTTTTCACAAAATATGTAACCATGGTTAACACCCCAAATTCTTACTCTTATCTGAGATATATTCTCAAACATGACAAAATGTATCCTAAACTTACAATGTAAAACATCAAACAGAAATAGTTTAATACCCTCCACAACGTTCATCATTTTAAATCCCTTAAGCATAAGATCCAAACAGAAATAAGGACAGCGTATTGGTCATATCTCAAATCCATTATATTCATGGCCGATTCACAACCAGGCAACAATAAAATGTGCTATTCATAAAAACCACATAAAACTAAACTGTGTAGCACCCCTAAAGAACGAGGGTCTCACTTACATATATATGTATAATAACCTTACCCAATCAAACTTCTTGAATAAACTATTTGAATCGGTTTTCTCCAAACCCCAACCATTCAGCAAATAAGCTACTTCAAAGTTCAATAGAGTCAGCACCCAAGATGCCAATATCAGTCGAAGGTGTTGACAAGCTACTCCAGGTGCTATCGCCAAATAAAGCCATGGGTCTGGATGAAATATCTCCAGGTGCAAGATCTTAAAGATGTACACCACAAGATTGCTGTCATCCTCACCACCGTGCAGTACCATGCAGTATCGTGCAGTATCGTGCAGTGTGTCATCCTCACCACCGTGCAGTATCGTGTCACCATCGTGCAGTATCGTGCAGTGTGTCATCCTCACCATCGTGCAGTATCATGCAGTGTGTCATCCTCACCACCATGCAGTATCGTGCAGTGTGTCATCCTCACCACCGTGCAGTATCGTGCAGTGTGTCATCCTCACCATCGTGCAGTATCATGCAGTGTGTCATCCTCACCACCATGCAGTATCGTGCAGTGTGTCATCCTCACCACCGTGCAGTATCGTGTAGTGTGTCATCCTCACCACTGTGAAGTATCGTGCAGTGTGTCATCCTCACCACCGTGCAGTATCGTGCAGTGTGTCATCCTCACCATCGTGCAGTGTGTCATCCTCACCATCGTGCAGTATCATGCAGTGTGTCATCCTCACCACCGTGCAGTATCATGCAGTGTGTCATCCTCACCATCGTGTAGTGTGTCATCATCACCACCATGCAGTATCGTGCAGTGTGTCATCCTCACCACCATGCAGTATTATGTAGTGTGTCATCCTCACCACCGTGAAGTATCGTGCAGTGTGTCATCCTCACCACCGTGCAGTATCGTGTAGTGTGTCATCCTCACCACCGTGCAGTATCGTGCATGTGTCATCCTCACCACCGTGCAGTATCGTGCAGTGTGTCATCCTCACCACCGTGCAGTATCGTGCAGTGTGTCATCCTCACCACCGTGCAGTATCGTGCAGTGTGTCATCCTCACCACCGTGCAGTATCGTGTAGCGTGTCATCCTCACCACCGTGCAGTATCGTGCATGTGTCATCCTCACCACCGTGCAGTATCGTGTAGTGTGTCATCCTCACCACCGTGCAGTATCGTGCAGTGTGTCATCCTCACCATCGTGCAGTATCGTGTAGTGTGTCATCCTCACCATCGTGCAGTATTGTGTGGTGTGTCATCCTCACCACCATGCAGTATCATGCAGTGTGTCATCCTCACCATTGTGCAGTGTGTCATCCTCACCATCATGCAGTGTGTCATCCTCACCACCGTGCAGTATCGTGCAGTGTGTCATCCTCACCATCGTGCAGTGTGTCATCCTCACCATCAGGCAATATCGTGCAGTGTGTCATCCTCACCACCGTGCAGTATCGTGCAGTGTGTCATCCTCACCACCGGGCAGTATCATGCAGTGTGTCATCCTCACCATCGTGCAGTGTGTCATCCTCACCATCGGGCAATATCATGCAGTGTGTCATCCTCATCACCGGGCAGTATCGTACAGTGTGTCATCCTCACCACCGGGCAGTATCGTGCAGTGTGTCATCCTCACCATCGTGCAGTGTGTCATCCTCACCATCGTGCACGACGTGCAGTGTGTCATCCTCACCATCATGCAGTGTGTCATCCTCACCACCGGGCAGTATCGTGCAGTGTGTCATCCTCACCACCGTGAAGTATCGTGCAGTGTGTCATCCACACCACCATGCAGTACCATGCAGTGTGTCATCAGATTGGAGAAGTGCATGGCTTGAGATCATATATTTAGCTTCTCTGCTTCACACTCTCAGATTCATTAAATTTAAAAGAAACTTGAAGACCAGTAAAAAGGTCAAAGCAAATGATTATAACACCTCTGTTCATCCTCAACTCGAGTATTGCTCAACCATCTGGCACCCCTGGCAAACGTCTATTATCTTTAAAGTAGAAAATTGCAACAATCATCCGCACACCATACTTGTATCTCCAATGACTCTAGCTATACAACATATTTTTATTTTTTTTTTCTATTTTTTTATAAATGTATGTATGAAGTAAGAGCAGGGTGCTCAGGATTACGGACATGGGCTCAGGATTATGGACAGGGGCTCAGTGCACTTCTAAGATGACCTAGCTGGAGCACTGTATGGTACATGCATGAGTTTGCTCATTAACAAATGTGTGTTGTGTCCGTTTCATAACTTTTTGTAGAGCTACTTATTACAAAGGTTAGAAAGGATCTGACGTTATGTTGTTAGTACGGCAACGTTAAGTTGTGTCATGCTAAACACCCTTGTGATTTGTACAATTTTCTTTTCCAGAGCCCTATTGTTTCTCCAGGAACGCTACAGGCATTTGGTTTAGGTCCAACTCCCACCCCAGTGATGCCTCCATCCAACGCCAGTTTATATCCACTTACACCTAACCCAGGAGGACCAATGACCCCAATCTCTCCAGCACCAGCTTCTGAAGGTTCTGGAATAATTCCTACTCTGCAGTAAGTATATGTATAAGTTATAGTTGAACACTGTGGCTTTATTTTCTTTCTCATTGCGAAAATTTGAGGGACATTGTTTTATTGTTGAGAATCCCATTTGTACCATAATTGCAGAATAACATCACTATGGATTATTATCAGATTTCAACTAAGCTCCTCGTCAGATTTTGGAGAATGATCAAGACACATCATAATTATATGTGTTTATCATAGGTGCATTCCACTTTGTTGCTCTGAAGATAAAATCGAAATGGTTTATTTATATATTAAAGTCCAGAGCTTCTTAAGACTTCTTATTAAAATTGACATTGACAAATTTGATATTTTTCTCCTTTTCCAGAAATATTGTTTGCACAGTAAACCTTGGTTGTAAGTTAGATCTCAAGAAAATAGCTCTTCACGCAAGAAATGCAGAATACAATCCTAAGCGTTTTGCAGCGGTGATTATGAGAATAAGAGATCCTAGAACGACAGCTCTAATATTCAGCTCAGGCAAGATGGTGTGTACCGGAGCAAAAAGGTAACAAGTTCAGCTGATATTGAAACCCACAACCTATCTAAATCTTTACTAAGCATCTTATAAACATTTCGTTAACTCCTACAGTTTTCAATTGATTTGGAATAAACTTTTCCATAATACTTACAACTATAGGCACTGATACTTGCCTTTCGAGTTTGTAGGAAAGCCTCGGTATAGATGTGCATATTGGCAGGATATCTTACTCCATGTGCAACTCGATAGTTATAATATGATCTTAGATGTTCATGTCTCTAATTCCAAAATGTCATTATATGACCTCACTGTTAATGTCTCTCTAATTCCAAAATGTCATTATTTGACCCTCACTGTTAATGTCTCTCTAATTCCTAAATGGCATTATATGACTTCACTGTTAATGTCTCTCTAATTCCAAAATGTCATTATTTGACCCTCACTGTTAATGTCTCTCTAATTCCTAAATGTCATTATATGACCTCACTGTTAATGTCTCTCTAATTCCAAAATGGCATTATGTGACCCTCACTGTTAATGTCTCTCTAATTCCTAAATGGCATTATATGACTTCACTGTTAATGTCTCTCTAATTCCTAAATGTCATTATATGACCTCAATGTTAATGTCTCTCTAATTCCATAAGTTGTTATATGACCATCACTGTTAATGTCTCTCTAATTCCATAAGTTGTTATATAAACCTCACTGTTAATGTCTCTCTAATTCCATAAGTTGTTATATAAACCTCACTGTTAATGTCTCTCTAATTCCATAAGTTGTTATATAAACCTCACTGTTAATGTCTCTCTAATTCCATAAGTTGTTATATAAACCTCACTGTTAATGTCTCTCTAATTCCATAAGTTGTTATATGACCCTCACTGTTGATGTCTCTCAATTCCATAAGTTGTTATATAAACCTCCTGTTGATGTCTCTCAATTCCATAAGTTGTTATATAAACCTCGCTGTTGATGTCTCTCAATTCCATAAGTTGTTATATAAACCTTGCTGTTGATGTCTCTCAATTCCATAAGTTGTTATATAAACCTTGCTGTTGATGTCTCTCAATTCCATAAGTTGTTATATAAACCTCGCTGTTGATGTCTCTCAATTCCATAAGTTGTTATATAAACCTTGCTGTTGATGTCTCTCAATTCCATAAGTTGTTATATAAACCTCACTGTTAATGTCTCTCTAATTCCATAAGTTGTTATATAAACCTTGCTGTTAATGTCTCTCTAATTCCATAAGTTGTTATATGACCCTCACTGTTAATGTCTCTCTAATTCCATAAGTTGTTATATAAACCTTGCTGTTGATGTCTCTCAATTCCATAAGTTGTTATATAAACCTCGCTGTTGATGTCTCTCAATTCCATAAGTTGTTATATAAACCTTGCTGTTGATGTCTCTCAATTCCATAAGTTGTTATATAAACCTTGCTGTTGATGTCTCTCAATTCCATAAGTTGTTATATAAACCTTGCTGTTAATGTCTCTCAATTCCATAAGTTGTTATATAAACCTTGCTGTTAATGTCTCTCTAATTCCATAAGTTGTTACATGACCCTCACTGTTAATGTCTCTCAATTCCATAAGTTGTTATATAAACCTTGCTGTTGATGTCTCTCAATTCCATAAGTTGTTATATAAACCTTGCTGTTAATGTCTCTCAATTCCATAAGTTGTTATACCTCACTGTTAATGTCTCTCTAATTCCATAAGTTGTTATATAAACCTTGCTGTTAATGTCTCTCTAATTCCATAAGTTGTTATATAACCCTCACTGTTAATGTCTCTCAATTCCATAAGTTGTTATATAAACCTTGCTGTTGATGTCTCTCAATTCCATAAGTTGTTATATAAACCTTGCTGTTGATGTCTCTCAATTCCATAAGTTGTTATATAAACCTCGCTGTTGATGTCTCTCAATTCCATAAGTTGTTATATAAACCTTGCTGTTGATGTCTCTCAATTCCATAAGTTGTTATATAAACCTCGCTGTTAATGTCTCTCTATTCCATAAGTTGTTATATAAACCTTGCTGTTAATGTCTCTCAATTCCATAAGTTGTTATATAACCTCACTGTTAATGTCTCTCAATTCCATAAGTTGTTATATAAACCTTGCTGTTGATGTCTCTCAATTCCATAAGTTGTTATATAAACCTTGCTGTTGATGTCTCTCAATTCCATAAGTTGTTATAAACCTTGCTGTTATGTCTCTCAATTCCATAAGTTGTTATAAACCTCGCTGTTGATGTCTCTCAATTCCATAAGTTGTTATATAAACCTGCTGACGTTGATGTCTCTCAATTCCATAAGTTGTTATATAAACCTTGCTGTTGATGTCTCTCAATTCCATAAGTTGTTATATAAACCTCGCTGTTGATGTCTCTCAATTCCATAAGTTGTTATATAAACCTCGCTGTTGATGTCTCTCAATTCCATAAGTTGTTATATAAACCTCACTGTTAATGTCTCTCTAATTCCATAAGTTGTTATATAAACCTCACTGTTAATGTCTCTCTAATTCCATAAGTTGTTATATAAACCTCACTGTTAATGTCTCTCAATTCCATAAGTTGTTATATAAACCTCACTGTTGATGTCTCTCAATTCCATAAGTTGTTATATAAACCTTGCTGTTGATGTCTCTCAATTCCATAAGTTGTTATATAAACCTTGCTGTTGATGTCTCTCAATTCCATAAGTTGTTATATAAACCTTGCTGTTAATGTCTCTCTAATTCCATAAGTTGTTATATAAACCTCGCTGTTGATGTCTCTCAATTCCATAAGTTGTTATATAAACCTTGCTGTTGATGTCTCTCAATTCCATAAGTTGTTATATAAACCTTGCTGTTAATGTCTCTCTAATTCCATAAGTTGTTATATAAACCTCACTGTTAATGTCTCTCTAATTCCATAAGTTGTTATATAAACCTCACTGTTGATGTCTCTCAATTCCATAAGTTGTTATATAAACCTTGCTGTTGATGTCTCTCAATTCCATAAGTTGTTATATAAACCTTGCTGTTGATGTCTCTCAATTCCATAAGTTGTTATATAAACCTCGCTGTTGATGTCTCTCAATTCCATAAGTTGTTATATAAACCTTGCTGTTGATGTCTCTCAATTCCATAAGTTGTTATATAAACCTCTGTTGTTCTCAATTCCATAAGTTGTTATATAAACCTTGCTGTTGATGTCTCTTAATTCCATAAGTTGTTATATAAACCTCACTGTTAATGTCTCTCAATTCCATAAGTTGTTATATAAACCTTGCTGTTGATGTCTCTCAATTCCATAAGTTGTTATATAAACCTTGCTGTTGATGTCTCTCAATTCCATAAGTTGTTATATAAACCTCGCTGTTGATGTCTCTCAATTCCATAAGTTGTTATATAAACCTTGCTGTTGATGTCTCTCTAATTCCATAAGTTGTTATATGAACCTCACTGTTAATGTCTCTCTAATTCCATAAGTTGTTATATAAACCTTGCTGTTTCTCAATTCCATAAGTTGTTATATAAACCTCGCTGTTGATGTCTCTCAATTCCATAAGTTGTTATATAAACCTCGCTGTTGATGTCTCTCAATTCCATAAGTTGTTATATAAACCTCGCTGTTGATGTCTCTCAATTCCATAAGTTGTTATATAAACCTTGCTGTTGATGTCTCTCAATTCCATAAGTTGTTATATAAACCTCACTGTTAATGTCTCTCTATTCCATAAGTTGTTATATAAACCTGCTGTTGATGTCTCTCTAATTCCATAAGTTGTTATATGAACCTCACTGTTATGTCTCTCAATTCCATAAGTTGTTATATAAACCTTGCTGTTGATGTCTCTCAATTCCATAAGTTGTTATATAAACCTCGCTGTTGATGTCTCTCAATTCCATAAGTTGTTATATAAACCTGCTGTTGATGTCTCTCAATTCCATAAGTTGTTATATAAACCTCGCTGTTGATGTCTCTCAATTCCATAAGTTGTTATATAAACCTCGCTGTTGATGTCTCTCAATTCCATAAGTTGTTATATAAACCTCGCTGTTAATGTCTCTCTAATTCCATAAGTTGTTATATGACCCTCACTGTTAATGTCTCTCAATTCCATAAGTTGTTATATAAACCTTGCTGTTGATGTCTCTCAATTCCATAAGTTGTTATATAAACCTCACTGTTGATGTCTCTCTAATTCCATAAGTTGTTATATAAACCTCGCTGTTAATGTCTCTCAATTCCATAAGTTGTTATATAAACCTCGCTGTTAATGTCTCTCAATTCCATAAGTTGTTATATAAACCTCGCTGTTGATGTCTCTCAATTCCATAAGTTGTTATATAAACCTTGCTGTTGATGTCTCTCAATTCCATAAGTTGTTATATAAACCTTGCTGTTGATGTCTCTCAATTCCATAAGTTGTTATATAAACCTCGCTGTTAATGTCTCTCTAATTCCATAAGTTGTTATATAAACCTCACTGTTAATGTCTCTCTAATTCCATAAGTTGTTATATAAACCTCACTGTTAATGTCTCTCTAATTCCATAAGTTGTTATATAAACCTCACTGTTAATGTCTCTCAATTCCATAAGTTGTTATATAAACCTCGCTGTTGATGTCTCTCAATTCCATAAGTTGTTATATAAACCTTGCTGTTGATGTCTCTCAATTCCATAAGTTGTTATATAAACCTTGCTGTTGATGTCTCTCAATTCCATAAGTTGTTATATAAACCTTGCTGTTGATGTCTCTCAATTCCATAAGTTGTTATATAAACCTTGCTGTTGATGTCTCTCAATTCCATAAGTTGTTATATAAACCTTGCTGTTGATGTCTCTCAATTCCATAAGTTGTTATATAAACCTCGCTGTTGATGTCTCTCAATTCCATAAGTTGTTATATAAACCTCGCTGTTGATGTCTCTCAATTCCATAAGTTGTTATATAAACCTTGCTGTTGATGTCTCTCAATTCCATAAGTTGTTATATAAACCTCGCTGTTGATGTCTCTCAATTCCATAAGTTGTTATATAAACCTTGCTGTTGATGTCTCTCAATTCCATAAGTTGTTATATAAACCTCGCTGTTGATGTCTCTCAATTCCATAAGTTGTTATATAAACCTCGCTGTTGATGTCTCTCAATTCCATAAGTTGTTATATAAACCTTGCTGTTGATGTCTCTCAATTCCATAAGTTGTTATATAAACCTCGCTGTTAATGTCTCTCTATTCCATAAGTTGTTATATAAACCTCACTGTTAATGTCTCTCTAATTCCATAAGTTGTTATATAAACCTTGCTGTTGATGTCTCTCAATTCCATAAGTTGTTATATAAACCTCACTGTTAATGTCTCTCAATTCCATAAGTTGTTATATAAACCTCGCTGTTGATGTCTCTCAATTCCATAAGTTGTTATATAAACCTTGCTGTTGATGTCTCTCAATTCCATAAGTTGTTATATAAACCTTGCTGTTGATGTCTCTCAATTCCATAAGTTGTTATATAAACCTTGCTGTTGATGTCTCTCAATTCCATAAGTTGTTATATAAACCTCGCTGTTGATGTCTCTCAATTCCATAAGTTGTTATATAAACCTCGCTGTTGATGTCTCTCAATTCCATAAGTTGTTATATAAACCTTGCTGTTGATGTCTCTCAATTCCATAAGTTGTTATATAAACCTTGCTGTTGATGTCTCTCAATTCCATAAGTTGTTATATAAACCTCGCTGTTGATGTCTCTCAATTCCATAAGTTGTTATATAAACCTTGCTGTTGATGTCTCTCAATTCCATAAGTTGTTATATAAACCTCACTGTTAATGTCTCTCTAATTCCATAAGTTGTTATATAAACCTTGCTGTTAATGTCTCTCTAATTCCATAAGTTGTTACATGACCCTCACTGTTAATGTCTCTCTAATTCCATAAGTTGTTATATAAACCTTGCTGTTGATGTCTCTCAATTCCATAAGTTGTTATATAAACCTTGCTGTTGATGTCTCTCAATTCCATAAGTTGTTATATAAACCTTGCTGTTGATGTCTCTCAATTCCATAAGTTGTTATATAAACCTTGCTGTTAATGTCTCTCTAATTCCATAAGTTGTTATATAAACCTCACTGTTAATGTCTCTCTAATTCCATAAGTTGTTATATAAACCTTGCTGTTAATGTCTCTCTAATTCCATAAGTTGTTATATAAACCTTGCTGTTGATGTCTCTCAATTCCATAAGTTGTTATATAAACCTTACTGTTAATGTCTCTCTAATTCCATAAGTTGTTATATGAACCTCACTGTTAATGTCTCTCTAATTCCATAAGTTGTTATATAAACCTTGCTGTTAATGTCTCTCTAATTCCATAAGTTGTTGCATGACCCTCACTGTTAATGTCTCTCTAATTCCATAAGTTGTTATATAAACCTTGCTGTTGATGTCTCTCAATTCCATAAGTTGTTATATAAACCTCGCTGTTGATGTCTCTCAATTCCATAAGTTGTTATATAAACCTTGCTGTTGATGTCTCTCAATTCCATAAGTTGTTATATAAACCTTGCTGTTGATGTCTCTCAATTCCATAAGTTGTTATATAAACCTTGCTGTTAATGTCTCTCTAATTCCATAAGTTGTTATATAAACCTCACTGTTAATGTCTCTCTAATTCCATAAGTTGTTATATAAACCTCGCTGTTGATGTCTCTCAATTCCATAAGTTGTTATATAAACCTCACTGTTAATGTCTCTCTAATTCCATAAGTTGTTATATAAACCTTGCTGTTAATGTCTCTCTAATTCCATAAGTTGTTGCATGACCCTCACTGTTAATGTCTCTCTAATTCCATAAGTTGTTATATAAACCTTGCTGTTGATGTCTCTCAATTCCATAAGTTGTTATATAAACCTTGCTGTTGATGTCTCTCAATTCCATAAGTTGTTATATAAACCTCGCTGTTGATGTCTCTCAATTCCATAAGTTGTTATATAAACCTCGCTGTTGATGTCTCTCAATTCCATAAGTTGTTATATAAACCTTGCTGTTGATGTCTCTCAATTCCATAAGTTGTTATATAAACCTTGCTGTTGATGTCTCTCAATTCCATAAGTTGTTATATAAACCTTGCTGTTAATGTCTCTCAATTCCATAAGTTGTTATATAAACCTCACTGTTAATGTCTCTCTAATTCCATAAGTTGTTATATAAACCTCGCTGTTGATGTCTCTCAATTCCATAAGTTGTTATATAAACCTCACTGTTAATGTCTCTCTAATTCCATAAGTTGTTATATAAACCTTGCTGTTAATGTCTCTCTAATTCCATAAGTTGTTGCATGACCCTCACTGTTAATGTCTCTCTAATTCCATAAGTTGTTATATAAACCTTGCTGTTGATGTCTCTCAATTCCATAAGTTGTTATATAAACCTTGCTGTTGATGTCTCTCAATTCCATAAGTTGTTATATAAACCTCGCTGTTGATGTCTCTCAATTCCATAAGTTGTTATATAAACCTTGCTGTTGATGTCTCTCTAATTCCATAAGTTGTTATATGAACCTCACTGTTAATGTCTCTCTAATTCCATAAGTTGTTATATAAACCTTGCTGTTGATGTCTCTCAATTCCATAAGTTGTTATATAAACCTCGCTGTTGATGTCTCTCAATTCCATAAGTTGTTATATAAACCTCGCTGTTGATGTCTCTCAATTCCATAAGTTGTTATATAAACCTCGCTGTTAATGTCTCTCAATTCCATAAGTTGTTATATAAACCTTGCTGTTGATGTCTCTCAATTCCATAAGTTGTTATATAAACCTCACTGTTAATGTCTCTCTATTCCATAAGTTGTTATATAAACCTTGCTGTTGATGTCTCTCTAATTCCATAAGTTGTTACATGACCCTCACTGTTAATGTCTCTCTAATTCCATAAGTTGTTATATAAACCTTGCTGTTGATGTCTCTCAATTCCATAAGTTGTTATATAAACCTCGCTGTTGATGTCTCTCAATTCCATAAGTTGTTATATAAACCTTGCTGTTGATGTCTCTCAATTCCATAAGTTGTTATATAAACCTCGCTGTTGATGTCTCTCAATTCCATAAGTTGTTATATAAACCTTGCTGTTGATGTCTCTCAATTCCATAAGTTGTTATATAAACCTCACTGTTAATGTCTCTCTAATTCCATAAGTTGTTATATGACCCTCACTGTTAATGTCTCTCTAATTCCATAAGTTGTTATATAAACCTTGCTGTTGATGTCTCTCAATTCCATAAGTTGTTATATAAACCTTGCTGTTGATGTCTCTCAATTCCATAAGTTGTTATATAAACCTCACTGTTAATGTCTCTCTAATTCCATAAGTTGTTATATAAACCTCACTGTTAATGTCTCTCAATTCCATAAGTTGTTATATAAACCTCACTGTTGATGTCTCTCAATTCCATAAGTTGTTATATAAACCTCGCTGTTGATGTCTCTCAATTCCATAAGTTGTTATATAAACCTTGCTGTTGATGTCTCTCAATTCCATAAGTTGTTATATAAACCTTGCTGTTGATGTCTCTCAATTCCATAAGTTGTTATATAAACCTCGCTGTTAATGTCTCTCTAATTCCATAAGTTGTTATATAAACCTCACTGTTAATGTCTCTCAATTCCATAAGTTGTTATATAAACCTCGCTGTTGATGTCTCTCAATTCCATAAGTTGTTATATAAACCTTGCTGTTGATGTCTCTCTAATTCCATAAGTTGTTATATAAACCTCACTGTTAATGTCTCTCTAATTCCATAAGTTGTTATATAAACCTCACTGTTAATGTCTCTCAATTCCATAAGTTGTTATATAAACCTCGCTGTTGATGTCTCTCAATTCCATAAGTTGTTATATAAACCTTGCTGTTGATGTCTCTCAATTCCATAAGTTGTTATATAAACCTTGCTGTTGATG
>CM026389.1:60787719-60802956 GCA_014843695.1 Archivesica marissinica | reverse complement strand
TTGGGTTTATTGATATTGTATGAAGATTGGGTGTATTGATATTGTATGATGATTGGGTTTATTGATATTGTATGAAGATTGGGTTTATTGATATTGTATGAAGATTGGGTTTATTGATATTGTATGATGATTGGGTTTATTGATATTGTATGATGATTGGGTTTATTGATATTGTATGAAGATTGGGTTTATTGATATTGTATGAAGATTGGGTGTATTGATATTGTATGAAGATTGGGTTTATTGATATTGTATGATGATTGGGTTTATTGATATTGTATGAAGATTGGGTTTATTGATATTGTATGAAGATTGGGTGTATTGATATTGTATGGGTTTATTGATATTGTATGATGATTGGGTTTATTGATATTGTATGAAGATTGGGTTTATTGATATTGTATGGGTTTATTGATATTGTATGGGTTTATTGATATTGTATGAAGATTGGGTTTATTGATAGTGTATGAAGATTGGGTGTATTGATATTGTATGGGTTTATTGATATTGTACGAAGATTGGGTTTATTGATATTGTATGAAGATTGGGTTTATTGATATTGTATGATGATTGGGTTTATTGATATTGTATGAAGATTGGGTGTATTGATATTGTATGGGTTTATTGATATTGTTGAAGTGGGTTTATTGATATTGTATGAAGATGGGTTTATTGATATTGTATGAAGATTGGGTTATTGATAATGTTTGGGTTTATGATATTGTATGAAGATTGGTTTATTGATATTGTATGAAGATTGGGTTTATGATATGTATGAAGAGGGTTTATTGATATTGTATGATGATTGGGTTTATTGATATTGTATGAAGTTGGGTTTATTGATATTGTATGAAGATTGGGTGTATTGATTTGTATGAAGATTGGGTTTATTGATATGTATGTGATTGGGTTTATTGATTGTATGAAGATTGGGTTTATTGATATTGTATGAAGATGGGTTTATTGATATGATGAAATTGGGTTTATTGATATTGTATGATGATTGGGTTTATTGATATTGTATGATGATTGGGTTTATTGATATTGTATGAAGATTGGGTTTATTGATATTGTATGATGATTGGGTTTATTGATATTGTATGAAGATTGGGTTTATTGATATTGTATGATGATTGGGTGTATTGATATTGTATGAAGATTGGGTTTATTGATAATGTATGAAGATTGGGTGTATTGATATTGTATGATGATTGGGTTTATTGATATTGTATGAAGATTGGGTTTATTGATATTGTATGAAGATTGGGTTTATTGATATTGTATGAAGATTGGGTTTATTGATATTGTATGATGATTGGGTGTATTGATATTGTATGAAGATTGGGTTTATTGATATTGTATGAAGATTGGGTTTATTGATATTGTATGATGATTGGGTTTATTGATATTGTATGATGATTGGGTTTATTGATATTGTATGAAGATTGGGTTTATTGATATTGTATGAAGATTGGGTGTATTGATATTGTATGAAGATTGGGTGTATTGATATTGTATGAAGATTGGGTTTATTGATATTGTATGAAGATTGGGTTTATTGATATTGTATGATGATTGGGTTTATTGATATTGTATGAAGATTGGGTTTATTGATATTGTATGAAGATTGGGTTTATTGATATTGTATGAAGATTGGGTGTATTGATATTGTATGAAGATTGGGTGTATTGATATTGTATGAAGATTGGGTTTATTGATATTGTATGAAGATTGGGTGTATTGATATTGTATGGGTTTATTGATATTGTATGGGTTTATTGATATTGTATGATGATTGGGTTTATTGATATTGTATGATGATTGGGTGTATTGATATTGTATGAAGATTGGGTTTATTGATATTGTATGAAGATTGGGTTTATTGATATTGTATGATGATTGGGTGTATTGATATTGTATGATGATTGGGTTTATTGATATTGTATGATGATTGGGTTTATTGATATTGTATGATGATTGGGTTTATTGATAATGACATGATTATGTTATTTGTTTGATATGTTCTGTGATATTGTATGATTATACTGTAGGCCAAGTTCAAGGACTTTAAGATCCAGAATATGGTTGGAAGTTGTGACGTGAAGTTTCCCATCAGATTGGAAGGTCTTGTACTTACTCATGGAAAATTCTCAAGGTTGTATCCCCTCTTTTATTGTTTGTTATTGCTTGAAGAAATTTGCGGAGTGCAACTAAAAGGGCAAGTCTATACCCCAATGTGCACATCTATGTCTGCATGCTTTGTCCGCTTATGCAATAAAATATGTTTCAGTTGTTTCATTATTTATTAATTGGTATACACGGGTACTAGTGTCACTGAAGTTAAACATAACAGTAACTGAGACAGGTCAGATTGATCACAACAAATCAAAATGATTAAGATTCATAAAGACAAATCTCTGTGTCACTGAATAAAATATTCTGAAATGCGTAATATGGCACAGATTGTGTCATAGCCAGAATACCATGTTGGCGTCCTCATGCTGCAGAAAGATCATCTTGTCTGTGCAGGCGACATAATGACCATGGGTGGTGTAAGTGGCGGGGAAGATCGTTGGACATTGTAGCCTGTGCTAGACCGCCATCTTCCGCCCCCTCCCCCCCCCACACACTGGGGATTTTTGAAGGGTATGATTTTCTGAATGCATAACACTCTTGAGTGTTGCTGCTTTACTAGGTAATCATCGTGTAATTGAGACTTATTTACACTCTTGAGTGTTGCTGCTTTACTGGGTAATCATCGTGTAATTGAGACTTATTTACACTCTGAGTGTTGCTGCTTTACTGGGTAATCATCGTGTAATTGAGACTTATTTACACTCTGAGCGTTGCTGCTTTACTGGGTAATCATCGTGTAATTGAGACTTATTTACACTCTGCGTGTTGCTGCTTTACTAGGTAATCATCGTGTAATTGAGACTTATTTACACTCTGAGTGTTGCTGCTTTACTGGGTAATCATCATGTAATTGAGACTTATTTTCCCTCTGAGCGTTGCTGCTTTACTGGGTAATCATCGTGTAATTGAGACTTATTTACACTCTTTGAGTGTTGCTGCTTTACTGAGTAATCATTGTGAAAATTACACCATGTTACATTACTTTGACGACAATCACAGGGGTGGAGCTAGAATCAAATTATTGGGAGAAGTCACTTCTCTCTCCAGATGATTTATGGAGAAATGGGGAGACGATGACTTTTCATCGACTGCAAATAGTGAATAGTGAAACAGTATTTAGTCGAGATTTGCAGGAAAATTGAACTATTGTATGTAGAAAAGCTTATATAAATGTAATGTAGCATTGGGTTTCTGTAATGTTGATCTTAAACAGATCCAGTGTACATCAACCCACATTTTCAGGAATATATTACTCGTGTCATCTTTTATTTTTCGAATCATGAAATTACAGTAGCCAAAATTAATTTGCCGTGTATGAATGAATGCCTTTTGAAAGGAACGTATGTCGTATATACAATTGTTCCGGACAACTTCCAGTTTAAATACATGTTTGTAGAAACACCTGCTCTCTGCATTTATAATAGCATCTGTTCATAATAATTGTCAATAGTGCATGGTTTTACAGAACAACAAACATTATTTACAATATCATTACTTCCTGTAAACAAGCTTGCATGATACTACGATTGGCTATCAATTTTATATACATTGCATTCATGTAGGCACTAAAATAATTGGTAAACCAATCCGATAAATTTAGTTACGACTTCACAGAATTTTATCCTGACCCGTGTATTTTCTGTAAATAGCTTTGGGACTTTCCAATTTCCAGCGAATTGAGTTTTTATTAATAAATCTTCGCACAAATTTTCGACAATGGCTAAATTGGCGATTGTTAGTTCAGGCTACGATTTTATAGCACTTAACAGATTGTTATAAATTGGTATCTTGTATTAACAACATCGACAATTTGCATAATATCATCTATTTATGTTAATTAGGCTGCAAATTATGTAAAGATGTATTGATTGTATTAAGTTTATTATCTGGATGTCATGGGAGATTAGCTTATGCCTCGTGGCATGTTTTTCGTAACTGTCAAATGACATATGGATTACCATTAATTAGCAAGATTGCCCTCCAGAATTAAGGCTAAATGGATGACGCCTTGATGTCTATTGTCGGCGAAGTTACGGAAAATAAAGCGATCATTTCGCTCGACTCGCCATCAGACTTGAATCAGTGACGTGTATATATCCAATATTTAACCACAAAAGTGTTGGTAAATGAAACAATAAGGCTTGTAATTAATATTAGATATATTTGAAGGCTTAAGCATGCTTCATGTTTAGTCATTTACGTTACCTTTCGTTATGTCACCAAAATTATTTAAATTTTATATAATATTCCCATATTTCTGTGTTAGAGAATTTGCTTCTGTAAATATATGACATTTACCCCACATTCTGCTATGCATTCGAGTCTTCATTTACAATCAAATTGTTTTATTCACATGCCATATTTCATTGCAGTTATGAGCCAGAGTTGTTCCCAGGTCTGATTTACAGAATGATGAAGCCCAGAATTGTATTGTTGATATTTGTCTCAGGAAAAGTAGTGCTCACAGGTAAATACAATCTTATTATATAAAAATGGTATGTAGTTATTTGGCATCTTGAATTGTACTCGCAGGTAAATGTTGTGTTTTCAGAAAAAATTCTTAAACATGATTATTTATCAAACGCCATAGTGCTTTGAACATTACATGCACATTCTCTAACAGCACCCCCCCCCCCACATACACACAACACAGACACTCTAATTTTAGCTCAATTTGTTAGTTTAACTGCTCTGGAAGCCATCACCATGAGGGAGAGACAATGTGGAATTAGAGGTGCTTACTAGTTGCCTTGTACTTGATTAATGATGAAATACAGAATGATTTCCGAAATAATTAACACTGTAACACTTTATTCTTCTACTGCCCATCAATCACAGATATTGCTGTAATACTTTCTTCTACTGCCCATCAATCACATATATTGCTGTAATACTTTCTTCTACTGCCCCATCAATCACAGATATTGCTGTAATACTTTATTCTACTGCCCATCAATCACAGATATTGCTGTAACACTTTCCTCTACTGCCCTTCAATCACATATATTGCTGTAACACTTTCTTCTACTGCCCATCAATCACAGATATAACTGTAACACTTTCTTCTACTGCCCATCAATCACAGATATTGCTGTAATACTTTCTTCTACTGCCCATCAATCACAGATATTGCTGTAACACTTTCTTCTACTGCCCATCAATCACAGATATTGCTGTAACACTTTCTTCTTCTACTGCCCATCAATCACAGATATTGCTGTAACACTTTTTCTTCTACTGCCCATCAATCACAGATATTGCTGTAACACTTTCTTCTACTGCCCATCAATCACAGATATTGCTGTAACACTTTCTTCTACTGCCCTTCAATCACAGATATTGCTGTAACACTTTCTTCTACTGCCCATCAATCACAGATATTGCTGTAACACTTTCTTCTACTGCCCATCAATCACAGATATTGCTGTAACACTTTCTTCTACTGCCCCATCAATCACAGATATTGCTGTAACACTTTCTTCTACTGCCCATCAATCACAGATATTGCTGTAACACTTTCTTCTACTGCCCATCAATCACAGATATTACTGTAACACTTTCTTCTACTGCCCATCAATCACAGATATTGCTGTAACACTTTCTTCTACTGCCCATCAATCACAGATATTGCTGTAACACTTTCTTCTACTGCCCATCAATCACAGATATTACTGTAACACTTTCTTCTACTGCCCCATCATCCACAGATATTGCTGTAACACTTTCCTCTTCTACTGCCACATCGATCACAGATATTGCTGTAACACTTTCTTCTACTGCCCATCAATCACAGATATTGCTGTACCACTTTATTCTACTGCCCATCAATCACAGATATTGCTGTAACACTTTCTTCTACTGCCCCATCAATCACAGATATTGCTGTTATACTTTATTCTACTGCCCCATCAATCACAGATATTGCTGTAACACTTTCTTCTACTGCCCTTCAATCACAGATATTGCTGTAACACTTTATTCTACTGCCCATCAATCACAGATATTGCTGTAATACTTTTTCTTCTACTGCCCATCAATCACAGATATTGCTGTAACACTTTCTTCTACTGCCCATCAATCACAGATATTGCTGTAACACTTTCTTCTACTGCCCATCAATCACAGATATTGCTGTAACACTTTCTTCTACTGCCCATCAATCACAGATATTGCTGTAACACTTTCTTCTACTGCCCATCAATCACAGATATTGCTGTAACACTTTCTTCTACTGCCCATCAATCACAGATATTGCTGTAACACTTTCTTCTACTGCCCATCAATCACAGATATTGCTGTAACACTTTCTTCTACTGCCCATCAATCACAGATATTGCTGTAACACTTTCTTCTACTGCCCCATCAATCACAGATATTGCTGTAACACTTTCTTCTACTGCCCATCAATCACAGATATTGCTGTAACACTTTCTTCTACTGCCCATCAATCACAGATATTGCTGTAACACTTTCTTCTACTGCCCATCAATCACAGATATTGCTGTAACACTTTCTTCTACTGCCCATCAATCACAGATATTGCTGTAACACTTTCTTCTACTGCCCATCAATCACAGATATTGCTGTAACACTTTCTTCTACTGCCCCATCAATCACAGATATTGCTGTAACACTTTCTTCTACTGCCCATCAATCACAGATATTGCTGTAACACTTTCTTCTACTGCCCCATCAATCACAGATATTGCTGTAACACTTTCTTCTACTGCCCATCAATCACAGATATTGCTGTAACACTTTCTTCTACTGCCCATCAATCACAGATATTGCTGTAACACTTTATTCTACTGCCCATCAATCACAGATATTGCTGTAACACTTTCTTCTTCTACTGCCCACCAATCACAGATATTGCTGTAACACTTTCTTCTACTGCCCATCAATCACAGATATTGCTGTAACACTTTCTTCTTCTACTGCCCACCAATCACAGATATTGCTGTAACACTTTCTTCTACTGCCCATCAATCACAGATATTGCTGTAACACTTTCTTCTACTGCCCATCAATCACAGATATTACTGTAACACTTTCTTCTACTGCCCTTCAATCACAGATATTGCTGTAACACTTTCTTCTACTGCCCATCAATCACAGATATTGCTGTAACACTTTCTTCTACTGCCCATCAATCACAGATATTACTGTAACACTTTCTTCTACTGCCCCATCAATCACAGATATTGCAGTAACACGTCTTCTACTGCACATCTATCACAGATATTGCTGTAACACTTACTTCTACTGCCCATCAATCACAGATATTACTGTAACACTTACTTCTACTGCCCATCAATCACAGATATTACTGTAACACTTTCTTCTACTGCCCTTCAATCACAGATATTGCTGTAACACTTTCTTCTACTGCCATCAATCACAGATATTACTGTAACACTTTCTTCTACTGCCCCATCAATCACAGATATTGCTGTAACACTTTCTTCTACTGCCCATCAATCACAGATATTACTGTAACACTTTCTTCTACTGCCCCATCATCCACAGATATTGCTGTAACACTTTCCTCTTCTACTGCCACATCGATCACAGATATTGCTGTAACACTTTATTCTACTGCCCATCAATCACAGATATTGCTGTACCACTTTATTCTACTGCCCATCAATCACAGATATTGCTGTAACACTTTCTTCTACTGCCCCATCAATCACAGATATTGCTGTTTATACTTTATTCTACTGCCCCATCAATCACAGATATTGCTGTAACACTTTCTTCTACTGCCCTTCAATCACAGATATTGCTGTAACACTTTATTCTACTGCCCATCAATCACAGATATTGCTGTAATACTTTCTTCTTCTACTGCCCCATCAATCACAGATATTGCTGTAACACTTTCTTCTACTGCCCATCAATCACAGATATTGCTGTAACACTTTCTTCTACTGCCCATCAATCACAGATATTGCTGTAACACTTTCTTCTACTGCCCATCAATCACAGATATTGCTGTAACACTTTCTTCTACTGCCCATCAATCACAGATATGTACTTTATTCTACTGCCCATCAATCACAGATATTGCTGTAATACTTTCTTCTACTGCCCATCAATCACAGATATTGCTGTAACACTTTCTTCTACTGCCCTTCAATCACATATATTGCTGTAACACTTTCTTCTACTGCCCATCAATCACAGATATTGCTGTAACACTTTCTTCTACTGCCCATCAATCACAGATATTGCTGTAACACTTTCTTCTACTGCCCATCAATCACAGATATTGCTGTAACACTTTCTTCTACTGCCCCATCAATCACAGATATTGCTGTAACACTTTCTTCTACTGCCCATCAATCACAGATATTGCTGTAACACTTTCTTCTACTGCCCATCATCCACAGATATTGCTGTAACACTTTTCTTCTACTGCCCATCGATCACAGATATTGCTGTAACACTTTCTTCTACTGCCCCATCAATCACAGATATTGCTGTAACACTTTATTCTACTGCCCATCAATCACAGATATTGCTGTAACACTTTCTTCTACTGCCCCATCAATCACAGATATTGCTGTATACTTTATTTCTGCCCATCAATCACAGATATTGCTGTAACACTTTCTTCTACTGCCCATCAATCACAGATATTGCTGTAATACTTCTCTTCTACTGCCCCATCAATCACAGATATTGCTGTAACACTTTCTTCTACTGCCCTTCAATCACATATATTGCTGTAACACTTTCTTCTACTGCCCTTCAATCACAGATATTGCTGTAATACTTTATTCTACTGCCCATCAATCACAGATATTGCTGTAACACTTTATTCTACTGCCCCATCAATCACATATATTGCTGTAACACTTTCTTCTACTGCCCACCAATCACAGATATTGCTGTAATATTTTCTTCTACTGCCCTTCAATCACAGATATTGCTGTAACACTTTCTTCTACTGCCCCATCAATCACAGATATTGCTGTAACACTTTATTCTACTGCCCATCAATCACAGATATTGCTGTAATACTTTCTTCTACTGCCCATCAATCACAGATATTGCTGTAACACTTTCTTCTACTGCCCATCAATCACAGATATTGCTGTAACACTTTATTCTACTGCCCATCAATCACAGATATTGCTGTAATACTTTCTTCTACTGCCCATCAATCACAGATATTGCTGTAACACTTTCTTCTACTGCCCTTCAATCACATATATTGCTGTAACACTTTCTTCTACTGCCCATCAATCACAGATATTGCTGTAACACTTTCTTCTACTGCCCATCAATCACAGATATTGCTGTAATACTTTCTTCTACTGCCCATCAATCACAGATATTGCTGTAACACTTTCTTCTACTGCCCATCAATCACAGATATTGCTGTAACACTTTCTTCTACTGCCCATCAATCACAGATATTGCTGTAACACTTTCTTCTACTGCCCATCAATCACAGATATTGCTGTAACACTTTCTTCTACTGCCCATCAATCACAGATATTGCTGTAACACTTTCTCTACTGCCCATCATCACAGATATTGCTGTAACACTTTCTTCTACTGCCCATCAATCACAGATATTGCTGTAACACTTTCTTCTACTGCCCATCAATCACAGATATTGCTGTAACACTTTCTTCTACTGCCCATCAATCACAGATATTGCTGTAACACTTTCTTCTACTGCCCATCAATCACAGATATTGCTGTAACACTTTCTTCTACTGCCCATCAATCACAGATATTGCTGTAACACTTTCTTCTACTGCCCATCAATCACAGATATTGCTGTAACACTTTCTTCTACTGCCCATCACACAGATATTGCTGTAACACTTTCTTCTACTGCCCATCAATCACAGATATTGCTGTAACACTTTCTTCTACTGCCCATCAATCACAGATATTGCTGTAACACTTTCTTCTACTGCCCATCAATCACAGATATTGCTGTAACACTTTCTTCTACTGCCCATCAATCACAGATATTGCTGTAACACTTTCTTCTACTGCCCATCAATCACAGATATTGCTGTAACACTTTCTTCTACTGCCCATCAATCACAGATATTGCTGTAACACTTTCTTCTACTGCCCATCAATCACAGATATTGCTGTAACACTTTCTTCTACTGCCCATCAATCACAGATATTGCTGTAACACTTTCTTCTACTGCCCATCAATCACAGATATTGCTGTAACACTTTCTTCTACTGCCCATCAATCACAGATATTGCTGTAACACTTTCTTCTACTGCCCATCAATCACAGATATTGCTGTAACACTTTCTTCTACTGCCCATCAATCACAGATATTGCCCTGTAACACTTTCTTCTACTGCCCCAATCCATCAATCACAGATATTGCTGTAACACTTTCTTCTACTGCCCCATCAATCACAGATATTGCTGTAACACTTTCTTCTACTGCCCATCAATCACAGATATTGCTGTAACACTTTCTTCTACTGCCCCATCAATCACAGATATTGCTGTAACACTTTTCTTCTACTGCCCATCAATCACAGATATTGCTGTAACACTTTCTTCTACTGCCCATCAATCACAGATATTGCTGTAACACTTTCTTCTACTGCCCATCAATCACAGATATTGCTGTAACACTTTCTTCTACTGCCCATCAATCACAGATATTGCTGTAATACTTTCTTCTACTGCCCATCAATCACAGATATTGCTGTAACACTTTCTTCTACTGCCCATCAATCACAGATATTGCTGTAACACTTTCTTCTACTGCCCATCAATCACAGATATTGCTGTAATACTTTCTTCTACTGCCCCATCAATCACAGATATTGCTGTAACACTTTCTTCTACTGCCCATCAATCACAGATATTGCTGTAACACTTTCTTCTACTGCCCATCAATCACAGATATTGCTGTAACACTTTCTTCTACTGCCCATCAATCACAGATATTGCTGTAACACTTTCTTCTACTGCCCATCAATCACAATACTTTCTACTGCCCATCAATCACAATTGCTGTAAATTCTTCTACTGCCCATCATCACAGATATTGCTGTAACACTTTCTTCTACTGCCCTCAATCACAATATTGCTGTAACACTTTCTACTGCCCATCAATCACAGATATTGCTGTAACACTTTCTTCTACTGCCCATCAATCACAGATATTGCTGTAACACTTTCTTCTACTGCCCATCAATCACAGATATTGCTGTAACACTTTCTTCTACTGCCCCATCAATCACAGATATTGCTGTAACACTTTCTTCTACTGCCCATCAATCACAGATATTGCTGTAACACTTTCTTCTACTGCCCATCAATCACAGATATTGCTGTAACACTTTCTTCTACTGCCCATCAATCACAGATATTGCTGTAACACTTTCTTCTACTGCCCATCAATCACAGATATTGCTGTAACACTTTATTCTACTGCCCATCAATCACAGATATTGCTGTAACACTTTCTTCTACTGCCCATCAATCACAGATATTGCTGTAACTTTTTTCTGCCCATCAATCACAGATATTGCTGTAACACTTTCTTCTACTGCCCATCAATCACAGATATTGCTGTAATACTTTCTTCTACTGCCCCATCAATCACAGATATTGCTGTAACACTTTCTTCTACTGCCCATCAATCACATATATTGCTGTAACACTTTCTTCTACTGCCCTTCAATCACAGATATTGCTGTAATACTTTATTCTACTGCCCATCAATCACAGATATTGCTGTAACACTTTCTTCTACTGCCCATCAATCACAGATATTGCTGTAACACTTTCTTCTACTGCCCATCAATCACAGATATTGCTGTAATACTTTCTTCTACTGCCCATCAATCACAGATATTGCTGTAACACTTTCTTCTACTGCCCATCAATCACAGATATTGCTGTAACACTTTCTTCTACTGCCCATCAATCACAGATATTGCTGTAACACTTTCTTCTACTGCCCATCAATCACAGATATTGCTGTAACACTTTCTTCTACTGCCCATCAATCACAGATATTGCTGTAACACTTTCTTCTACTGCCCATCAATCACAGATATTGCTGTAATACTTTCTTCTACTGCCCATCAATCACAGATATTGCTGTAACACTTTCTTCTACTGCCCTTCAATCACAGATATTGCTGTAACACTTTCTTCTACTGCCCATCAATCACAGATATTGCTGTAACACTTTCTTCTACTGCCCATCAATCACAGATATTGCTGTAATACTTTCTTCTACTGCCCATCAATCACAGATATTGCTGTAACACTTTCTTCTACTGCCCATCAATCACAGATATTGCTGTAACACTTTCTTCTACTGCCCATCAATCACAGATATTGCTGTAACACTTTCTTCTACTGCCCATCAATCACAGATATTGCTGTAACACTTTCTTCTACTGCCCATCAATCACAGATATTGCTGTAACACTTTCTTCTACTGCCCATCAATCACAGATATTGCTGTAACACTTTCTTCTACTGCCCATCAATCACAGATATTGCTGTAACACTTTCTTCTACTGCCCATCAATCACAGATATTGCTGTAACACTTTCTTCTACTGCCCATCAATCACAGATATTGCTGTAACACTTTCTTCTACTGCCCATCAATCACAGATATTGCTGTAATACTTTCTTCTACTGCCCATCAATCACAGATATTGCTGTAACACTTTCTTCTACTGCCCATCAATCACAGATATTGCTGTAACACTTTCTTCTACTGCCCATCAATCACAGATATTGCTGTAACACTTTCTTCTACTGCCCATCAATCACAGATATTGCTGTAACACTTTCTTCTACTGCCCATCAATCACAGATATTGCTGTAACACTTTCTTCTACTGCCCATCAATCACAGATATTGCTGTAACACTTTCTTCTACTGCCCATCAATCACAGATATTGCTGTAATACTTTCTTCTACTGCCCATCAATCACAGATATTGCTGTAACACTTTCTTCTACTGCCCATCAATCACAGATATTGCTGTAACACTTTCTTCTACTGCCCATCAATCACAGATATTGCTGTAACACTTTCTTCTACTGCCCATCAATCACAGATATTGCTGTAACACTTTCTTCTACTGCCCATCAATCACAGATATTGCTGTAACACTTTCTTCTACTGCCCATCAATCACAGATATTGCTGTAACACTTTCTTCTACTGCCCATCAATCACAGATATTGCTGTAACACTTTCTTCTACTGCCCATCAATCACAGATATTGCTGTAACACTTTCTTCTACTGCCCATCAATCACAGATATTGCTGTAACACTTTCTTCTACTGCCCATCAATCACAGATATTGCTGTAACACTTTCTTCTACTGCCCATCAATCACAGATATTGCTGTAACACTTTCTTCTACTGCCCATCAATCACAGATATTGCTGTAACACTTTCTTCTACTGCCCATCAATCACAGATATTGCTGTAACACTTTCTTCTACTGCCCATCAATCACAGATATTGCTGTAACACTTTCTTCTACTGCCCATCAATCACAGATATTGCTGTAACACTTTCTTCTACTGCCCATCAATCACAGATATTGCTGTAACACTTTCTTCTACTGCCCATCAATCACAGATATTGCTGTAACACTTTCTTCTACTGCCCATCAATCACAGATATTGCTGTAACACTTTATTCTACTGCCCATCAATCACAGATATTGCTGTAACACTTTCTTCTACTGCCCCATCAATCACAGATATTGCTGTTATACTTTATTCTACTGCCCCATCAATCACAGATATTGCTGTAACACTTTCTTCTACTGCCCTTCAATCACAGATATTGCTGTAACACTTTATTCTACTGCCCATCAATCACAGATATTGCTGTAATACTTTCTTCTACTGCCCCATCAATCACAGATATTGCTGTAACACTTTCTTCTACTGCCCATCAATCACAGATATTGCTGTAACACTTTCTTCTACTGCCCTTCAATCACATATATTGCTGTAACACTTTCTTCTACTGCCCATCAATCACAGATATTGCTGTAACACTTTCTTCTACTGCCCATCAATCACAGATATTGCTGTAACACTTTCTTCTACTGCCCATCAATCACAGATATTGCTGTAATACTTTCTTCTACTGCCCATCAATCACAGATATTGCTGTAACACTTTCTTCTACTGCCCTTCAATCACATATATTGCTGTAACACTTTCTTCTACTGCCCATCAATCACAGATATTGCTGTAACACTTTCTTCTACTGCCCATCAATCACAGATATTGCTGTAACACTTTCTTCTACTGCCCATCAATCACAGATATTGCTGTAACACTTTCTTCTACTGCCCATCAATCACAGATATTGCTGTAACACTTTCTTCTACTGCCCATCAATCACAGATATTGCTGTAACACTTTCTTCTACTGCCCATCAATCACAGATATTGCTGTAACACTTTCTTCTACTGCCCATCAATCACAGATATTGCTGTAACACTTTCTTCTACTGCCCATCAATCACAGATATTGCTGTAACACTTTCTTCTACTGCCCATCAATCACAGATATTGCTGTAACACTTTCTTCTACTGCCCATCAATCACAGATATTGCTGTAACACTTTCTTCTACTGCCCATCAATCACAGATATTGCTGTAACACTTTCTTCTACTGCCCATCAATCACAGATATTGCTGTAATACTTTCTTCTACTGCCCATCAATCACAGATATTGCTGTAACACTTTCTTCTACTGCCCATCAATCACAGATATTGCTGTAACACTTTCTTCTACTGCCCATCAATCACAGATATTGCTGTAACACTTTCTTCTACTGCCCATCAATCACAGATATTGCTGTAACACTTTCTTCTACTGCCCATCAATCACAGATATTGCTGTAACACTTTCTTCTACTGCCCATCAATCACAGATATTGCTGTAATACTTTCTTCTACTGCCCATCAATCACAGATATTGCTGTAACACTTTCTTCTACTGCCCATCAATCACAGATATTGCTGTAACACTTTCTTCTACTGCCCATCAATCACAGATATTGCTGTAACACTTTCTTCTACTGCCCATCAATCA
>CM026389.1:60762215-60786719 GCA_014843695.1 Archivesica marissinica | reverse complement strand
GGGTTTTATCTTATGCTGTAAGTGTATGGATAATGGATGGGTTTTATCTTATGCTGTAAGTGTATGGATAATGGATGGGTTTTATCTTATGCTGTAAGTGTATGGATAATGGATGGGTTTTATCTTATGCTGTAAGTGTATGGATAATGGATGGGTTTTATCTTATGCTGTAAGTGTATGGGTAATGGATGGGTTTTATCTTATGCTGTAAGTGTATGGGTAATGGATGTGTTTTATCTTAAGCTGTAAGTGTATGGATAATGGATGGGTTTTATCTTATGCTGTAAGTGTATGGGTAATGGATGTGTTTTATCTTATGCTGTAATTGTATGGATAATGGATGGGTTTTATCTTATGCTGTAAGTGTATGGATAATGGATAGGTTTTATCTTATGCTGTACGTGTATGGGTAATGGATGTGTTTTATCTTATGCTGTAAGTGTATGGATAATGTATGTGTTTATCTTATGCTGTATGTGTATGGATAATGGATGGGTTTTATCTTATGCTGTATGTGTATGGATAATGGATGGGTTTTATCTTATGCTGTAAGTGTATGGATAATGTTTTTTTTTTATCTTATGCTGTAAGTGTATGGATAATGGATGGGTTTTATCTTATGCTGTAAGTGTATGGATAATGGATGGGTTTTATCTTATGCTGTAAGTGTATGGATAATGGATGGGTTTTATCTTATGCTGTACGTGTATGGATAATGGATGGGTTTTATCTTATGCTGTAGGTGTATGGATAATGGATGTGTTTTATCTTATGCTGTACGTGTATGGATAATGTATGTGTTTATCTTATGCTGTAGGTGTATGGGTAATGGATGTGTTTTATCTTATGCTGTAAGTGTATGGATAATGGATGTGTTTTATCTTATGCTGTAGGTGTATGGGTAATGGATGTGTTTTATCTTATGCTGTAAGTGTATGGATAATGGATGTGTTTTATCTTATGCTGTAGGTGTATGGATAATGGATGTGTTTTATCTTTTGCTGTAAGTGTATGGATAATGTATGTGTTTTATCTTATGCTGTAAGTGTATGGATAATGGATGTGTTTTATCTTATGCTGTAAGTGTATGGATAATGGATAGGTGCTATCTTATGCTGTAAGTGTATGGATAATGTATGTGTTTTATCTTATGCTGTACGTGTATGGATAATGGATGTGTTTTATCTTATGCTGTAGGTGTATGGATAATGGATGTGTTTTATCTTATGCTGTAAGTGTATGGATAATGGATAGGTGCTATCTTATGCTGTAAATGTATGGATAGTGGATGGGTTTTATCTTATGCTGTAGGTGTATGGATAATGTATGGGTTTTATCTTATGCTGTAGGTGTATGGATAATGGATGGGTTTTATCTTATGCTGTAGGTGTATGGATAATGGATGGGTTTTATCTTATGCTGTAGGTGTATGGATAGTGTATGGGTTTTATCTTATGCTGTAGGTGTATGGATAATGGATGGGTTTTATCTTATGCTGTAGGTGTATGGATAGTGGATGGGTTTTATCTTATGCTGTATGTGTATGGATAATGGATAGGTGCTATCTTATGCTGTAAGTGTATGGATAATGTATGTGTTTTATCTTATGCTGTACGTGTATGGATAATGGATGTGTTTTATCTTATGCTGTAGGTGTATGGATAATGGATGGTTTTATCTTATGCTGTAGTGTATGGATAATGGATGTGTTTTATCTTATGCTGTAAGTGTATGGATAATGGATGGTTTTATCTTATGCTGTAAGTGTATGGATAATGGATGGGTTTTATCTTATGCTGTAAGTGTATGGATAATGTATGTGTTTTATCTTATGCTGTAGGTGTATGGATAATGGATGGGTTTTATCTTATGCTGTAGGTGTATGGATAATGGATGGGTTTTATCTTATGCTGTAGGTGTATGGATAGGATGGGTTTTATCTTATGCTGTAGGTGTATGGATAATGGATGGGTTTTATCTTATGCTGTAGGTGTATGGATAATGGATGGGTTTTATCTTATGCTGTAGGTGTATGGATAATGGATGGGTTTTATCTTATGCTGTAAGTGTATGGATAATGGATGGGTTTTATCTTATGCTGTAGGTGTATGGGTAATGGATGGGTTTTATCTTATGCTGTAAGTGTATGGGTAATGGATGGGTTTTATCTTATGCTGTAGGTGTATGGATAATGGATGGGTTTTATCTTATGCTGTAAGTGTATGGATAATGGATGTGTTTTATCTTATGCTGTAAGTGTATGGATAATGGATGGGTTTTATCTTATGCTGTACGTGTATGGATAATGGATGTGTTTTATCTTATGCTGTAGGTGTATGGATAATGGATGTGTTTTATCTTATGCTGTAAGTGTATGGATAATGTATGTGTTTATCTTATGCTGTACGTGTATGGATAATGTAGTTTTTTTTATCTTATGCTGTATGTGTATGGATAATGGATGGGTTTTATCTTATGCTGTAAGTGTATGGATAATGTAGTTTTTTTATCTTATGCTGTATGTGTATGGATAATGGATGGGTTTTATCTTATGCTGTAAGTGTATGGATAATGTATTTTTTTTATCTTATGCTGTATGTGTATGGATAATGGATGTGTTTTATCTTATGCTGTAAGTGTATGGATAATGTATGTGTTTTATCTTATGCTGTAGGTGTATGGATAATGGATGGGTTTTATCTTATGCTGTAAGTGTATGGATAATGGATGTGTTTTATCTTATGCTGTAGGTGTATGGATAATGTATGTGTTTTATCTTATGCTGTACGTGTATGGATAATGGATGGGTTTTATCTTATGCTGTAAGTGTATGGATAATGGATGGGTTTTATCTTATGCTGTAGGTGTATGGATAATGGATGGGTTTTATCTTATTCTGTAAGTGTATGGATAATGGATGGGTTTTATCTTATGCTGTAAGTGTATGGATAATGGATAGGTGCTATCTTATGCTGTAAGTGTATGGATAATGGATGGGTTTTATCTTATGCTGTAGGTGTATGGATAATGGATGTGTTTTATCTGATGCTGTAAGTGTATGGGTAATGGATGTGTTTTATCTTATGCTGTAAGTGTATGGATAATGGATGTGTTTTATCTTATGCTGTAGGTGTATGGATAATGGATGTGTTTTATCTTTTGCTGTAAGTGTATGGATAATGTATGTGTTTTATCTTATGCTGTACGTGTATGGGTAATGGATGGGTTTTATCTTATGCTGTACGTGTATGGATAATGGATGGGTTTTATCTTATGCTGTAAGTGTATGGATAATGGATGTGTTTTATCTTATGCTGTAGGTGTATGGATAATGGATGTGTTTTATCTTATGCTGTAAGTGTATGGATAATGGATGGGTTTTATCTTATACTGTAAATGTATGGATAATGGATGGATTTTATCTTATGCTGTAGGTGTATGGATAATGTATGGGTTTTATCTTATGCTGTAAGTGTATGGATAATGGATGTGTTTTATCTTATGCTGTAAGTGTATGGATAATGGATGGGTTATATCTTATGCTGTACGTGTATGGATAATGGATGGGTTTTATCTTATGCTGTAGGTGTATGGATAATGGATGTGTTTTATCTTATGCTGTAGGTGTATGGATAATGGATGGGTTTTATCTTATGCTGTACGTGTATGGATAATGGATGTGTTTTATCTTATGCTGTAGGTGTATGGATAATGTATGTGTTTTATCTTATGCTGTAAGTGTATGGATAATGGATGTGTTTTATCTTATGCTGTAGGTGTATGGATAATGGATGTGTTTTATCTTATGCTGTAGGTGTATGGATAATGGATGTGTTTTATCTTATGCTGTAAGTGTATGGATAATGGATGGGTTTTATCTTATGCTGTAAGTGTATGGATAATGGATGTGTTTTATCTTATGCTGTAGGTGTATGGATAATGGATGTGTTTTATCTTATGCTGTAGGTGTATGGATAATGGATGTGTTTTATCTTATGCTGTAAGTGTATGGATAATGGATGGGTTTTATCTTATGCTGTAAGTGTATGGATAATGGATGTGTTTTATCTTATGCTGTAGGTGTATGGATAATGGATGGGTTTTATCTTATGCTGTAAGTGTATGGATAATGGATGGGTTTTATCTTATGCTGTAGGTGTATGGATAATGGATGGGTTTTATCTTATGCTGTAGGTGTATGGATAATGGATGGGTTTTATCTTATGCTGTAGGTGTATGGATAATGGATGGGTTTTATCTTATGCTGTAGGTGTATGGATAATGGATGGGTTTTATCTTATGCTGTATGTGTATGGATAATGGATGGGTTTTATCTTATGCTGTAAGTGTATGGATAATGTATGTGTTTTATCTTATGCTGTACGTGTATGGATAATGGATGTGTTTTATCTTATGCTGTAGGTGTATGGATAATGGATGTGTTTTATCTTATGCTGTAAGTGTATGGATAATGGATGGTGTTATCTTATGCTGTAAGTGTATGGATAATGGATGGGTTTTATCTTATGCTGTAGGTGTATGGATAATGTATGTGTTTTATCTTATGCTGTAGGTGTATGGATAATGGATGGGTTTTATCTTATGCTGTAGGTGTATGGATAATGGATGGGTTTTATCTTATGCTGTAAGTGTATGGATAATGGATGGGTTTTATCTTATGCTGTAAGTGTATGGATAATGGATGGGTTTTATCTTATGCTGTAAGTGTATGGATAATGGATGGGTTTTATCTTATGCTGTAGGTGTATGGATAATGGATGTGTTTTATCTTATGCTGTAAGTGTATGGGTAATGGATGGGTTTTATCTTATGCTGTAAGTGTATGGATAATGGATGGGTTTTATCTTATGCTGTAAGTGTATGGATAATGGATGTGTTTTATCTTATGCTGTAAGTGTATGGATAATGGATGGGTTTTATCTTATGCTGTAAGTGTATGGATAATGGATGGGTTTTATCTTATGCTGTAAGTGTATGGATAATGGATGTGTTTTATCTTATGCTGTAAGTGTATGGATAATGGATGGGTTTTATCTTATGCTGTAAGTGTATGGATAATGGATGTGTTTTATCTTATGCTGTAAGTGTATGGATAATGGATGGGTTTTATCTTATGCTGTAAGTGTATGGATAATGGATGTGTTTTATCTTATGCTGTAAGTGTATGGATAATGGATGTGTTTTATCTTATGCTGTAGGTGTATGGATAATGGATGGGTTTTATCTTATGCTGTAGGTGTATGGATAATGGATGGGTTTTATCTTATGCTGTAAGTGTATGGGTAATGGATGGGTTTTATCTTATGCTGTAAGTGTATGGATAATGGATGTGTTTTATCTTATGCTGTAAGTGTATGGGTAATGGATGGGTTTTATCTTATGCTGTAGGTGTATGGATAATGTATATGTTTTATCTTATGCTGTAAGTGTATGGGTAATGGATGGGTTTTATCTTATGCTGTAAGTGTATGGATAATGGATGGGTTTTATCTTATGCTGTAAGTGTATGGGTAATGGATGGGTTTTATCTTATGCTGTAGGTGTATGGATAATGGATGTGTTTTATCTTATGCTGTAAGTGTATGGATAATGGATGTGTTTTATCTTATGCTGTAAGTGTATGGATAATGGATGGGTTTTATCTTATGCTGTAAGTGTATGGGTAATGGATGGGTTTTATCTTATGCTGTAAGTGTATGGGTAATGGATGTGTTTTATCTTATGCTGTAAGTGTATGGATAATGGATGGGTTTTATCTTATGCTGTAAGTGTATGGATAATGGATGTGTTTTATCTTATGCTGTAAGTGTATGGATAATGGATGGGTTTTATCTTATGCTGTAAGTGTATGGATAATGGATGGGTTTTATCTTATGCTGTACGTGTATGGGTAATGGATGGTTTTATCTTATGCTGTAGTGTATGGATAATGTATGGTTTATCTTATGCTGTAGTGTATGGATAATGGATGGGTTTTATCTTATGCTGTAGTGTATGGATAATGGATGGGTTTTCTTATGCTGTAAGTGTATGGATAATGGATGGGTTTTATCTTATGCTGTAAGTGTATGGATAATGGATGGGTTTTATCTTATGCTGTAGGTGTATGGATAATGGATGGGTTTTATCTTATGCTGTAAGTGTATGGATAATGGATGTGTTTTATCTTATGCTGTAAGTGTATGGATAATGGATAGGTGTTATCTTATGCTGTAAGTGTATGGATAATGGATGTGTTTTATCTTATGCTGTAGGTGTATGGATAATGGATGTGTTTTATCTTATGCTGTAGGTGTATGGATAATGGATGTGTTTTATCTTATGCTGTAAGTGTATGGATAATGGATAGGTGCTATCTTATGCTGTAAGTGTATGGATAATGGATGGGTTTTATCTTATGCTGTAAGTGTATGGATAATGTATGTGTTTTATCTTATGCTGTAGGTGTATGGATAATGGATGGGTTTTATCTTATGCTGTAGGTGTATGGATAATGGATGGGTTTTATCTTATGCTGTAGGTGTATGGATATGTATGGGTTTTATCTTATGCTGTAGGTGTATGGATAATGGATGGGTTTTATCTTATGCTGTAGGTGTATGGATAATGGATGGGTTTTATCTTATGCTGTAAGTGTATGGATAATGGATGGGTTTTATCTTATGCTGTAGTGTTGTATGGATGGGTTTATCTTATGCTGTAAGTGTATGGATAATGGATGTGTTTTATCTTATGCTGTAGTGTATGGATAATGGATGTGTTTATCTTATGCTGTAGGTGTATGGATAATGGATGGGTTTGTGTATGGTATGATTTTATCTTATGCTGTATGTATGGATATGGATGGGTTTTATCTTATGCTGTAAGTGTATGGATAATGGATGGGTTTTATCTTATGCTGTAAGTGTATGGATAATGGATGGGTTTTATCTTATGCTGTAAGTGTATGGATAATGGATGGGTTTTATCTTATGCTGTAAGTGTATGGATAATGGATGGGTTTTATCTTATGCTGTAAGTGTATGGGTAATGGATGGGTTTTATCTTATGCTGTAGGTGTATGGATAATGATTTTATCTTATGCTGTAGTGTATGGATAATGGATGGGTTTTATCTTATGCTGTAAGTGTATGGATAATGATTTTTTATCTTATGCTGTAGTGTATGGATAATGGATGTGTTTTATCTTATGCTGTAAGTGTATGGATAATGTATGTGTTTTATCTTATGCTGTAGGTGTATGGATAATGGATGGGTTTTATCTTATGCTGTAAGTGTATGGATAATGGATGTGTTTTATCTTATGCTGTAGGTGTATGGATAATGTATGTGTTTTATCTTATGCTGTAGGTGTATGGATAATGGATGGGTTTTATCTTATGCTGTAAGTGTATGGATAATGGATGGGTTTTATCTTATGCTGTAGGTGTATGGATAATGGATGGGTTTTATCTTATGCTGTAAGTGTATGGATAATGGATGGGTTTTATCTTATGCTGTAAGTGTATGGATAATGGATGGGTTTTATCTTATGCTGTAGGTGTATGGATAATGGATGGGTTTTATCTTATGCTGTAAGTGTATGGATAATGGATGTGTTTTATCTTATGCTGTAAGTGTATGGATAATGGATGGGTTTTATCTTATGCTGTAAGTGTATGGATAATGGATGTGTTTTATCTTATGCTGTAGGTGTATGGATAATGGATGTGTTTTATCTTATGCTGTAGGTGTATGGGTAATGGATGGGTTTTATCTTATGCTGTAAGTGTATGGGTAATGGATGGGTTTTATCTTATGCTGTAAGTGTATGGATAATGGATGGGTTTTATCTTATGCTGTAAGTGTATGGGTAATGGATGGGTTTTATCTTATGTTGTAAGTGTATGGGTAATGGATGTGTTTTATCTTATGCTGTAAGTGTATGGATAATGGATTGGTTTTATCTTATGCTGTAAGTGTATGGGTAATGGATGGGTTTTATCTTATGCTGTAAGTGTATGGGTAATGGATGGGTTTTATCTTATGCTGTAAGTGTATGGGTAATGGATGGGTTTTATCTTATGCTGTAGGTGTATGGATAATGGATGTGTTTTATCTTATGCTGTAAGTGTATGGATAATGGATGTGTTTTATCTTATGCTGTAGGTGTATGGATAATGGATGTGTTTTATCTTATGCTGTAAGTGTATGGGTAATGTATGTGTTTATCTTATGCTGTACGTGTATGGATAATGTAGTTTTTTTATCTTATGCTGTATGTGTATGGATAATGGATGGGTTTTATCTTATGCTGTAAGTGTATGGATAATGTAGTTTTTTTATCTTATGCTGTATGTGTATGGATAATGGATGTGTTTTATCTTATGCTGTAAGTGTATGGATAATGTATGTGTTTTATCTTATGCTGTAGGTGTATGGATAATGGATGGGTTTTATCTTATGCTGTAAGTGTATGGATAATGGATGTGTTTTATCTTATGCTGTAGGTGTATGGATAATGTATGTGTTTTATCTTATGCTGTACGTGTATGGATAATGGATGGGTTTTATCTTATGCTGTAAGTGTATGGATAATGGATGGGTTTTATCTTATGCTGTAAGTGTATGGGTAATGGATGGGTTTTATCTTATGCTGTAAGTGTATGGATAATGGATGGGTTTTATCTTATGCTGTAAGTGTATGGGTAATGGATGGGTTTTATCTTATGCTGTAAGTGTATGGATAATGGATGGGTTTTATCTTATGCTGTAAGTGTATGGATAATGGATGTGTTTTATCTTATGCTGTAAGTGTATGGATAATGGATGGGTTTTATCTTATGCTGTAAGTGTATGGGTAATGGATGGGTTTTATCTTATGCTGTAAGTGTATGGGTAATGGATGTGTTTTATCTTAAGCTGTAAGTGTATGGATAATGGATGGGTTTTATCTTATGCTGTAAGTGTATGGGTAATGGATGTGTTTTATCTTATGCTGTAATTGTATGGATAATGGATGGGTTTTATCTTATGCTGTAAGTGTATGGATAATGGATAGGTTTTATCTTATGCTGTACGTGTATGGGTAATGGATGTGTTTTATCTTATGCTGTAAGTGTATGGATAATGTATGTGTTTATCTTATGCTGTATGTGTATGGATAATGGATGGGTTTTATCTTATGCTGTATGTGTATGGATAATGGATGGGTTTTATCTTATGCTGTAAGTGTATGGATAATGGATGGGTTTTATCTTATGCTGTAAGTGTATGGATAATGGATGGGTTTTATCTTATGCTGTACGTGTATGGATAATGGATGGGTTTTATCTTATGCTGTAGGTGTATGGATAATGGATGTGTTTTATCTTATGCTGTACGTGTATGGGTAATGGATGTGTTTTATCTTATGCTGTAAGTGTATGGATAATGGATGTGTTTTATCTTATGCTGTAGGTGTATGGATAATGGATGTGTTTTATCTTATGCTGTAAGTGTATGGATAATGTATGTGTTTTATCTTATGCTGTAAGTGTATGGATAATGGATGTGTTTTATCTTATGCTGTAAGTGTATGGATAATGGATAGGTGCTATCTTATGCTGTAAGTGTATGGATAATGTATGTGTTTTATCTTATGCTGTACGTGTATGGATAATGTATGGGTTTTATCTTATGCTGTAGGTGTATGGATAATGGATGGGTTTTATCTTATGCTGTAGGTGTATGGATAATGGATGGGTTTTATCTTATGCTGTAGGTGTATGGATAGTGTATGGGTTTTATCTTATGCTGTAGGTGTATGGATAATGGATGGGTTTTATCTTATGCTGTAGGTGTATGGATAGTGGATGGGTTTTATCTTATGCTGTACGTGTATGGATAATGGATGGGTTTTATCTTATGCTGTAAGTGTATGGATAATGGATGGGTTTTATCTTATGCTGTAAGTGTATGGATAATGGATGTGTTTTATCTTATGCTGTAGGTGTATGGATAATGGATGTGTTTTATCTTATGCTGTTAGGTGTATGGGTAATGGATGGGTTTTATCTTATGCTGTAAGTGTATGGGTAATGGATGGGTTTTATCTTATGCTGTAAGTGTATGGATAATGGATGGGTTTTATCTTATGCTGTAAGTGTATGGGTAATGGATGGGTTTTATCTTATGCTGTAAGTGTATGGGTAATGGATGTGTTTTATCTTATGCTGTAAGTGTATGGATAATGGATTGGTTTTATCTTATGCTGTAAGTGTATGGGTAATGGATGGGTTTTATCTTATGCTGTAAGTGTATGGGTAATGGATGGGTATTATCTTATGCTGTAAGTGTATGGGTATTGGATGGGTTTTATCTTATGCTGTAGGTGTATGGATAATGGATGTGTTTTATCTTATGCTGTAAGTGTATGGATAATGGATGTGTTTTATCTTATGCTGTAAGTGTATGGATAATGGATGGGTTTTATCTTATGCTGTAAGTGTATGGATAATGGATGTGTTTTATCTTATGCTGTAGGTGTATGGATAATGGATGTGTTTTATCTTATGCTGTAAGTGTATGGATAATGGATGTGTTTTATCTTATGCTGTAAGTGTATGGATAATGGATGGGTTTTATCTTATGCTGTAAGTGTATGGATAATGTATGTGTTTTATCTTATGCTGTACGTGTATGGATAATGTGTTTTTTTATCTTATGCTGTAGTGTATGGATAATGGATGGGTTTTATCTTATGCTGTAAGTGTATGGATAATGTAGTTTTTTTATCTTATGCTGTATGTGTATGGATAATGGATGTGTTTTATCTTATGCTGTAAGTGTATGGATAATGTATGTGTTTTATCTTATGCTGTAGGTGTATGGATAATGGATGGGTTTTATCTTATGCTGTAAGTGTATGGATAATGGATGTGTTTTATCTTATGCTGTAGGTGTATGGATAATGTATGTGTTTTATCTTATGCTGTACGTGTATGGATAATGGATGGGTTTTATCTTATGCTGTAAGTGTATGGATAATGGATGGGTTTTATCTTATGCTGTAGGTGTATGGATAATGGATGGGTTTTATCTTATGCTGTAAGTGTATGGATAATGGATGGGTTTTATCTTATGCTGTAAGTGTATGGATAATGGATAGGTGCTATCTTATGCTGTAAGTGTATGGATAATGGATGGGTTTTATCTTATGCTGTAGGTGTATGGATAATGGATGTGTTTTATCTTATGCTGTAAGTGTATGGGTAATGGATGTGTTTTATCTTATGCTGTAAGTGTATGGATAATGGATGTGTTTTATCTTATGCTGTAGGTGTATGGATAATGGATGTGTTTTATCTTTTGCTGTAAGTGTATGGATAATGTATGTGTTTTATCTTATGCTGTACGTGTATGGGTAATGGATGGGTTTTATCTTATGCTGTACGTGTATGGATAATGGATGGGTTTTATCTTATGCTGTAAGTGTATGGATAATGGATGTGTTTTATCTTATGCTGTAGGTGTATGGATAATGGATGTGTTTTATCTTATGCTGTAAGTGTATGGATAATGGATGTGTTTTATCTTATGCTGTAGGTGTATGGATAATGGATGGGTTTTATCTTATGCTGTAGGTGTATGGATAATGGATGGGTTTTATCTTATGCTGTAGGTGTATGGATAATGGATGTGTTTTATCTTATGCTGTAGGTGTATGGATAATGGATGGGTTTTATCTTATGCTGTAGGTGTATGGATAATGGATGGGTTTTATCTTATGCTGTAGGTGTATGGATAATGGATGTGTTTTATCTTATGCTGTAAGTGTATGGATAATGGATGGGTTTTATCTTATGCTGTAAGTGTATGGATAATGGATGGGTTTTATCTTATGCTGTAAGTGTATGGATAATGGATGGGTTTTATCTTATGCTGTAAGTGTATGGGTAATGGATGGGTTTTATCTTATGCTGTAAGTGTATGGGTAATGGATGTGTTTTATCTTATGCTGTAAGTGTATGGATAATGGATGGGTTTTATCTTATGCTGTAAGTGTATGGATAATGGATGGGTTTTATCTTATGCTGTAAGTGTATGGGTAATGGATGTGTTTTATCTTATGCTGTAAGTGTATGGATAATGGATGGGTTTTATCTTATGCTGTAAGTGTATGGGTAATGGATGGGTTTTATCTTATGCTGTAAGTGTATGGATAATGGATGTGTTTTATCTTATGCTGTAAGTGTATGGATAATGGATGGGTTTTATCTTATGCTGTAAGTGTATGGATAATGGATGTGTTTTATCTTATGCTGTAGGTGTATGGATAATGGATGTGTTTTATCTTATGCTGTAAGTGTATGGATAATGGATGTGTTTTATCTTATGCTGTAGGTGTATGGATAATGGATGTGTTTTATCTTATGCTGTAGGTGTATGGATAATGGATGTGTTTTATCTTATGCTGTAGGTGTATGGATAATGGATGTGTTTTATCTTATGCTGTAAGTGTATGGATAATGGATGTGTTTTATCTTATGCTGTAGGTGTATGGATAATGGATGGGTTTTATCTTATGCTGTAAGTGTATGGATAATGGATGTGTTTTATCTTATGCTGTAGGTGTATGGATAATGGATGTGTTTTATCTTATGCTGTAAGTGTATGGATAATGGATGTGTTTTATCTTATGCTGTAGGTGTATGGATAATGGATGTGTTTTATCTTATGCTGTAGGTGTATGGATAATGGATGGTTTTATCTTATGCTGTAAGTGTATGGATAATGGATGTGTTTTATCTTATGCTGTAAGTGTATGGATAATGGATGGGTTTTATCTTATGCTGTAAGTGTATGGATAATGGATGGGTTTTATCTTATGCTGTAAGTGTATGGATAATGTATTTTTTTTATCTTATGCTGTAGTGTATGGATAATGGATGGGTTTTATCTTATGCTGAGTGTATGGGTAATGGATGGGTTTTATCTTATGCTGTAGGTGTATGGATAATGGATGTGTTTTATCTTATGCTGTAAGTGTATGGATAATGGATGGGTTTTATCTTATGCTGTAAGTGTATGGATAATGGATGGGTTTTATCTTATGCTGTAGGTGTATGGATAATGTATGTGTTTTATCTTATGCTGTAAGTGTATGGATAATGGATGGGTTTTATCTTATGCTGTAAGTGTATGGATAATGGATGGGTTTTATCTTATGCTGTAAGTGTATGGATAATGGATGGGTGTTATCTTATGCTGTAAGTGTATGGATAGTGGATGGGTTTTATCTTATGCTGTAGGTGTATGGATAATGTATGGGTTTTATCTTATGCTGTAGGTGTATGGATAATGGATGGGTTTTATCTTATGCTGTAGGTGTATGGATAATGGATGGGTTTTATCTTATGCTGTAGGTGTATGGATAGTGTATGGGTTTTATCTTATGCTGTAGGTGTATGGATAGTGGATGGGTTTTATCTTATGCTGTACGTGTATGGATAATGGATGGGTTTTATCTTATGCTGTAAGTGTATGGGTAATGGATGGGTTTTATCTTATGCTGTAAGTGTATGGATAATGGATGGGTTTTAACTTATGCTGTAGGTGTATGGATAATGGATGGGTTTTATCTTATGCTGTAAGTGTATGGATAATGGATGGGTTTTATCTTATGCTGTAAGTGTATGGGTAATGGATGGGTTTTATCTTATGCTGTAAGTGTATGGATAATGGATGGGTTTTATCTTATGCTGTAGGTGTATGGATAATGGATGGGTTTTATCTTATGCTGTAAGTGTATGGATAATGTATGTGTTTTATCTTATGCTGTAAGTGTATGGATAATGGATGGGTTTTATCTTATGCTGTAGGTGTATGGGTAATGGATGGGTTTTATCTTATGCTGTAAGTGTATGGATAATGGATGGGTTTTATCTTATGCTGTAGGTGTATGGATAATGGATGGGTTTTATCTTATGCTGTAGGTGTATGGATAATGGATGGGTTGAGATTTCACAAATGAGATATGCAATATGTTGGATGCAGTATAACCTTTTCTTAGTGTGCCACCTCGGCAACAACATATTGTAAACAGTTTCTTTTTTTGTGTGAATTGCAGATATAATACAGTTGCAAGCAGATCTAACAGAGACACAATGACGAAGTTACTGGGTATAGACTTTGCACCCTTGAATATACCGATCTCGAGACGTATCGAGACATTTTTTGTGTTTCAGTGGGTGTTGACATTTCTGTTTGGTGGATTTGGATGTTTGTTTGTGACCATATACCTCATGTTTACACAGTACTATTGGATTCCACTGGTGTATGTCGGCTGGTACCTGTACACACGGAATGCATCTGAAACAGGGGGACATTATTGGAGGTGCATTCGCTACAGTTTCGTCTGGAGAAAAATGGCTGAATACTTTCCAGCTACCCTTCACAAAACTACTGACCTAGATCCAAAGAAAAGCTATATCTTTGGTCTTCATCCGCACGGAATCTTTCAAGCAAATGGGTTTCTTTCATTCGCTACGGAGGCAACAGGCTTTGAGGAGAAGTTCCCTGGTTTGATACCCCATCTTACAATTCTAGCGGGCCAGTTTAAGTTTCCTTTCTACAGAGATTACCTGCTAACGAGTAGTAAGTACACACTGTTTCTGTCTCTTAAATACATAGATTGCAATCAAGTGACCAAATGCCATGTGATGCCGCCATCTTGTGGGTGAAGCGTGTAGATATATTATAATCAGTAGAAAGTGAAAATAAACTGCGGCAAATAAATATTTTATCAGCGTTAATGGCAGCGAAAAAATGAAAAAGAAAACACACTGCATGAAAGACAGTCGTGAAAGCCTGGCGATATCCCCTGTATAAAATATTGAAGTATACTCGACGGCATTGAAAACGTCACTTATTCGATACCATTATTTTACCAAATTTATAATTTTTACATAATTTTGACATGTACTTATCGGAGTGCACGTCAACGCTAGGGAAAACTATTGAACCGGCACAATTGTTTATTTAGCAAAGTGTTCATTCAATTTAAGGCCATAATAAAATAAATCCTAGATTTTCATCCAAATTTTTTTGAAAATGGGGGTGAAATTTTATTTTTTATTTTATATTTTCAGGATATCGATAGTTATGCTGATAAAATGGTGTTTTGACAAGATTCAACTTGACAAGATTTTTTTTTTCAAATAGTAATAAAAAAAATCGGGGCGGGCCCTAAAAACGGGGGCGGGCGGGGATGAAAATCTAGGAAATATTTTATTATGGCCTAAGTGAAAACCAAGTTGCGTCCAGTATATAATCACTTTGTCAGTTTCATAATTCATTTTCTCAGCATAATCGACTAATATTTTTAATTTTATTTATTTATTTTTAAATTTTCAATCGGGGTAACTTGAATCAAACAGGTGATAGCAATTTCAAATGGGGCAGCCCCGTTTCATTGACGTAGAATGAACTCAGAATGGATCATAATACTGTATAAATATTGGCGGAGGTTTTATTTTGGCTATATTGGCGGTCAATAACGATTCCGCCAAATCTAAACCTCGCCAATATATAGCATCTTAATTAACTTATCGTCAATATTTACAACATGAAAGCAAATGGAGGTCAATTTGGTGGTTATATCTAAATCTAGATTATGTGGAGGTAAACTAATAAACGCAAATCTAATTAGTTTATAACACCTTCGAAGGTGAGCGAAAATCATCTCGGGTCTAACAAATATGTAAAACAGGACACTTGACGTGTGATTATGGTAGAGAGTTATTTTCAATACAGCGACGCAAGGTGTAAAGGTTTTAATTTCGCGTTTCTCTTGCCGAGTCTTGGGTTTAAATTTGGCGGGAAAAGAAGAAATGCCAATTTAAGACATCGACATCTGTGAAAAACGCTAACATTTGGCACCACAGATATAATGCACCCACTATACAGTAGCTAAACAGATTGATAAACATGATAAACATGATAAACTGCTAAATGTGTGTATTGTTGCTGTATGATATAGCTTGATACACAAGATGGCGGACAGGTCTATAACCCTCGTGCCATCATCGGAAATTCTATGTAATTATAAATACATAGATTACCATCACATGACCAAATACCACATAGGTTTCAACACGCCACCATCTTTTTAAACTTTATTTATTTTATAACGATTGCGAAGCAAGTTCTAACAACTTATATTAATCACTCTCGTTGGCGCAGATGAAAGCGTATATGTGGTCATTCGTGTGGGAGGAAACCGGAGTACCCGGAGAAAACCCACCTGTCCAATCTGGCGACCACCGTACCATCTCACATACTTCCCAGTACGAGGATCGAACCCAGGTTGCATTGTTGAGAAGCGAGCGTGCTAACCACTGCACTAATCGGACAGCCAATCTTATTGGTCAAACAGGTAGACGACAATAACCCAGATGTTTGTTTGGGTAGCTCGTAAACTCGTGCATCCATTTAAGCAATAATGCATATCATGTGACAAAATTTAGATCATTATGTTTAATGTATTCTCTCTTAAATGTGCTGGGAGGGGGCCTGTGGCCGATTGGTTACGGTTGTTGACAATAAAGGGAAGCGGGGGATTGCCATGAGCACAAGGACACCACCACTGTGCTTTTCAAAAGAGTGCAAACTGACAACTTCTAAGTTATGAGGCAGACACTGTGTATCCTGTAAAACTTTACAAATGTGCACGTTCTGTTATATTTAGGTATGGCATCAGCCAGTAAGGTGAGTTTTCACTGGATATGTAGCCAACCAGGACACTGTGCTTGTGTGGTGGTGGGTGGTGCAGAAGAGGCCCTGGAGTCTAAGCCAGGAACTTTCAATCTTGTCATCATGAAACGTAAAGGTTTCGTCCGAGAAGCTCTCAAACACGGGTAGGTCCTAACCACTGTTATTCATTCAGCTAATTTTTCGACTGATCATTTTATTTACATGTGAGCAATGCCACTTATGGACAAAATTGGGTATGATGTCTTTTGTCTAGTAATGGCATCTGGGCTCATTCAATGTCAGAATTTATGGAAGAAGTGAGAAAGCGTGCGATCGTCAACATTAGGGTTCTTTCTGACTGATATATATCGAATGAACCCAAGGAAGAACATGGCAATAGTACTTAGGAATAGAACCGACAACAATGTTCCAACTAAAATGTGCAAAGAGCCATAACTACAGGGTTCATTCTAGATCAGAATTCATGGGAGAAGTTAGATAGCACGCGATTGTGTCCTTAAATGGTGTTATTTAATAAATGTCAACAAAATATGATTAAAATACACAGTATGCAGGCCTCGACAATTTTTTAATTTCTTACTCGTCCTACTGGGCGAGTGATGTCACTGTTCCACTCGTCCAGATTGGACTATCACTCGTCCCATGTATTTTAGGAAAATTAAAAATAGTCGGAATTGCACTTTAATTTATTAATGAATGCAATTATGTGGCAGCATAAACACATTAAAATATCCTCGGTGATTTCCCATTATCACGCCTGGTAATCATTCTGAAGAAGGTAAAACGGATATTAGCTGAAATTTTCACTAGTCCGACTTGGAATTTCTACTCGTCCAGATTGAAAAGTCACTCGTAAATACGAGCGGACGAGTGGATTTGTCGAGCCCTGAGTATGGCCGTTAAATACAACATTTGAATACGAGTGCTTTATAATGAGCCAGTGTATTTTACTGGACAACATTTTGTATGAAAATTAAAATAATATTTTTAGGGTGACTATTATGCTCGAATCGCCCTCATGAATGAGCCTGAATGGTGTCGTAAAGTAGCTGGGAGATTTTGACAATCATTTGTATTTCACTGACTGGACCGTAAATATGTACATATATCTCTAGTGTTTATAATATTTCCCATTAAATGCAGCCAGTGTTGCTAATAATAAAACCAGCACTGCAGAACTAATTTATTATTTCATTTTGCCGAAGTTTTGCATTTGAAAACGACATACATGTAATTCCATCAATTTTCCACGTAAAATCCTCAATTTCTTAATGTTATCTGCCATCAACTTCATGATCAAGTACTAGTGATATTATTTAGTTAACCAAGATGAAATAGAAACTTGAATATTCAGGCTGAATAAAAACATCAAAAGTCAATAATATATTTCACATGTGTAGGGGATACAATTTTGTATTGCCTATATTATATTGTATGTTGATTGTTCCTAGCAGGGAACTAGTAATATATACTGACAAGCTTTAAATCATGAGCCAGCCAATGGAATCACAGAAAGTGGCTACTTAGCACAGGTGGCTGCTTAATAGAGGGCAAATGTATATTAAAACAACCTATTGGGAATCCTGAAATTGGCTGCTTAATACAGGTTGGTAGTTTCTTAACCCTTTGCATGCTAGAGGCAGATATAATCATTTTTGCAAACAGCATAGAGCCAGATCAGATGCTATGCTGTTTTCTATGCGGATAGTGGAGCTAAAACACTTTAGCGTCATGGCTGTTACGTCGTGGCTGATCAGGATCTATGTTGTTTGCAAATGTGATTTTATTTAATCAGCAAGCAAAGGGTTAATAGAGGTGACCACTAACACAGATTTGACAATATTAGATACTGCATTACAGGGACACACCTCTTGACGCCAATACGACATACAATGACAATGTAGTAGCCAAACCAATGTTCATAATAAAGGCCAGATTCTCATGACCGGGGTTGTTCAGTAATATCTATGGATGTTGGATAGATATGGCGACTACTTATCCACTGCAAGATAGCTAAATGGCTGTCGTTTGTATGGAGATATAATAGTATATTAACCTAAATCTCTATGAAGTCCCAGTAATATCTATGGAGGTGGGACAGATATGGCGACTACTTATCCACTGCAAGATAGCTAAATGGCTGTCGTTTGTATGGAGATATAATAATATATTAACCTAAATCTCTATGAAGTCCCAGTAATATCTATGGAGGTGGGACAGATATGGCGACTACTTATCCACTGCATGATAGCTAAATGGCTGTTTTTGTATGGAGATATATAATAGTATATTAACCTAAATCTCTATGAAGGAAAGGGAGGGTTAAACATAGTTTATTTCAAACAATGCAATATATACAAGTATACATTTTACACAAAATTTAGATACATGAATGAAAAAGGATTAAAACCAAAAGCTATAAGCACTTCATGCAGTTACGATATGACATTGAGATATGTTTCAAATTTTGATTATTATTTAATTTAATTATTTATTCCAGGACCTAAATGTGAAATGTACAAGAACTCTTTGTAATACTCTGGTCCAAAGATATGGAATATTCTACCATTTGAAATTAAGATGTCCAGGTCTTTAAATGTTTTCAAGACAAAATGAATTGTATGGATACCTTAACCTTTTAATCGGTAGACTGCTATAATGATTGTAATTCAATATGCTTATGTCGTTTTGTATTTGGATCAAATTACCTGTTTGATTTATGCTGTTGAAGCTCCCACACCTCATTGTTGCTCAAAATACACCCTTCCTCTTTTCTGAGCCATCCTGCCCCTTTATTGACCCACCGGCCCTTTTTTCCCACTCTAGAATAAACCCTACACTATACTCAATTCCACCCATCAACAATTACTTCCCATAACAGCTCCTAAATGTTGATTGTAAAATAATTTCCCAGAAATGGTCCGGGAGTGACCCTCTACCAAACTTGTTAAATAATTCCGGATTCGTTAAAACACATGGGCACCAGAGCTAAACAAATTTTGAACGAGACCTCCTCATTAACCACTAATCTGATTTCGAAATATTTTCACAGAAATCTTCCTTGGGTAACCAGCTACCTAAGTGGCTAAGAAATATTCAATCTGTCAAAAAATATGGCCGCCATGGCAACCAAAGTTGCTAAAAAAAATTCTCTATCAATTAAAAAAACTGACTGCCAGGAATCAAGGCTAGTTTTCCATATATGTCAATATTGAAAGCTTTAAAATTCTTCCTGACAGAAACAATTAAACCAATTTTGAAATAAGTCCAAAAAAATAATTGGGTGACCCTTTACCAACATTGCTAAAATACTAACGATACGTCAAAATACATGGCCGCCAGGTGGCAGGACTACTTTAAATCGTAAAAAACTTCTTGTCAGACACTATTGCACCAATTTTAAAATCATTTCACAGAAATGTTACCAAGGTGATGCTTGACCTGTGTTTGGTACATTTATTTCAGTTTCTGCAGACTCCAAATAATTGTTTTTATCATACATTTCTCATTGTCAGGGCCTCGCTGGTTCCAGTGTTTGGGTTTGGTGAGAACGAGCTGTATGAGCAGATAGCCAATCCAGAAGGTTCTTACTTGCGCAGGCTACAAATGATACTGATGCGTAAGATCTGTGGATTCTCTATGCCTGTGTTTAAAGGCAGGGGAGTGTTCAACTACACATTTGGAATCATGCCATACAGAAGGCCGTTAAATACCGTCGGTAAGTACAAATACTTGATTCAAGGGTTGAAACATTGCCAAGTGTCAACATTGCTGCTGGTCCAGGTAAACAATTGCTTGTGGTCCAGGTAAACAATTGCTTGTGGTCCAGGTAAACAATTGCTGGTGGTCCAGGTAAACAATTGCGTGTGGTCCAGGTAAACAATTGCATATGGTCCAGGTAACAATTGCCAGTGGTCCTGGTAAACAATTGCTTGTGGTCCAGGTAAACAATTGCTTGTGGTCCTGGTAAACAATTGCATATGGTCCAGGTAAACAATTGCTGGTGGTCCAGGTAAACAATTACTTGTGGTCCAGGTAAACAATTGCTGGTGGTCCAGGTAAACAATTGGTGGTGGTTTGGTAAACAATTGGTGGTGGTTTGGTAAACAATTGCTTGTGGTCCAGGTAAACAATTGGTGGTGGTCCAGGTAAACAATTGCTGGTGGTCCAGGTAAACACTTGCTTGTGGTCCAGGTAAACAATTGCTTGTGGTCCAGGTAAACAATTGGTGGTGGTCCAGGTAAACAATTGCTTGTGGTCCAGGTAAACAATTGCTGGTGGTCCAGGTAAACAATTGCTTGTGGTCCAGGTAAACAATTGCTAGTGGTCCAGGTAAACAATTGGTGGTGGTCCAGGTAAACAATTGCTGGTGGTCCAGGTAAACAATTGGTGGTGGTCCAGGTAAACAATTGCTGGTGGTCCAGGTAAACAATTGCTGGTGGTCCAGGTAAACAATTGCATATGGTCCAGGTAAACAATTGGTGGTGGTCCATAAACAATTGCATATGGTCCAGGTAAACAATTGCTGGTGGTCCAGGTAAACAATTGCTAGTGGTCCAGGTAAACAATTGCTAGTGGTCCAGGTAAACAATTGCATATGGTCCAGGTAAACAATTGCTTGTGGTTTGGTAAACAATTGCTAGTGGTTTGGTAAACAATTGCTAGTGGTCCAGGTAAACAATTGCTAGTGGTCCAGGTAAACAATTGCTAGTGGTCCAGGTAAACAATTGCTAGTGGTCCAGGTAAACAATTGCTAGTGGTTTGGTAAACAATTGCTTGTGGTCCAGGTAAACAATTGCTAGTGGTTTGGTAAACAATTGCTTGTGGTCCAGGTAAACAATTGCTAGTGGTTTGGTAAACAATTGCTAGTGGTCCAGGTAAACAATTGCTAGTGGTCCAGGTAAACAATTGCTAGTGGTCCAGGTAAACAATTGCTAGTGGTTTGGTAAACAATTGCTTGTGGTCCAGGTAAACAATTGCTAGTGGTTTGGTAAACAATTGCTTGTGGTCCAGGTAAACAATTGCTAGTGGTTTGGTAAACAATTGCTTGTGGTCCAGGTAAACAATTGCTAGTGGTTTGGTAAACAATTGCTTGTGGTTGAGGGGAATATTGTACGTTTATTTCAATATTTGGTAAAGGTGAATACTTTTTATACAATTTACTTTTGGTTTTAAGTTGGACGGCCGATAGAAGTAGAGAAAACAGAGAATCCGTCTCGGGAAGACATTGACAAACTCCATGCTAAATACATCGAGAACCTGCAAGAACTGTTTGAAGATAACAAGATCAAGTACGGTGTTGAAGAATCTGTACACCTCAATTTCATTGCCTAGTTATTGTTTTACCGTATATCATGTATTATAGCATGTATTATAGCATGGATTATAGCATGTATTATAGCATGGATTATAGCATGGATTATAGCATGTATTATAGCATGTATTATAGCATGTATTATAGCATGTATTATAGCATGGATTATAGCATGTATTATAGCATGTATTATAGCATGGATTATAGCATGGATTATAGCATGGATTATAGCATGTATTATAGCATGTATTATAGCATGTATTATAGCATGTATTATAGCATGTATTATAGCATGTATTATAGCATGTATTATAGCATGTATTATAGCATGTATTATAGCATGGATTATAGCATGGATTATAGCATGTATTATAGCATGTATTATAGCATGTATTATAGCATGTATTATAGCATGGATTATAGCATGTATTATAGCATGTATTATAGCATGTATTATAGCATGTATTATAGCATGTATTATAGCATGGATTATAGCATGTATTATAGCATGTATTATAGCATGTATTATAGCATGTATTATAGCATGTATTATAGCATGGATTATAGCATGTATTATAGCATGTATTATAGCATGTATTATAGCATGTATTATAGCATGTATTATAGCATGGATTATAGCATGTATTATAGCATGTATTATAGCATGTATTATAGCATGTATTATAGCATGGATTATAGCATGGATTATAGCATGTATTATAGCATGTATTATAGCATGTATTATAGCATGTATTATAGCATGTATTATAGCATGTATTATAGCATGTATTATAGCATGGATTATAGCATGTATTATAGCATGTATTATAGCATGTATTATAGCATGTATTATAGCATGTATTATAGCATGTATTATAGCATGTATTATAGCATGTATTATAGCATGTATTATAGCATGTATTATAGCATGTATTATAGCATGGATTATAGCATGTATTATAGCATGTATTATAGCATGGATTATAGCATGTATTATAGCATGTATTATAGCATGGATTATAGCATGTATTATAGCATGGATTATAGCAGGTATTATAGCATGTATTATAGCATGTATTATAGCATGTATTATAGCATGGATTTAGCCAGTTGTTATCATACATATATATTTTTGGAATTAGTTTCTATCTATATTTTTGATATATGTAGAATTTACGAGATGCAGCGGTGTGTTAATCAATGAGACGCAGTAGTTGATTTATCCAATGTTAGCTGTGATTACAAATGTTAGCTGTGGTTACAAATGTTAGCTGTGGTTACAAATTTTAGCTGTGGTTACAAATGTTAGCTGTGGTTACAAATGTTAGCTGTGGTTACAAATGTTAGCTATGGTTACACACGTTAGCTATGGTTACAAATGTTAGCTATGGTTACAAACATTAGCTATGGTTACAAATGTTAGCTGTTGTTACAAATGTTAGCTGTGGTTACAAACATTAGCTGTTGTTACAAATGTTAGCTGTCGTTAGATTTATCCAACTGTAGCTGAGGTTACAAACATTAACCAAGGTTACAAATGTTAGCTGAAGTTACAAACATTAACCAAGGTTACAAATGTTAGCTGAGGTTACAAACATTAACCAAGGTTACAAATGTTAGCTGAGGTTACAAATATTAACCAAGGTTACAAATGTTAGCTGTTCTTACACACATTAACCAAGGTTACAACTGTTAGCTGAGGTTACAAACATTAACCAAAGTTACAACTGTTAGCTGAGGTTACAAACATTAGCTGTTGTTACAAATGTTAGCTGTTGTTACAAACATTAACCAAGGTTACAAATGTTAGCTGAGGTTACAAACATTAAGGTTACAAATGTTAGCTGAGGTTACAAACATTAACCAAGGTTACAAATGTTAGCTGAGATTACAAACATTAACCAAGGTTACAAATGTTAGCTGAGGTTACAAACATTAACCAAGGTTACACATGTTAGCTGAGGTTACAACCATTAACCAAGGTTACAAATGTTAGCTGAGGTTAAAACCACTAACCAAGGTTACAAACATTAACCAAGGTTACAAATGTTAGCTGTTGTTACAACTGTTAGCTGAGGTTACAACCATTAACCAAGGTTACAAATGTTAGCTGAGGTTACAAACATTAACCAAGGTTAGTAACAACTGTAGCTGAGGTTACAAATGTTAGCTGAGGTTACAACCATTAACCAAGGTTACAACTGTTAGCTGAGGTTACAACCATTAACCAAGGTTACAAATGTTAGCTGAGGTTAAAACCATTAACCAAGGTTAGTAACAACTGTAGCTGAGGTTACAAATGTTAGCTGAGGTTACAACCATTAACCAAGGTTACAACTGTTAGCTGAGGTTACAACCATTAACCAAGGTTACAAATGTTAGCTGAGGTTAAAACCATTAACCAAGGTTAGTAACAACTGTAGCTGAGGTTACAA
>CM026389.1:60603582-60761215 GCA_014843695.1 Archivesica marissinica | reverse complement strand
CAGCATAAGATAAAACACATCCATTATCCATACACTTACAGCATAAGATAAAACCCATCCATTATCCATACACTTACAGCATAAGATAAAACACATACATTATCCATACACTTACAGCATAAGATAAAACCCATCCATTATCCATACACATACAGCATAAGATAAAACACATCCATTATCCATACACTTACAGCATAAGATAAAACACATCCATTATCCATACACCTACAGCATAAGATAAAACACATCCATTATCCATACACTTACAGCATAAGATAAAACCCATCCATTATCCATACACTTACAGCATAAGATAAAACCCATCCATTATCCATACACTTACAGCATAAGATAAAACCCATCCATTATCCATACACCTACAGCATAAGATAAAACCCATCCATTATCCATACACCTACAGCATAAGATAAAACACATCCATTATCCATACACTTACAGCATAAGATAAAACACATCCATTATCCATACACTTACAGCATAAGATAAAACCCATCCATTATCCATACACTTACAGCATAAGATAAAAAATATACATTATCCATACACTTACAGCATAAGATAAAACCCATCCATTATCCATACACATACAGCATAAGATAAAACACATACATTATCCATACACTTACAGCATAAGATAAAACCCATCCATTATCCATACACATACAGCATAAGATAAACACATACATTATCCATACACTTACAGCATAAGATAAAACACAAAAACCCATCCATTATCCATACACCTACAGCATAAGATAAAACACATCCATTATCCATACACTTACAGCATAAGATAAAACACATCCATTATCCATACACTTACAGCATAAGATAAAACCCATCCATTATCCATACACTTACAGCATAAGATAAAAACATCCATTATCCATACACTTACAGCATAAGATAAAACCCATCCATTATCCATACACTTACAGCATAAGATAAAACACATCCATTATCCATACACTTACAGCATAAGATAAAACACATCCATTATCCATACACTTACAGCATAAGATAAAACCCATCCATTATCCATACACTTACAGCATAAGATAAAAACAATACATTATCCATACACTTACAGCATAAGATAAAACCCATCCATTATCCATACACATACAGCATAAGATAAAACACATCCATTATCCATACACTTACAGCATAAGATAAAACACATCCATTATCCATACACTTACAGCATAAGATAAAACCCATCCATTATCCATACACTTACAGCATAAGATAAAAACATCCATTATCCATACACTTACAGCATAAGATAAAACCCATCCATTATCCATACACATACAGCATAAGATAAAACACATCCATTATCCATACACTTACAGCATAAGATAAAACACATCCATTATCCATACACTTACAGCATAAGATAAAACCCATCCATTATCCATACACTTACAGCATAAGATAAAAACCATCCATTATCCATACACTTACAGCATAAGATAAAACCCATCCATTATCCATACACATACAGCATAAGATAAAACACATACATTATCCATACACTTACAGCATAAGATAAAACCCATCCATTATCCATACACATACAGCATAAGATAAACACATACATTATCCATACACTTACAGCATAAGATAAAACACATCCATTATCCATACACCTACAGCATAAGATAAAACCCATCCATTATCCATACACCTACAGCATAAGATAAAACCCATCCATTATCCATACACCTACAGCATAAGATAAAACCCATCCATTATCCATACACCTACAGCATAAGATAAAACCCATCCATTATCCATACACCTACAGCATAAGATAAAACCCATCCATTATCCATACACCTACAGCATAAGATAAAACCCATCCATTATCCATACACTTACAGCATAAGATAAAACCCATCCATTATCCATACACCTACAGCATAAGATAAAACACATCCATTATCCATACACTTACAGCATAAGATAAAACCCATCCATTATCCATACACTTACAGCATAAGATAAAACACATCCATTATCCATACACTTACAGCATAAGATAAAACACATCCATTATCCATACACTTACAGCATAAGATAAAACCCATCCATTATCCATACACTTACAGCATAAGATAAAACCCATCCATTATCCATACACCTACAGCATAAGATAAAACCATCCATTATCCATACACTTACAGCATAAGATAAACACATCCATTATCCATACACCTACAGCATAAGATAAAACCCATCCATTATCCATACACTTACAGCATAAGATAAAACCCATCCATTATCCATACACTTACAGCATAAGATAAAACCCATCCATTATCCATACACTTACAGCATAAGATAAAACCCATCCATTATCCATACACTTACAGCATAAGATAAAACCCATCCATTATCCATACACCTACAGCATAAGATAAAACCCATCCATTATCCATACACTTACAGCATAAGATAAAACCCATCCATTATCCATACACTTACAGCATAAGATAAAACACATCCATTATCCATACACTTACAGCATAAGATAAAACCCATCCATTATCCATACACCTACAGCATAAGATAAAACCCATCCATTATCCATACACTTACAGCATAAGATAAAACCCATCCATTATCCATACACTTACAGCATAAGATAAAACCCATCCATTATCCATACACCTACAGCATAAGATAAAACACATCCATTATCCATACACTTACAGCATAAGATAAAACCCATCCATTATCCATACACTTACAGCATAAGATAAAACCCATCCATTATCCATACACTTACAGCATAAGATAAAACCCATCCATTATCCATACACCTACAGCATAAGATAAAACACATCCATTATCCATACACTTACAGCATAAGATAAAACCCATCCATTATCCATACACCTACAGCATAAGATAAAACCATCCATTATCCATACACTTACAGCATAAGATAAAACCATCCATTATCCATACACCTACAGCATAAGATAAAACCATCCATTATCCATACACTACAGCATAAGATAAAACATCCATATCCATACACTACAGCATAAGATAAAACCCATCCATTATCCATACACCTACAGCATAAGATAAAACACATCCATTATCCATACACCTACAGCATAAGATAAAACCCATCCATTATCCATACACTTACAGCATAAGATAAAACACATCCATTATCCATACACTTACAGCATAAGATAAAACCCATCCATTACCCATACACTTACAGCAAAAGATAAAACCCATCCATTACCCATACACTTACAGCATAAGATAAAACCCATCCATTATCCATACACTTACAGCATAAGATAAAACCCATCCATTACCCATACACTTACAGCATAAGATAAAACACATCCATTATCCATACACTTACAGCATAAGATAAAACACATACATTATCCATACACTTACAGCATAAGATAAAACACATCCATTATCCATACACCTACAGCATAAGATAAAACACATCCATTATCCATACACTTACAGCATAAGATAAAACCCATCCATTATCCATACACTTACAGCATAAGATAAAACACATCCATTATCCATACACCTACAGCATAAGATAAAACCCATCCATTATCCATACACGTACAGCATAAGATAAAACCCATCCATTATCCATACACTTACAGCATAAGATAAAACACATCCATTATCCATACACTTACAGCATAAGATAAAACACATCCATTATCCATACACTTACAGCATAAGATAAAACCCATCCATTATCCATACACCTACAGCATAAGATAAAACCCATCCATTATCCATACACTTACAGCATAAGATAAAACACATACATTATCCATACACTTACAGCATAAGATAAAACCCATCCATTACCCATACACTTACAGCATAAGATAAAACCCATCCATTACCCATACACTTACAGCATAAGATAAAACCCATCCATTATCCATACACTTACAGCATAAGATAAAACCCATCCATTATCCATACACTTACAGCATAAGATAAAACCCATCCATTATCCATACACTTACAGCATAAGATAAAATACATACATTATCCATACACCTACAGCATAAGATAAAACCCATCCATTATCCATACACTTACAGCATAAGATAAAACCCATCCATTATCCATACACCTACAGCATAAGATAAAACCCATCCATTATCCATACACCTACAGCATAAGATAAAACCCATCCATTATCCATACACTTACAGCATAAGATAAAACCCATCCATTATTCATACACCTACAGCATAAGATAAAACACATCCATTATCCATACATTTACAGTATAAGATAAAACACATCCATTGTCCATACACCTACAGCATAAGATAAAACCCATCCATTATCCATACACCTACAGCATAAGATAAAACCCATCCATTATCCATACACCTACAGCATAAGATAAAACACATACATTATCCATACACCTACAGCATAAGATAAAACCCATCCATTATCCATACACCTACAGCATAAGATAAAACCCATCCATTATCCATACACCTACAGTATAAGATAAAATACATACATTATCCATACACCTACAGCATAAGATAAAACCCATCCATTATCCATACACCTACAGTATAAGATAAAATACATACATTATCCATACACTTACAGCATAAGATAAAATCCATCCATTATCCATACACTTACAGCATAAGATAAAACACATCCATTATCCATACACTTACAGCATAAGATAAAACACATCCATTACCCATACACTTACAGCATAATATAAAACCCATCCATTATCCATACACTTACAGCATAAGATAAAACCCATCCATTATCCATACACCTACAGCATAAGATAAAACACATCCATTATCCATACATTTACAGTATAAGATAAAACACATCCATTGTCCATACACCTACAGCATAAGATAAAACCCATCCATTATCCATACACTTACAGCATAAGATAAAACCCATCCAGTATCCATACACTTACAGCATTAGATAAAACCCATCCAGTATCCATACACCTACAGTATAAGATAAAACCCATCCATTATCCATACACCTACAGTATAAGATAAAACCCATCCATTATCCATACACCTACAGCATAAGATAAAACCCATCCATTATCCATTCACTTATAGCATAAGATAAAACCCATCCATTACCCATACACTAACAGCATAAGATAAAACCCATACATTACCCATACACTTACAGCATAAGATAAAACCCATCCATTACCCATACACTTACAGCATAAGATAAAACCAATCCATTATCCATACACTTACAGCATAAGATAAAACACATCCATTACCCATACACTTACAGCATAAGATAAAACCCATCCATTATCCATACACTTACAGCATAAGATAAAACCCATCCATTATCCATACACCTACAGCATAAGATAAAACCCATCCATTATCCATACACTTACAGCATAAGATAAAACACATACATTATCCATACACTTACAGCATAAGATAAAACCCATCCATTATCCATACACCTACAGCATAAGATAAAACCGATCCATTATCCATACACTTACAGCATAAGATAAAACCCATCCATTATCCATACACCTACAGCATAAGATAAAACACATCCATTACCCAATACACCTACAGCATAAGATAAAACCCATCCATTATCCATACACCTACAGTATAAGATAAAACACATCCATTATCCATACACCTACAGCATAAGATAAAACACATCCATTATCCATACACCTACAGCATAAGATAAAACACATCCATGATCCATACACCTACAGCATAAGATAAAACCCATCCATTATCCATACACCTACAGCATAAGATAAAACACATCCATTATCCATACACCTACAGCATAAGATAAAACCCATCCATTACCCATACACTTACAGCATAAGATAAAACACATCCATTATCCATACACTTACAGCATAAGATAAAACCCATCCATTACCCATACACTTACAGCAATAGATAAAACCCATCCATTACCAATACACTTACAGCATAAGATAAAACCAATCCATTATCCATACACTTACAGCATAAGATAAAACCCATCCATTACCCATACACTTACAGCATAAGATAAAACACATCCATTATCCATACATGTACAGCATAAGATAAAACACATACATTATCCATACACTTACAGCATAAGATAAACCACATCCATTATCCATACACCTACAGCATAAGATAAAACACATCCATTATCCATACACCTACAGCATAAGATAAAACCCATCCATTATCCATACACGTACAGCATAAGATAAAACCCATCCATTATCCATACACTTACAGCATAAGATAAAACACATCCATTATCCATACACTTACAGCATAAGATAAAACACATCCATTATCCATACACTTACAGCATAAGATAAAACCCATCCATTATCCATACACCTACAACATAAGATAAAACCCATCCATTATCCATACACTTACAGCATAAGATAAAATACATACATTATCCATACACTTACAGCATAAGATAAAACACATCCATTATCCATACACTTACAGCATAAGATTAAACACATCCATTACCCATACACTTACAGCATAAGATAAAACACATCCATTACCCATACACTTACAGCATAAGATAAAACCCATCAATTACCCATACACTTACAGCATAAGATAAAACCCATCCATTATCCATACACTTACAGCATAAGATAAAACCCATCCATTATCCATACACTTACAGCATAAGATAAAACCCATCCATTATCCATACACTTACAGCATAAGATAAAACCCATCCATTATCCATACACTTACAGCATAAGATAAAACACATCCATTACCCATACACTTACAGCATAAGATAAAACCCATCCATTATCCATACACCTACAGCATAAGATAAAACCCATCCATTACCCATACACTTACAGCATAAGATAAAACCCATCCATTACCCATACACTTACAGCATAAGATAAAACCAATCCATTATCCATACACTTACAGCATAAGATAAAACACATCCATTACCCATACACTTACAACATAAGATAAAACCCATCCATTACCCATACACTTACAGCATAAGATAAAACCCATCCATTATCCATACACTTACAGCATAAGATAAAACCCATCCATTACCCATACACTTACAGCATTAGATAAAACCCATCCATTACCCATACACTTGCAGCATAAGATAAAACCCATCCATTATCCATACACTTACAGCATAAGATAAAACCCATCCATTATCCATACACTTACAGCATAAGATAAAACCCATCCATTATCCATACACTTACAGCATAAGATAAAATACATACATTATCCATACACCTACAGCATAAGATAAAACCCATCCATTATCCATACACTTACAGCATAAGATAAAACCCATCCATTATCCATACACCTACAGCATAAGATAAAACCCATCCATTATCCATACACCTACAGCATAAGATAAAACCCATCCATTATCCATACACTTACAGCATAAGATAAAACCCATCCATTACCCATACACTTACAACATAAGATAAAACCCATCCATTATCCATACACTTACAGCATAAGATAAAACCCATCCATTATCCATACACTTACAGCATAAGATAAAACCCATCCATTATCCATACACCTACAGCATAAGATAAAACCCATCCATTATCCCCTACAGCATAAGATAAAACCCATCCATTATCCATACACTTACAGCATAAGATAAAACACATCCATTACCCATACACCTACAGCATAAGATAAAACACGTACAGACTAATAGGGTTGCTCTTTTACACCTACCATGCTACTATGTCTGGTGTTGTTTTCATTTCCACACCAATAGCGTAGGTCATTGGAAATTCACAAGACCCTCTGAGCAGTATTTCAGGCAAGGACTGTCACCCAGGTAGAACCACCAACCTTCTGCAAGCCTGTACTGCCTCTTCTCTCTCCTGACGATGGATTCAGTAGGTTGTATTTAACATTGTATATTTCAATAAAGTTAAAAAATTACCGGGTATAAGACATAACATAGGAATAGTTGCAACATAACATAGGAATAGTTGCAACATAACATAGGAATAGTTGCAACATGACATTGGAATAGTTGCAACATAACATAGGAATAGTTGCAACATGACATTGGAATAGTTGCAACATAACATAGGAATAGTTGCAACATGACATAGGAATAGTTGCAACATGACATAGGAATAGTTGCAACATGACATAGGAATAGTTGCAACATGACATAGGAATAGTTGCAACATAACATAGGAATAGTTGCAACATAACATAGGAATAGTTGCAACATAACATAGGAATAGTTGCAACATAACATAGGAATAGTTGCAACATAACATAGGAATAGTTGCAACATGACATAGGAATAGTTGCAACATAACATAGGAATAGTTGCAACATGACATAGGAATAGTTGCAACATGACATAGGAATAGTTGCAACATAACATAGGAATAGTTGCAACATAACATAGGAATAGTTGCAACATAACATAGGAATAGTTGCAACATAACATAGGAATAGTTGCAACATAACATAGGAATAGTTGCAACATAACATAGGAATAGTTGCAACATAACATAGGAATAGTTGCAACATAACATAGGAATAGTTGCAACATAACATAGGAATAGTTGCAACATAACATAGGAATAGTTGCAACATAACATAGGAATAGTTGCAACATAACATAGGAATAGTTGCAACATAACATAGGAATAGTTGCAACATAACATAGGAATAGTTGCAACATAACATAGGAATAGTTGCAACATAACATAGGAATAGTTGCAACAGCACAATTAGGCGAATTCTGGATCATACCGTATACCATTATACAAATATATAGAAATTGCGTTATATTCTTTAATATCATAATGGTTTTGGTTTGTGAGATTAGCTAATTTGTTTTGCAAAAAGTAATATTCCTGTTCAAAGTGACTGTCACAAATCAAACATTATAAGTTAGGTGAGAAAACATTGTTTGTTCAGATTTTACGCCTGCATCAGCACCATTTTGGGCTATATCGCCAGTGGGCAGTTTACCTAATAACACATTTCCTGGGCAGGCTCCAGGCAGTTAACCAGTACTTGGCATACCAACCTCTGTAAGTAACTGCCAACTTTTTCATATAATAACAACCTAAGCGGGGCTCGAACCAGTGACCATCAGTGATGATAGGTTATGTTACAGTGGTATACAAGCCAGCGATCGATAAAACTTTAATTACTGCACACAAGATATACAGTCAAACATGTGTTAGTGGTCACCTCTATTAAGCAGCCAACCTGTATTAAGCAGCCAGTTTCCAGATTCCCAACATGTTGTTTCATTATACAATTGATCTCTATTAAGCAGCCACCTGGGCTAATCAGCCACTTTCTGTGATTCCCGTGGCTGGCTGCTTACGGCAGGTTTGACTGTGCATGTAGTGATTTAGTAAGACATACTGCTAGTCACTCTATACCAGTGATTCATTGTGTGTCATGCTCAAGTATTACACCCCCCCCCACTTGTCTGACCAACATATCAGTAACATGTAAAGTAGATAGATAGTACAACTTTATTTTTGTTTTAATGTTGAGGTCCCTTTTGGGTCATCCCGTTTATTTTTTTCTGTACATACATACAAAGCAAAGCAGTTACGGTAATTAAACAATGACATTTTATATTATTAATATTAAAAAACTTATATAAATATTGCATTCGATGTATATACATGTATATACCAGTATACAAAGCTGGTTTATGGAGTGTTTTCCCATGGTTGAGAAATGGAAGGGGGGGGGAATAAAGAATGCATTTGATCGTTTCCATTTATTACTATATGAGAACATCAAAAATAGTATAACTTGTCAGGCTGAACTCACTGAGTAAACAGCAGTTTATTGCATGTACATCATGGACAGAATACAACATATATTTTATTTTGGAATTAAATAAAACAGTTTATCTTCCATAACATACATGCAATAAACAAAATACAGTCAAAGTCAAATACATATAGAAATGAACATAATTACACGAAACCTAAATATAAACATAAACAGTGCACTCGTATGCAGTGTGATTATGTAGGATTTAACAGCAAACAGGAAAACTAAAGCTGATCAGTTATTCAGCAAGTTATAACAAGTAAAGTAGATAGTACAACTTGTCCGGCTGAACTCCATGAGTAAACAGCAGCTGAATAAAACTCGGTGAGGAGATTAATGAATCAAAGATACAACTCGGTAAAAAGATTAATGGATCAAAGAAACAACTTGGTGAGGAGATTAATGGATCAAAGATACAACTCAGTGAGGAGATTAACGGATCAAAGATACAACTAGGTGAGGAGTTTAATGGATCAAAGATACAACTCTGTGAGGAGTTTAATGGATCAAAGATACAACTAGGTGAGGAGATTAATGGATCAAAGATACAACTTGGTGAGGAGTTTAATGGATCAAAGATACAACTAGGTGAGGAGTTTAATGGATCAAAGATACAACTTGGTGAGGAGTTTAATGGATCAAAGATACAACTCGGTGAGGAGATTAATGGATCAAAGATACAACTTGGTGAGGAGATTAATGTATCAAAGATACAACTTGGTGAGGAGATTAATGGATCAAAGATACAACTAGGTGAGGAGTTTAATGGATCAAAGATACAACTCGGTGAGGAGATTAATGGATCAAAGATACAACTCGGTGAGGAGATTAATGGATCAAAGATACAACTGGGTGAGGAAATTAATGGATCAAAGATACAACTGGGTGAGGAGATTAATGGATCAAAGATACAACTCGGTGAGGAGTTTAATGGATCAAAGATACAACTAGGTGAGGAGATTAATGGATCAAAGATACAACTCAGTTGACTATCTGCATATTGCAACTGCTATCTACCCTGTAGACTACTATCTGCATATTGCAACTGCTATCTACCCTGTAGACTACTATCTGCATATTGCAACTGCTATCTACCCTGTAGACTATCTGCATATTGCAACTGCTATCTACCCTGTAGACTACTATCTGCATATTGCAACTGCTATCTACCCTATAGACTACTATCTGCATATTGCAACTGCTATCTACGCAACATGTCCACCATGGTAACAACTAATAAACAACTAAAATAGTAATTTGAATACGATTCTAAATAAAATCTACAGACTAGCACTCAGAGAGATACACCCCCCCCCTGCTGGGCTGACTGGCATGATGGTGTGCCTTGATGCACCCCCCCTTGCTGGGCTGACTGGCAGGATGGTGTGCCTTGATGCACCCCCCCCCCCTTGCTGGGCTGACTGGCATGATGGTGTGCCTTGATGCACCCCCCCGTGCTGGGCTGACTGGCATGATGGTGTGCCTTGATGCACCCCCCCTTGCTGGGCTGACTGGCATGATGGTGTGCCTTGATGCACCCCCCCCCCTGCTGGGCTGACTGGCATGATGGTGTGCCCTGCTGGGCTGACTGGCATGATGGTGTGCCGTGACCATTTTCTCCCAAAATCAAATCACTTCCTCCTAAAGGTGAGTGTTAAATATTGATCTAATACTAAGCCATTAATGGTAAAGTGAATGGGATATAATTTAAAGAATTTGATGCATGCATCCTGTGAGATGTTTAATTCTAATCTAACTTTGATCTAATATGTTTTGTTTTACCAAACCAAAAAATTAGTTCAACTAGCCATCTTGCAAATCAGTCTCATTGAGGATTTTTGATGTTTGCAAAATGCAACTTCTTGTGCTACATATATTTTATGTTTCATAAGATACACTGGCCCATTATAAAGCACTCTTCAAATTTTGCATTTAATGGTTGTACTGTGCATTTTAACCCTATTTTGCAGAAGTATATTAAAGAACACCATTTAAGGAAGCGATCACACACTTTCTCACTTCTCCCAAAAATTCTGACCTAGAATGAACAATGAGTTGGGGTTGCAAATTCAGAATTGATGGCTATGCCCCTGGATTATCAAGCATTGATACATCCACCTGTGCATCAATATAATATGCATAGCTTCAAATCAAATCAAATCAAATTTTATTTACTGTCTGCATGGTTACATATTTTTTTTAATTTAACGTCACTACTGGTTGCCCATTTGAGTGACGGACAGTTTACCTTTCCCGGGCAGGCTCCAGCAGTTAACCTACTTGGTGCAACAATCTCCGTAAGAAACTGCCAACTTTTTCATATAAAGAGACACAGTCTGAGTGGGGCTCGACCCCGTGACCATCACTCGAGCCCAGTGACCATCACTGATGATAGGTTACAGTGGTATACAAGTCGGCAACCGAAACCACTCGACCATGGTACATACAATCAACATAAACTATATATAGCTTTTGATCAACTGATAACACTAGACATGCAGACTAATTTCAGTTGCAAAGAAGACATATATAAACTCTTGTTATATTAAATTTTAAGATAAATGGCATATATATCACTATATGTTAAAAGCTGTGCCACTTGTGTCGAAGTTGCTGATCTTGACCTAAGTCTAAAATCTGCCATAACAGTAATCAGATAAGATCACAAGACTCTGACAAGGAAAATAAACACAAAAGAAATACCTAAAAATATAATATTAACCCAAATCAGATTTGGGAGGAACAGATCAACAGTTTCCTCACATATTACAAAGTTGATTAAAGCTTAAACATTGTTCAACAAACCTTATACTTCAGGTATGCATAACTCGCTCCAACTTGATTTAATAATAATAGCCAACATTGTCCAACCTGATTACTAGCCAACAATCATATTCTGTTTATGTGAAGAAAATAACACCAACATGTCCTGGGTAATAACCAGTATTCACCTCCCAGCATCCTCAAATGACTTACAGCTTTCTCAGACCCAGTATGATTATCAGTTGTCCACGATACAGAGCATAGACATGTCCCTGAATGCCTGATAGTGATATTAGCAGTGAAATAGTAAGGTTATTATTTCACCATGTCAGACCACTCTTCTCGTATTCGATGTCAAACAGAGGTCAACTCTTATAAATAGCCAATGTAAATGTGCAGTTATGCAATCTGACTAAAAATGACCACTGTCCGAAATGCACAACATTTGATTTCCTGTTAATATTTAGTTGTCTACATATTTATTAACTACCAAAGCAGTGAATGTTCAATAACGTACCCTGATATTCATCCAAATAGCATCAATGTATTGTATGACAGGTCAGCATGTCTCAACATCAGCAAGTTTCCTAACGCATTTGGACTATGTTCCATAATCAGCCTTGACCTTTTTACTGTTTGTATCCATTGGACAATTTCGTACTCAAGATTATTCATCCTTCATCCGCAAGCTAAGCTATTATCCTGATATCTAGTGATTGCCTCCCTGTGTCATGATGTCCCTAAATCAGGACACCCCAATGTATATAATGTGATTATGCGATTATGTGATTAGTACAAACAGTTGAAATGAATATATAGATAAGTTGGTCCATTTTAGCTTTTGTGAATGCTTAAATTTTGTAAACTGTTCGCCAGACATACAGCACAGCAGATATGCAAACATTAAGACAACCACCGTACTATCCAGGCCATAATACAACTTGTATAAATCCTGGATAGTAGGGCCTACGGTTCTTTTGTAAGTTTGCCTATTCAATTCAGTCATATGGCCGCTACTACTGTGTTTACAACTTAATGGGGATACAAGCAGTAAATTTGATTTAATGTTTGTCGAATATATTACAAATTGTTAAGCATTCCAAAATGCTAAATAGCAAAGATGCTAGTAGACAATTCACCAAGTATTGTGGGGGTGACCAAAACATATATTTATCATATTAACACTTGTCATGTCATGCAAGCTATCATATAACACTTATATGTATGTTCCATGTATGTCAAACCCACTGCGAGGACCCGCTTATAAGGACACTACATACGTAGGCCTACCATGACCAGTTATCAAACTCATGACCCTTCGAGTCCAAATATGACGCTATACCACTGGAACATAGATGTCTTTGGAGACATAAGCTGCGGTCCCCATTGGTGAACAAGAAATGCATATGAAATACTCTTTAAAGCAGCATTACATCGTATGAAATAAAAGATTTTTACGTATGGGTAGCAATGCTGCTACACATTCTAATATTATACTTTGTATGCTTATGTTCATTTGGTAAACATTGTTTTCTTGCAATAAAACAAACTCGAAACCGAAAGTAGGACTTTCCGAGTCGATCGGTCACGCACTTGTTTACAACCGGAACGCATCGTCCGTACTTGTTTACATTCGGAATGCATCGTCCCCATTTGCCCCACGTTGTCTTTTTTAATTAAATTACTTGATATGTTGATTCATACCTCTGTTAGCTAAGTCTTTTAGGGACATTTCTACATCCCCGCGAGGGGTTCGACATTAGAGGAAGATAGATAGATAGTCTTTCATGTTCAAACTATATACGTTGTTTTCTACATCCTATGTTGTTTCACGCATGCGCGCTGTACGTGTTTACAGTTCGTGTGTTGATAAACAAATTCGCGTATACGACGGTTTAAATTTATTGGAATTTTTATCGTTTCTGAGCGACTATTTCGATTTTTGTAAACACACACACACATTAGTATTTATATTTTACCCAAAACAATCTTTATTACGATGTAATGCTGCTTTAAAGCAAGCGATTAGGATAGAAAATATGTAGGCCTACCTGCAGTATCGATTGTTCCAAAGTTCAAGAGACGTTCGTAGTTTTACAGCTGACGACCCATTCTCACACTGGAAAGACGTTTTTATTCTCAGAATAATACAATTGCTCAACAACTATTAGCAGCGTCACTACTTACCAATTTCCCAGGAGTATATCTCAACTGTTCCATAAACAACTGTCATACAACCCAAGTCACAAACATACAAGCTAACGACTCCCAATGACTGTACCAACCAGTGACTAGCTGCAACAGAAGAAACAGTCCCATACAGGGCATTATATAGAACAGAACAGTGTTTATTAGACTTAAGCATTACATAGCTCATCATCATAATTATTTGCAAAGTACATATGTTTATGTTAATGGTTAGCCTGAGAATAGGCGTCGGTACATTTTGCCTGGTCAGTCAAATAAATATAGTTTAACACCGAGACTATTAATTGGGCCGTATTGAGTTTCTGATCATATCAACGTCTGTCATTTTGCTAGAAATTAAAGTGAAAAATCGACTGGCACCCAGGCTAGTTAATGGTATTTGTGTTAAATATAAAGAAAGATGAGAAAGTGTGATATTTGCCAGGATAAGCATGTATTCGGAAACACTAAATAGTCCGTACATTATGCATGCATGCTCATAATAGTCTGCACTATAACTGTTCTTTTAGCACAATTGGAGTAGGGCTCATAATGGATGTACGCCTCCGTTGTAGAGTTGTTACGGTCGCTGCCTTGTATAACACTGTAACCTATCATCACTGATGGTCACGGGTACGAGCCCCACTCAGACGGCGTCTATTTATATGAACAAGTTGACAGATTCTTACGGAGGTTGGTGCTCCAAATATTGGTTAACCACTGGAGCCTCCCCTGAATAGTTGTGGTTAGGTAAACTGCCCGTCACTGAAATGGGCAACCGGTAGCGACACTAAATAAAAAATAATAAATTTGCGTGGTGACAGCAATGTTGGATAAAGTTACTGTGCTTTCTAGTTCATTGGAAAACAGTTGTTCTTGCAGATTATCAAGTGGCCACCATATTCAGGGGGATTCAAGTCCGTCACTTTTATTCTGGCCCATACTACTACAGTCTACATCCGTTATGGCAAAGTCGGTTATGTCGAATTCTCCGGTTATCTCAGAGTCGGATCAGTCCCGTTTCAGACACTATCACTTACATATAACTGGCTCTGTTTATATATAATTTCGTTGTCAAACTTCGGTTATGTCGAAGTATTTTGTTCGGTCCGACGGAATTCGACATAACGGATGTAGACTGTAATATAATAATGAATGTATGACATGACGGACTACTGTCAACTCATGATATGTGCATGGTGATTCCAACACACTTTGCCTGCTGAGGGATGGTGCCCGATCATATTTTGAACATGTTAAATTCGTTACGTGCATGGTGTCACGAACACACTGCTGATATAGTGAAAATCCTTCCTTAGATATAACAGTGCCTCCCACCATACTGTACAGTGCCTCCCACATACTGTACAGTGCCTCCCATCATACTGTACAGTGCCTCCCACAAAACTGTTGATGAACATACAATTTACCGGCTCCCGACGTCTGCATGATGTTCCCAATAGTGTTGAGTGGACAATGTAGCACTGAAACCATTGGCTGTCGACATCTGTACAATGTCCCAACATACTTATGGACGGACAATGTAGCACTGAAACCATTGGCTGTCGACATATGTACAATGTCCCAACATACTTATGGACGGACAATGTAGCACTGAAACCATTGGCTGTCGACATACGTACAATGTCCCAACATACTTATGGACGGACAATGTAGCACTGAAACCATTGGCTGCCGACTTCTGCTTGATGTTCCTACACGGGTACCATTGGCTGCCGACTTCTGCTTGATGTTCCAACACTGGTACCATTGGCTGCCGACTTCTGCTTGATGTTCCAACACTGGTACCATTGGCTGCCGACTTCTGCTTGATGTTCCAACACTGGTACCATTGGCTCATGTGAGGCATAATAGTTGCCAGAAGGTAAGCCATGCGTGACAATCCAGTTGCCAGCGGGTAAGCCATGCATGACCATTCAGTTGCCAGAAGGTAAGCCATTCAGTTGCCAGAAGGAAAGACATGCATGATCATTCAGTTGCCAGAATGACGAAATGTTTTTCTTTAGACTCTCACATTAACGATGAAATAACTTACCATTTCAATATTATTACGATGTTCTAACTTTCATTCAATTCTGTCCCATAGTTCTAGAATACATGCAAGGTGTGAACGACTCTGGGATACATGCAAGGCGTGAACGACCTCTGGGATACATGCAAGATGTGAACGACTCTGGGATACATGCAAGGTGTGACCGACTCTGGGATTCATGCAAGGTGTGAACGACTCTAGAATACATGCACGGTGTGAACGACTCTGGGATACATGCAAGGTGTGAATGACTCTGGGACACATGCAAGGTGTGAACAACTCTGGGATACATGTACGGTGTGAATGACTCTGGGATACATGCAAGGTGTGAACTACTCTGGGACACATGCAAGGTGTGAATGACTCTGGGATACATGCAAGGTGTGAACGACTCTGGGATACCTGTAAGGTGTGAACGACTCTGGGAGACATGCAAGGTGTGAACGACTCTGGGATACATGCAAGGTGTGAATGACTCTGGGACACATGCAAGGTGTGAATGACTCTGGGATACATGCAAGGTGTGAACGACTCTGGGATACATGCAAGGTGTGGACAACTATGGGATACATGCAAGGTGTGGAAGACTATGGGATACATGCAAGGTGTGAATGCCTCTGGGATACATGCAAGGTGTGAACGACTCTGGGATACATGCAAGGTGTGAACGACTCTGGGATACATGCAAGGTGTGAACGACTCTGGGATACATGCAAGGTGTGAACTACTCTGGGATACATGCAATGTGTGAATGACTCTGGGACACATGCAAGGTGTGAACGACTCTGGGATACATGCAAGGTGTGAATGACTCTGGGACACATGCAAGGTGTGAACGACTCTGGGACACATGTAAGGTGTGAACGACTCTGGGATACATGCAAGGTGTGAACGACTCTGGATACATGCAAGGTGTGAACGACTCTGGGATACATGCAAGGTGTGAATTACTCTGGGACACATGCAAGGTGTGAATGACTCTGGGATACATGCAAGGTGTGGACAACTCTGGGATACATGCAAGGTGTGAATGACTCTGGGATACATGCAAGGTGTGAACGACTCTGGGATACGTGCAAGGTGTGAACTACTCTGGGACACATGCAAGGTGTGAACGACTCTGGGATACATGCAAGGTGTGAACGACTCTGGGATACATGCAAGGTGTGGATGACTCTGGGATACCTGTAAGGTGTGAACGACTCTGGGATACATGCAAGGTGTGAACGACTCTGGGATACATGCAAGGTGTGAATGACTCTGGACACATGCAAGGTGTGAACAACTCTGGGATACATGCAAGGTGTGGACAACTCTGGGATACATGCAAGGTGTGGAAGACTATGGGATACGTGCAAGGTGTGAATGACTCTGGGATACATGCAAGGTGTGAACGACTCTGGGATACATGCAAGGTGTGAACGACTCTGGGATACATGCAAGGTGTGAACGACTCTGGGATACATGCAAGGTGTGAATGACTCTGGGACACATGCAAGGTGTGAATGACTCTGGGATACATGCAAGGTGTGGACAACTCTGGGATACATGCAAGGTGTGAATGACTCTGGGATACATGCAAGGTGTGAACGACTCTGGGATACGTGCAAGGTGTGAACTACTCTGGGACACATGCAAGGTGTGCAAGGTGTGAACGACTCTGGGACTGTAAGGTGTCTGGGATACATGCATGCAAGGTGTGAACGACTCTGGGATACATGCAAGGTGTGAACGACTCTGGGATACATGCAAGGTGTGAACGACTCTGGGATACATGGTGTGATACATGCAAGGTGTGACTCTGGGATACATGCAAGGTGTGGGAACTCTGGGATACATGCAAGGTGTTAATGACTCTGGGACACATGCAAGGTGGGACAAGGTGTGGACAACTCTGGGATACATGCAAGGTGTGAATGACTCTGGGATACATGGACTCTGGGATACATGCAATGACTCTGGGATACATGCAAGGTGTGAACGACTCTGGGACTGTAAGGTGTGAACGACTCTGGGATACATGCAAGGTGTGACTCTGGGATATGACATGCAAGGTGTGAATGATACATGCAAGGTGTGTGGGATACATGCAAGGTGTGAATGACTCTGGGATACATGGGATGGGACGACTCTGGGATACATGCAAGGTGTGAACAAGGTGTGAATGACTATACATGCAAGGTGTGGACACATGCAAGGTGTGAACGACTCTGGGACACATGGACTCTGGGATACATGCAATGACTCTGGGATACATGCAATACACTCTGGGCAATGCAAGGTGTGAATGACTATGGGATACATGCAAGGTGTGAACGACTCTGGGATACATGCAAGGTGTGGATGACTCTGGGATACCTGTAAGGTGTGAACGACTCTGGGATACATGCAAGGTGTGAACGACTCTGGGATACATGCAAGGTGTGAATGACTCTACATGCAAGGTACATGCAAGGTGTGAACAACTCTGGGATACATGCAAGGTGTGGACAACTCTGGGATACATGCAAGGTGTGGAAGACTATGGGATACATGCAAGGTGTGAATGACTCTGGGATACATGCAAGGTGTGAACGACTCTGGGATACATGCAAGGTGTGAACTACTCTGGGATACATGCTGTGTGATACATGCAAGGTGTGGACGACATGCAAGGTGTGAACGACTCTACATGCAAGGTGTGAACAAGGTGTACTCTGGGATACATGCAAGGTGTGGACACATGCTATGGGACACACACATGTAAGGTGTGAACGACTCTGGGATACATGCAAGGTGTGAATGACTCTGGGATACATGCAAGGTGTGATACATGCAAGGTGTTAATGGGATACATGCAAGGTGTGGACTCACATGCAAGGTGTGAAGGTGACTCTGGGATACATGCAAGGTGTGGACTCTGGGATACATGCAAGGTGTGGATACATGCTGGGATACATGCAATGACTCTGGGATACATGCAAGGTGACTCTGGGATACATGCGAACTCTGGGATACATGCAAGGTGTGGGATACATGCTACTCTGATGATGTAAGGTGTGAATGACATGCTGGTGATACATGCAAGGTGTGAACGACTCTGGGATACATGCATGATGACTCTGGGATACCTGTAAGGTGTGAACTCTGGGATACATGCAAGGTGTGGGATACATGCTGTGTGACATGCGACTCTGGGATACATGCAAGGTGTGAATCTGGGATACATGCTGGTGACACATGCAACTCTGGGATACATGAATGAATCTGGGATACAACTCTGGGATACATGCAAGGTGAAACTCTGGGATACATGCAAGGTGTGGACAACTCTGGGATACATGCAAGGTGTGGAAGACTATGGGATACATGCAAGGTGTGAATGACTCTGGGATACATGCAAGGTGTGAACGACTCTGGGATACATGCAAGGTGTGAACGACTCTGGGATGCATGCAAGTTGTGAACGACTCTGGGATACATGCAAGGTGTGAACTACTCTGGGATACATGCAATGGGACACATGCAAGGTGTGAACGACTCTGGGATACATGCAAGGTGTGAACGACTCTGGGACACATGCAAGGTGTGAACGACTCTGGGACACATGTAAGGTGTGAACGACTCTGGGATACATGCAAGGTGTGAACGACTCTGGGCAAGGTGTGGACAATGCATGTAAGGTGTGAACGACTCTGATACATGCAAGGTGTGAATGACTCTGGGATACATGCAAGGTGTGAACTACTCTGGGACACATGCAAGGTGTGAACGACTCTGGGATACATGCAAGGTGTGAACTACTCTGGGATACATGCAAGGTGTGAATGACTATGGGACACATGCAAGGTGTGAACGACTCTGGGATACATGCAAGGTGTGAACGACTCTGGGACACATGCAAGGTGTGAACGACTCTGGGACACATGTAAGGTGTGAACGACTCTGGGATACATGCAAGGTGTGAACGACTCTGGGATACATGCAAGGTGTGAATGACTCTGGGATACATGCAAGGTGTGGACAACTCTGGGATACATGTAAGGTGTGAACGACTCTGGGATACATGCAAGGTGTGAATGACTCTGGGATACATGCAAGGTGTGAACTACTCTGGGACACATGCAAGGTGTGAATGACTATGGGATACATGCAAGGTGTGAACGACTCTGGGATACATGCAAGGTGTGGATGACTCTGGGATACCTGTAAGGTGTGAACGACTCTGGGATACATGCAAGGTGTGAACGACTCTGGGATACATGCAAGGTGTGAATGACTCTGGGACACATGCAAGGTGTGAATGACTCTGGGATACATGCAAGGTGTGAACAACTCTGGGATACATGCAAGGTGTGGACAACTCTGGGATACATGCAAGGTGTGGACAACTCTGGGATACATGCAAGGTGTGGAAGACTATGGGATACATGCAAGGTGTGAATGACTCTGGGATACATGCAAGGTGTGAACGACTCTGGGATACATGCAAGGTGTGAACTACTCTGGGATACATGCAAGGTGTGAATGACTCTGGGACACATGCAAGGTGTGAACGACTCTGGGATACATGCAAGGTGTGAATGACTCTGGGACACATGCAAGGTGTGAACGACTCTGGGACACATGTAAGGTGTGAACAACTCTGGGATACATGCAAGGTGTGAACGACTCTGGGATACATGCAAGGTGTGAACGACTCTGGGATACATGCAAGGTGTGAATGACTCTGGGATACATGCAAGGTGTGGACAACTCTGGGATACATGCAAGGTGTGAATGACTCTGGGATACATGCAAGGTGTGAACGACTCTGGGATACATGCAAGGTGTGAATGAATCTGGGATACATGCAAGGTGTGAACAACTCTGGGATACATGCAAGGTGTGGACAACTCTGGGATACATGCAAGGTGTGGAAGACTATGGGATACATGCAAGGTGTGAATGACTCTGGGATACATGCAAGGTGTGAACGACTCTGGGATACATGCAAGGTGTGAACGACTCTGGGATGCATGCAAGTTGTGAACGACTCTGGGATACATGCAAGGTGTGAACTACTCTGGGATACATGCAAGGTGTGAATGACTATGGGACACATGCAAGGTGTGAACGACTCTGGGATACATGCAAGGTGTGAACGACTCTGGGACACATGCAAGGTGTGAACGACTCTGGGACACATGTAAGGTGTGAACGACTCTGGGACACATGCAAGGTGTGAACGACTCTGGGATACATGCAAGGTGTGAATGACTCTGGGATACATGCAAGGTGTGGACAACTCTGGGATACATGTAAGGTGTGAACGACTCTGGGATACATGCAAGGTGTGAATGACTCTGGGATACATGCAAGGTGTGAACTACTCTGGGACACATGCAAGGTGTGAATGACTATGGGATACATGCAAGGTGTGAACGACTCTGGGATACATGCAAGGTGTGGATGACTCTGGGATACCTGTAAGGTGTGAACGACTCTGGGATACATGCAAGGTGTGAACGACTCTGGGATACATGCAAGGTGTGAATGACTCTGGGACACATGCAAGGTGTGAATGACTCTGGGATACATGCAAGGTGTGAACAACTCTGGGATACATGCAAGGTGTGGACAACTCTGGGATACATGCAAGGTGTGGACAACTCTGGGATACATGCAAGGTGTGGAAGACTATGGGATACATGCAAGGTGTGAATGACTCTGGGATACATGCAAGGTGTGAACGACTCTGGGATACATGCAAGGTGTGAACTACTCTGGGATACATGCAAGGTGTGAATGACTCTGGGACACATGCAAGGTGTGAACGACTCTGGGATACATGCAAGGTGTGAATGACTCTGGGACACATGCAAGGTGTGAACGACTCTGGGACACATGTAAGGTGTGAACAACTCTGGGATACATGCAAGGTGTGAACGACTCTGGGATACATGCAAGGTGTGAACGACTCTGGGATACATGCAAGGTGTGAATGACTCTGGGATACATGCAAGGTGTGGACAACTCTGGGATACATGCAAGGTGTGAATGACTCTGGGATACATGCAAGGTGTGAACGACTCTGGGATACATGCAAGGTGTGAATGACTCTGTGACACATGCAAGGTGTGAACAACTCTGGGATACATGTACGGTGTGAATGACTCTGGGATACATGCAAGGTGTGAACGACTCTGGGACACATGCAAGGTGTGAATGACTCTGGGATACATGCAAGGTGTGAACGACTCTGGGATACATGCAAGGTGTGAACGACTCTGGGATACATGCAAGGTGTGAACGACTCTGGGATACATGCAAGGTGTGAACGACTGGGATACATGAAAGGTGTGGAACGACTCTGGGAATGCCAATGAAGGGGATTGCAATAACTCTTTGAAAATTAAGAACTAAAATCTCGATGTTGTGCATGATCCATACCAACTCGAACACAATCAATATTGTACATCATTTATTCAATGCATATTCTAAATACATAACGGACATATTGACACTGCATTGATCAACAGCGTAACAACCGGAATGAATCGAAAATTTGTCACCTGGACGAACATGTTTCTACTTGTTGTTAGTCAGATGTCTGTTACAAGTTAATAACTTGCGGTAATAGTAAGGCAATTTGATTCATGTTAATAATCGGTAATACCACGGTACTTCACACACTAAGTCATACTTATATCCATACATGTAGTCCACTTATTCTTCCAGTTAACACTTTCCCCAATAGTGATGTAGTCTTAATCCTTACATATGGTCGTAATATACCAATCATAAACATGATAAGCAGTCAACTTACCCCCTCCCCCTAAAGGTTGCTGGGAACAATTACTGGTTGCATACTAACTTTGTTCTGGTCTTGTTCCGAGCTTTATTATGTTTGTTTGACTACTAATGTGTACAATCTATGTGGAATCGATAATGTCATTGAGAGGCGCTTCTATGGAGAAATTGTTAACTTTCATTCACAGACTGACAATATGAAAATCTGTAACATGATTGGATGTTGATAGGTATAATTGATACATGTTGTTTAAAGCAAACAAGGACAAACACCTGCTATACTAATGTGGTGAAAGTACTAGGTCCACTTACGGACCAGAAAGGAGCAAAAATATATATAAGAAAAGTTGACATTTTCTTTTTATTTGTTGGAACGTTATTTAGGTCTGTATATTTGTTGGAACGTTATTTAGGTCTGTATATTTGTTGGAACGTTATTTAGGTCTGTATATTTGTTGGAACGTTATTTAGGTCTGTATATTTGTTGGAACGTTATTTAGGTCTGTATATTTGTTGGAACGTTATTTAGGTCTGTATATTTGTTGGAACGTTATTTAGATCTGTATATTTGTTGGAACGTTATTTAGGTCTGTATATTTGTTGGAACGTTATTTAGGTCTGTATATTTGTTGGAACGTTATTTAGGTCTGTATATTTGTTGGAACGTTATTTAGGTCTGTATATTTGATTTGATTTGGTTTAAACAGTATTTATTCCAATAAATTTACATGTATAACACAAAAAAGTATTTTTGTATGATTTGTACTGGAATAAAGTTAAATTGAGCTCAGTTTCATTAAAAAATAAGACAAAATCTATTGTCAATGAGAATAAACGATTGCTGTAACCAACGGCCATAAGTGGACAAAGTACCCTTGTCTTATGGAAGGATCCTGCTTAAAATGAGCATGTTGAAGCCAGAAGTTGACACTGGACTTATGGCCGGGTGTATATACGGTACTACTGCATAAAGTGGCACGAGTAATGCTGCTGAGGGGCGCTTCTACGTGGTAATGGATTAACAACAATCACCATTCTGCTTTAGTAACAAACAGCAAGTATTAACATTACATGTACAATCAAGAAAAACAACAATTTGTGCCATTATTCCACTTTTTACAACAATATAACAGATTTAACATTACGTCTTTCCCTGATTTTTCTCTTACTAAGGCATGAGTGTTTCTTAACAAAGATCCAACACTTCCCGAAAATTCAAATTATGATTGGATATAAAAGATTCAACATGTGAAGAAATTAAGAAACTTTCATAACGCAGTAACGTACATTTAAACACACATATAATATATATATATTAGAGATGGCAACAAATATCCGAATATTCACTCTGACGTCCGAATATCCGAATACTATTCCAGTCAAATACGGTGTTTTCTTTTGAAATCACCATAAAACATTCCAATACAAAATAAATCGCCCCAGGATGTGTGAATAAACCATGTTAATTGACACTCTTGTCATGTAATCAGATAATTACAGTAGGTGCTAAGGTAGGTAGTGTTTAATTATGTCAAAACTGTTTAGACAGAGAAAATTCCTTTGAAATATTAGACAGTTTGCAACAACCATCACGCCCATGTATCTTACATTTTTAATTAACTGCTCAATATTATCAAAAAGTACTATATAAGTACGATTTTTATTATATTGTCCTCAAAAAATGCCAATATGAGTGATTTTGAGTTTTTGATAGAATTATATCGAATATTCGAATACCTACCCGACCGAATATTCGAATAGTAAAATCGCTATTCGTTGCCATCCCTAATATATCAATATACCACCCAATACTACATCACAACATGGAAATCTACATAGCAAAATGTAAGGTCATTTCGGCCCAAGTCGCTAACCTCCTGAGTATTGCTAACAACTCTTTGGTCTTAGCACAATAACGTGATCTTATTAAATATTCGGGACTCTGGTTAGAGGGCGATTTGCGAGAAATAGTCTCTCTGAACAGCCTTAATTCAACCCCTTGGTGTACTCCGGGACATTTTTATTTAATACACACTTGACCGAGTCCAACAAACTTCTACTTCCTTAAATGAAGGTCTCGCCTCAAACCTAAAGTTGGTTGAATTACTTAAACACTTAAAAAATGCTAAATAAATTGAAGGGATGTGCTAACAACATAGATCCAGATCAGCAGTGTTACACATCTGATCATGATCTGTGTTGCTTGCTATTCAGTCAAGTGCTTTAGCTCCACTATCTGAATAGCAAACAGCCCGATGAGACGGCACGTTCTGTGCTGTCTGATCTGGCTCTATGCTGTGTCCAAAATCAACTGTAGTTGTGATGAGCAGGTTAAGGGTTATAATGTCATACCTCGAGCATCAATGATGATCTGAACCAATGTTACAGTAATTCTGCATGACAAATATGTACCTTCTTTATAGTCAGTACTGATGCAGTTTTCATTTTTCCTTTCAATCTCATTTATGACCTAGTTATCCAATATGTTGGAAGCTAATGGATGTTAAGGAATATCGTGGACCAAATTTGGCAACACTGGAAAAGTAGTTGCAAGGTTTTCATTCATACAAATTTGTTCATGGCTGTTGCACGGAACCAGTATACAAGTTCGTACCATTTATGTCAAAAGGTTGTGGCAAGGTTTAACATGTAAATTGACCTATATGTCTAGTTTTGGACCAAAGTGACCTCAATTTGTATATATATATTAGAACATTCCAATGATCACTCCAGCAAAGTGTGGTAAAACTTTATCAAGTGGAAGTCGCGACAGCGCAGTGGTAGCGCATTCGCATCAGGTGCGAAAGGCCCGGAGTCCATGCCCATCTGGAACAGTTACAATTGTTCCCTTACGCAAGGCATTTAAATTCCACACTGCCTCTTCTCTCACTCGTGGCGATGGATTCCATAAGGAATGAGGCCTCGAGAGTGATTAATAAGTGGCAAGAACTTATTTCGCAATAGAGCTCAAATAAATTTGTATAAAGTTTGTATAAAGTTTATGAAGTGGATTGAGAGATTTTGGTTAAACAACCTGCTGATCGATGCAGGTACAGATGTATGAAGAGTAACCAGAATATCTCCACACAATATCACTAGAGCAGCCAGTCACATTATTAGCTGCTTAGTTTACACAATGAACAAGCTAGACATCTGGGAAACCTTGTTAACTGGCTCTTTAATACGAGTTGCTAACACAGAATTGATTGTACATTCAGCTACACTTGGTGCAACAACTTGCACATGTGGTATACAACAAAATGCCATGAGGCATCGCCATGAGGTGGTAAATAATGCATACAAAACATGCCTCCATGTCCGCTCATATAGTCTAGGAATATAGGCAAGGTCAGTCAAAACCCCCAATTTCATGTAATGCGCGAATGTTTGAACAAATGCGAAACGATATTGATCACGGCAGTTTGACTATCGTGATTTTCATGATTAATGTTGCATACAGACAGACAAATCTTAATCTATATGATCCCCAACTCTTAAGAGGGGACACAAAAACAGTGGAAAACAGACAGATTAGATTCAAAATGATTTTGTAAGATATATATATATATATACTGGAAATGATATTGTACCATAAAGAAAGATACCGGCATCTGTATATTGCTAACAATATTTAAGTTAAATGTAAGAAGACATATAGCCTGCAACACCCTATGCAACCTAATACAACCAACCTGCCTTACCGCGAAATTTGCAAACAATTGGACATGCAAATCTATTCAAATAACTGAACACAAGTTGGACCTGTTTCAATCAATATTCGTGGTATAGTGGATACCGTGTCTGCCTGGCAAACGAGAGGTCACGCGCACACGACCATCAGAAACACAGTGGCTGTGCTGTCTGTCCTTAGGCAAAGACACTTAAAACCACATTTCCACTTCTCCTTCCCTCATGGCGATGGAATCCATCAAACCACATTTCCACGTCTCCTTCCCTCATGGCGATGGAATCCATCAAACCACATTTCCACGTCTCCTTCCCTCATGGCGATGGAATCCATCAAACCACATTTCCGCTTCTCCTTCCCTCATGGCGATGGAATCCATCAAACCACTTCTCCTTCCCTCATGGAGATGGAATCCATCAAACCACATTGCCACTTCTCCTTCCCTCATGGCGATGGAATCCATCAAACCACATTGCCACTTCTCCTTCCCTCATGGCGATGGAATCCATCAAACCACATTGCCACTTCTCCTTCCTCATGGCGATGGAATCCATCAAACCACATTGCCACTTCTCCTTCCCTCATGGCGATGGAATCCATCAAACCACATTGCCACTTCTCCTTCCCTCATGGCGATGGAATCCATCAAACCACACTGCCACTTCTCCTTCCCTCATGGCGATGGAATCCATCAAACCACATTGCCACTTCTCCTTCCCTCATGGCGATGGAATCCATCAAACCACATCTCCTTCCCTCATGGCGATGGAATCCATCAAACCACATCTCCTTCCCTCATGACGATGGAATCCATCAAACCACATTGCCACTTCTCCTTCCCTCATGGCGATGGAATCCATCAAACCACATCTCCTTCCCTCATGGCGATGGAATCCATCAAACCACATCTCCTTCCCTCATGGCGATGGAATCCATCAAACCACATCTCCTTCCCTCATGACGATGGAATCCATCAAACCACATTGCCACTTCTCCTTCCCTCATGGCGATGGAATCCATAAGGAACAAGGTCTCGAGAATTTTCAATCGAATTAAATTTGAACAGAAATTTATGTTTGTGTTTTGTTTCAACTTCTCTCGGTAAAGCTGTGTGGTATTGGGCTGCATATGGTGTTTCACAGTACAACAAATAGTGAGCATGAAACAATGTAGCTTTCTCTGAGATCAATTCCGTCATCTGTACCACACAATTTGCATACAATATAAAAGATGCATATTTGATAAGAGTATTATGTACACAATACATTATTATTAGCTGGGAAGTGATCAAAACACTGATGGAAGCGATGTGACCGCTAACTCATGATTAATGACTTCGAAAAATGACAACAAAAACCCAGCTACTCTGGACCATTCAATGTTTTTGAGAGATTAATATGCACATGAAATGACACCTCTTCAATTGCCAACATGAAACAAAAGGACCACATTAGCCCTGCCAACATGAAACTAGAGGACCACATTAGCACTGCCAACATGAAACTAGAGGACCACATTAGCACTGCCAACATGAAACTAGAGGACCACATTAGCACTGCCAACATGAAACAAGAGGACCACATTAGCACTGCCAACATGAAACAAGAGGACCACATTAGCACTGGGGCTCTTGCCCAAGTAAGTCGATACATGCAAATAAATGGATTTCTGCAGTTTTACGGTGACATACTTTATTGTCGGAATTCCTATTTGAACGAATCTAGCTAAAAGCATTTGCTAGGATTTTATTAAGGTCAAACGTTATCAAATTGTACCATTATCTCGAATTGAAAGTAGTAACTTCATTTTTGGATGAATTCACCAAGATTTATCCAATTCTGACCAACAATATTTAAGACAGATAGCATTTAAAAGTTCTACAATAATATGACAGAATGATATCCTTATTTGTAAAACAGCTACTCCTCAGTTATAAACTAAATCAATTGATTTGTGTATTCAGTCTTTCCCAAAATGTGAACTAATCCTGGCAAGACAGGTATTTGCATCCGTTTAAATCTGCAGATTTATGTAGTATAGCATGGCAGGATTCAAGCAATGAGAGTTTAAGCAACAAGAAACATTTCAAAGCTATTAAATGACACGTTGACACAGAGACCTTTCATGCACTACTAACACAGCCTGTTTATATATTTTAGCTTAGTCATATTTGTGTTCTAATTGACCATCACAATTGATAGGAAGTTTGTTTTCATGCAGTTATATTCTTTACAAAATAAGTATTACCAAAGTTTTGTAGAAAGGTAGTCCAACCTTTTAAAAGCGACATTACATCACAAAATGCAAACAAAAATGCATTTTTTTAATGTATAAATGCATTGCTACTGCAAATTCTTATGAAAACATTTGAACACTAACATTGAATGAATAAACAACATGTTTGTAGTCTACAAACTTTCAATATAACAGTCCTCCACATTCCTGAATGGACATTTGTCAATACTAAATGCGTGATACTGTCGTTAAAGAGATAATTAACAAAAATTAGTCTAAAAATATATATGCATAGGCACAAATGTGAGATATAACGGTAAATATGTACCATAAATTGTTTTTCAGGATAATTGTGTTGTATTAAGAATGAATGTCGACACTATTTACATTATTTTGTTATGTCGACAAACATCGTATATGACGCTTGTTCAGTTGTTGAAATACTCGTTTTGTTTGGGGGAAAATTATACCATATAATAGGAAATTACATTGTGTAGAAATTTGCATTTTTATTGATGTAGTGTCGCTTTAATATTTTTATTGTCTTTCAACATTGTTGAAAAATCTGTAATCTTATTTTAACTACGATAAGTCTTTTTTTCGATCGTCTCTCTTCAAAGCTGCCTTTCTCTATAACAAATCATAACGGCAATGAAATTAAACGTTCATATTTCGCTTCTAGTGAGTTTTATTAAAATTGCTAGCAAAAAAACAGGACACTTGTATGTAGTGTAATTACGATGTATAAACCGCGAGAGGATACAGGTTAACTGCATACAGCAGTCAGCTACTACCGGCCACTCGCATATAAGGCGATCTCACCTATAAGATGACCCCACTACTTTGGTCCTGGCATGCACTCGCATATAGGGCGATCTCACCTATAAGATGACCCCACTACTTTGGTCCTGGCATGCACTCGCATATAAGATGGGTTGAGAAAATGGACACTAGACCATGTATAAATTGCCACAGCCAGTGAGTGTTGTAGAAATGTTCAGTGTCAGATTGCTTTCTTTTCTAAAATGTAATGATGGATACCATTTAATACATTAAAACTTTACGGACGGGAAGCCACGCGTGTCCATAATGTGGTGCTAAAATATATGTTTTATAAGTGAGTACCGGTATAGATGTTAAATGTATAAATAATAACGATATTTCCCAATATAACGTGTTACTCCAGACCGACTATCCTCTACTCGAATCACCCACGACTCAAACCATTAATCACGGACACCACAAGTTTGAGGTAACAAAGTTTAACTGTTTATTTCTTTTTTCTGCAAAGTAAAAGGTTTGGAAAACGGGCGATTCTAAAGTTGCAAGTGGGTCGCGTAAATCTGCTTATAGCTAAGCAACATTATTGGACAGACTGACCATCGACAAGCTGATTGGTTTTATATATTACAGTATAGATTAACGACAGTAACAAACAAAATTTTTGGAACACAATACAGAAAACCGAACCAAACCTAATGAGTAAATGTAGTCCTAATGAAAACAATAAACGTCTCGAGATAGGGCAGCCATATAGTCCAAAATCACCAACACTTACAATACCGTAGATTAAAAGCACTAATTAAATGCACATTCTTGAAATTCTTACTTTCATCAAATTAGTTTGATGGATACAGCAGTGTGTTGTTTTGCTGAATTTAAAACTAAATTTCCTTGAGATCTGAGAAGTTTTATAACCTCGAGATTATAAAACTGTTCTACAATCTCAAGCTTCTGATTGGTTGAGCCAACAGCAAATCTCAGACTCGTCTAATCACATTTCTTGAGCTGGAGTTTGAGAAGTTTTATAACCTTGAGCCCTGGTTTCGCAGCCTAATCGGTAATTGACTACCTGCTCACAAAAGAATGCAACTTTTCGAACATTACAGATTTTTCAATTGAAAGTGTTAACGAATGGAGCGATCATGCACCTTTAAGCTTTTCATTACGTTGTAACTACAACTCAGCACAGTCGGACGAATTTATCGAAATTAAATACCAATGGAATGTAAATCATAGGGAAACTTTACGCAACGCTCTATTGACTAAATCTGTATTGTTTGAAAACTTAACATCCAATATTGATACATCATGTTCACAGTCTATTGATAATGTAGTTAATGATTTTACATCGATTATACGAGACGTTGCGGACCCATTGTGTGAGAAATGTATATTTCACTCAAATAAATGTTCTTTTAAACCTTCATCTTGCGTAAAACATGCTGACTGGTTTGACATTGAATGTGAGCAGTCTAAACAGCGATACTTAGTCATTACGTGTTTTTAATCGCTATAAATCGGAGTTAAGTAGGCAACATTTTTGCGACTGCAAAAAGAAGCATAAGCTGTTATTACGTAAGAAAAAGAGAATGTTTGAACTTAAGAGATTATATGACCTAGAAAATTTAAAGCATAGTAAACCAAGGGATTTTTGGAAACATTTTAGAAAAAATAAAGATAATAATGCAAAGTCAATCTCTTTGAATGAATTTCAGGAATATTTCTCGAACCTAGAGAATGACATTTTTCGCAGCGAACACAACAAATCTGAGTGTTTCTGTGAACAACATGATTTTGATAGCAATGACCATCTTAACGAAGAACTCGATTATTCAGTCAGTCAGGAAGAAATTTTATCAGCTATTAAAAAATTAAAATCTCAAAAAGCCCATGGTGTAGATTGTTTGCTGAACGAGTACTTTATAGAATGTGGCGATATTTTATTGCCTTATTTATGTAGACTATTTAATGCTGTGTTAGATTCTGGCTGTTTCCCTGAGATTTGGGCTAATGGCATCATTATACCTCTTTTTAAGAAGGGTGACCGTAAAGTTGTTAGTAATTATCGAGGTATCACTCTCCTCAGTTGCTTGTCTAAATTATTTACAACGATTTTAAACCAAAGAATTATGTCCTATTGTGATAAGTATAACCATGTATCTGACGCCCAGTTTGGTTTTCGCAGAGGCAGCTCAACTACTGATGCTACGTTTTCTTTAATGTCCGTTGTTCAACATTATTTTAATAACAAGAAGCGTTTATACGTTGCATACGTTGACCTCAAACGTTGTTTTGACGGCATATACCGTCACGCGCTGTGGTATAAACTTTTTAACACTAATATTAGTGGCAAGTTATTGCGCATTATAAGAAATATGTATAGTCATGTAATAGTTTTTCTGACTTCTTTGAATACTCGATTGGGTTACGTCAAGGGGAAGTAATTTCGCCCGTTTTAGTGTCCCTATTCCTAGAAGATTTAGAGCTATATTTGCAGGGAGATGTTAACTCAGGATTATTAATTGATGATATTATATTAACTCTGTTACTTTTCGCGGATGACATGGTGTTATTTGGTCAATCACCTGAGGACTTACAAAATAGTTTAAATTTGCTCCATTCTTATTGTATCACATGGGGTCTAGAGGTAAATGAGACAAAGACGAAAATCATGGTTTTTAGAAAGCGGGGTGGTTTAAAAGGTAACGAATGTTGGTCGTACAATGGTGTTGATATAGACGTAGTGGATAGTTTTAACTATTTGGGAACAATTTTTAAACATACTGGTAATTTTGCGCTGAATAACGAGCCTTTAATTGGTAAATCACTTTAGGCTTTAAACGTGCTATTATATAATTGTAAAAAGGTTCCTTTAAAACCAGGTACTCTTTGTCAGTTATTTGATTCGTTTGTGGGATCTATTCTTAACTATTCATCTGAAATATGGGGCTTTACTAAATCCAAAGATATTGAACGGGTTCACCTAAAATTCTGCAAACGTATATTAAATGTTAGAAAAAGTACTTGTTCTGCTGGGGTTTATGGTGAACTCGCTCGTTATCCTCTTTTTATCAGTCGCTATTGTAAGATTATTAAGTATTGGTGCAAATTGGTAGACACCAACAATATTATACTTAGCAAATTGTATGATCAGGGAGTGTCTGATTGTCACTTAGGTCATACAAATTGGGTCTCAAATGTTAAGGCCCTACTAGATCAGTATGGGTTTTCACATGTATTCATGGATCCTCATAGTGTCTCTTTAAAGTCATTTCCTTTTATTTTCAAACAGCGTGCTATTGATGTTTATTTACATGAATGGTATGGTACCGTCGATCGTAGTTCTGCACTTACAGACTATAAATGTTTTAAACATTGTTTTTCTTACGAGCGTTACCTGGATTATTTACCTTATGTATCATTTTGTGTTTTTACCAAATTTAGAATAGCCGGTCATTCTCTCCGTGTGCAAACGGGTCGATATGGCAGGAATCAAATTCCAAGGAACGAGAGGTATTGTTTATATTGTGGATCGAGAGATATCGAAGATATTTATCATTTTATTTGTATATGTCCATGTTATAAGAACCTACGTAAACAATTTATTGATGCACACTATTGCAATAGACCTTCTGTTTTCAAATTTAATAATCTTATGAGTTCCGATAATAATACCACTATACATAATTTAGCCAAATTTATAAAATTGTCTTTAGTTATTAGAAATAATATAAATGTGTAATTGCCAAATTTTATTTATCACTCACTTATATTTATGTCACGTGATCATTAAATATATATATGTTATTACTAGTTTTGTTAAGACGATGTATGTATGTACAAGTCTGCCAAAATAAACTTCTGTTCTGTTCTGTTCTGTTCCTAATCATGACATTCTATCAGACTAATTTTAGTGATCAATAGTGTCTGGAATAAAGATTAAGGGAATAGATTCAAACTATAAATATTAATGCAGCATCAACGATCTTTATGTCAGTTTTCCAATGTCATACCATGTAGCTTAATTCCATACAAAGTTTGACGACAATCTCTATTTGTAAATACAAAGATGACAAATACAATTCCACAAATATCAAACAAAAATTTAGCTTTGTATATTATCAGTATTAAAAGATCAAGAAATAGAACGAGTGAACTTTCTGTTTTTCAGTGGTGTGTGAAAAGTACGACAAATTTCACCAAAAGTGAACAATATAAATTTTAAATAATTCTACTCTATGTTCAATTATTTTATTAAATATGATTTTGTATGAAATAGTTATCCTTAATATATACGGTATATATAAAATATATCATAGTGAAAGTGTGTGGGGAAATCAAGAATGTATCAAATATATACAAAAACTGCTCGTTTAGGTTGTTGTCAGATATCAAAACCAATAAAATTAACATAAGTTTATACAAATTTATTTTAGGTCGATTGTGAAACAAGTTCTTACAACTTATATTAATCACTCTCGAGACGTCATTCCTGATGGAATCCATCGCCACTAGGGAGAGAGAAGAGGCAACGTGGAATTTAAATAACTTGCCTAAGGGCACAATCGTAACGGCTCAAGCGAGGCTCGACCTTTCGCACCTGAAGCGAACGCGCATCCACTGCGCTATCACAACTTCCATAAATTAACTTTGTTCAGAAATGAAATCACCTTTAGTACAATAATGATATAAATGAGAATGTTACTGCAAGTTGTTTGTAAATGTAAGCCACTACACAGTAGGCAGACTCGATATTTTGGCACCACCAAAACAGACCAGATAAAATATTATATATACACCTCCCGAATGACATTAAGATGTACAGTAAGAATAGTCATGAGTCATGCATTGGAGAAATTGGTGAGACCAAACCCACCCACCCACCCACCCACCCACCCACCCACCCACCCACCCACATTGGAATTGTAAAATGCTTCAGAAATAACAATGAACGACAAAGTATGAACTAGGTGGTGGGACACAATAATGAATAACAAGCTGCGTAAATCCCACAATCACAAATTGTTGGGGCCAGACCCCTTATAATGGAACAATAATATTGCTTGAACCTATCACCTGGTGGTGGAAAGTAGCAATGGACAGACAATAATGGAAGATGTAGCATGCTCGGTGTTGTACATACTACAATAACGATGACTCGGCTGTAAGCAATGTTCGGTGTTGTACATACTACAATAACGATGACTCGGCTGTAAGCAATGCTCGGTGTTGTACATACTACAATAACGATGACTCGGCTGTAAGCAATGCTCGGTGTTGTACATACTACAATAACGATGACTCGGCTGTAAGCAGCAATGGGTATTGCGCATGTTGAAAATGTAGTCAAGGATGTTTAAACTTGAACAAAAAAACGGTCTATCCAAAATGATCATTTAATATTAAATACGTTCCGTTGCCTCAAAAAACACACACTTACAAAACACATGTACAGATGCAGCTATTTCTATCTGGTCTCTCACCAGTCCGTATCAACACGTGAATTATGAAAACATAATATCAGCATCGCAAAATATGAACACATAGTGTATAGATGGCGGTTTATCAATGTAACAAACAAAAATATACAAAAGTTGAACAAACAATTTTGGTTACCGGTAGGTTGATCAAAATTAATGATTAGATACACAAGCCCGGAGCTAGCATCCAAGCCCGGAGCTAGCATCCAAGCCCGGAGCTAGCATCCAAGCCCGGAGCTAGCATCCAAGCCCGGAGCTAGCATCCAAGCCCGGAGTTAACATCCAAGCCCGGAGCTAGCATCCAAGCCCGGAGTTAACATCCAAGCCCGGAGCTAGCATCCAAGCCCGGAGCTAGCATCCAAGCCCGGAGCTAGCATCCGAGCCCGGAGCTAGCATCCAATCCCGGGGGTAGCATCCAAGCCCGGAACTAGCATCCAAGCCCGGAGCTAGCATCCAAGCCCAGAGCTAGCATCCAAGCCCGGAGCTAGCATCCAAGCCCAGAGCTAAAGCCTCTAACAGTTAATTTATTTAACCGTACATTAACACTTTGTGCTTTAGTTATTATATACAGGACCATATCCATAAAAAGATTCATAAAATAACATCAATATCACATACAACAAATCTACAGTTTTATCTTCAATACTCCAAAATGCCAGCTGTTAACATGTTCTTGTCGGAGAAACAATCAAAGACAAAAACTGTTGCCGCCGATGGGTTTGGTAGTTACCGATGGGTTTGGTAGTTACCGATGGGTTTGGTAGTTACCGTGCACCAAGAGTTCAGATTAAATGGCACATAACATGGTGGTTTCACATATGCATCTTCAAACTTCCTAAATGCATATATAGTGCGGGTACATGTACACTATTTGACCAGGACAACTGGAGATCACCAAATGCATAGAGTATGCCAACAAAACAATATATTCTCAGGTGTTGCTTAGCAAAGCATGGTGATGAACTGTTCAGTCTCAAATAAAGTGGTATTTATTTATTTCAGTGAAAGGTGTATATATTCAAATTTCCCTTCAATTTTCGCCATAATTTAAATTCGAAACCAGTCGGTGTAAAAAGTACCCCCCCCCCCAACATATAATGACTGTACCTCAAATACGATCTTTGAAAGACTTAAAAATGTGCAGATTTGTTTGGGTTTTACTGCACATCAGCACAATTTTGCAATAATCGCATTATTTTAAACAATATGAAAAAGCACACAAATTCTAATAGAGGTCAAGAAAATAACTTGTATGTTCTATTTTTAGAATAAATCCTAATGTGATGTATTTTCTTGCATCAGGAAGACGTATTCTCATCCATATTTGTAAGTTTTAAATCTTACAGCGACTCCGCAGCATTCCCATTCATTCCTATGAAACTCCTACAATTCTCAAATTCAATTAGAGTGCCCTGCCCGTTGCGACCCCGAACTGAACGCCATCCTCGATACGACAACGTAAGCCTGCTCAATGGAAGTACAAGCATGTACTGACACACATTCGAGCACTTTCTCCTACAAACTATCTACTCATCAACTGTTTCTGTGAAATCCTTTTCTCTTCTGTCCACATCGGAAGCACAATTGGACTTGTCGACAAGACCTAGATCATGACAAGCATCTCTTTTCCACGGCTTCACAATCTTGGCTCCGAATAACCTCCTTCATTCTTTGCAAATATATCTGTCTTTACAGCAGAAGCTCTAAGTAATAGACATGTAAACACAAACTGTCACCATGTCGCTTGTGATTAGAACTTCCAAGAACACATCTAGCCACTTCCAGCAATCTAGCAATGCCATTCTAATATTTCACTGAAATGCGAGATAAAAATGTACACGTTTTTTTCACCTGAAAATATCACTAACTTATGTCAATTGGGCTAGATCCGTCATACTCGTCGTCGGAAAATTCATCCGACGGTGTTTCAACGACACCCCTTGACTGCACGTCCGAGTAAGATGATGAGCCGATGCTGGGCTCACGCGACAGAACCTCTGTGTGACCTGTTGCCATGGCAACCTCGTAATCCATGGCATCAGTACTACTACTGTTGCTGTAATTTGGAACTAGGTTAACTGGATACGGCCGAGCTGTCTGAGACGTCAATCTGGAACAGAACATTAGGCAATCCTGAATACACAACATTCAAACAATCTAACTTGTTATCAAATAAGTAACAGTCACCAGAATGTATCTAGTCTACATGACTTCCCCAGAAAAATATTCAACAGTTTCATTTATTCTTCGTGAATGCCAATTTGTCAATTTAATAGCAATCTGTTAAGAGGGTAAAATAATGCTAATTTCAATATAATTCAGCTGCATTCACACAAACATCTGATGTATTTGTTGATACCTGCAGAATTAATACAGGTTTTATGATTTCTTAATTAATACTCCAATTTAAGAGCTGTATTTTGGACATTTTGAAATACAAGGGCTGCACATTACAAGAGGCTGGGGGAAAGGCCGCCCTCATCTAAAATATGTTTTTTGTTTTCTGACATCACACACATTTGAATTAAAAGCATTGAAAATTTGTTCTTCCTGTGCAATTTAGTTTTTTATAATTATTTTAATTTAAGTTTCTAATTGTTCCAAATTGACATAGAACTGGCATAAACTTCAATATATACAGGACTCTATATACACAGGGCTGGAGTGAGAAGTTGATTTGGTACAAACAGTCCCCCTCAGCTGCTCCCTAGCTTTAACTCTGGGACATGTGATTTCATAAGGAATATTTAGAGGACACATGGCCTAGATAACTTCCTTCCATGGCATAAATCATCTCCCTTCTAGACCATAACTTCTCCCTTCTAGACCTCAAACGTCTCCCTTCTATACCGTAAACCTCTCAATATTTCAAATATTTTAAACGACGCATTGCATACGTGTTCTAGATTTAAGTTCAACCAACATCTACTTATTGAACAGTGTGGGTTACAGAGATGTCGTTTAATATTTCCTTTACATTGACATTAGTGACCTAAGTTTTAAAATGTTAAAAAAACAAACTCTGAGAGATCCTAGTATGGACAGTGTGAGAGATCCTAGCATGGACAATGTGAGAGATACTAGCATGGACAGTGTGAGAGATCCTAGTATGGACAGTGTGAGAGATCCTAGCATGGACAGTGTGAGAGATCCTAGTATGGACAGTGTGAGAGATCCTAGCATGGACAATGTGAGATATCCTAGCATAGACAGTGTGAGAGATCCTAGTATGGACAGTGTGAGAGATCCTAGTATGGACAGTGTGAGAGATCCTAGTATGGACAATGTGAGAGATCCTAGTATGGACAATGTGAGAGATCCTAGCATGGACAATGTGAGATATCCTAGCATGGACAGTGTGAGATATCCTAGCATGGACAGTGTGAGAGATCCTAGTATGGACAATGTGAGAGATCCTAGCATGGACAGTGTGAGATATCCTAGCATGGACAGTGTGAGATATCCTAGTATGGACAGTGTGAGAGATCCTAGTATGGACAGTGTGAGAGATCCTAGCATGGACAGTGTGAGAGATCCTAACATGGACAGTGTGAGAGATCCTAGCATGGACAGTGTGAGAGATCCTAGTATGGACAGTGTGAGAGATCCTAGCATGGACAGTGTGAGAGATCCTAACATGGACAGTGTGAGAGATCCTAACATGGACAGTGTGAGAGATCCTAGTATGGACAGTGTGAGAGATCCTAGTATGGACAGTGTGAGAGATCCTAGTATGGACAGTGTGAGAGATCCTAGTATGGACAATGTGAGAGATCCTAGCATGGACAGTGTGAGAGATCCTAGCATGGACAGTGTGAGAGATCCTAGCATGGACAGTGTGAGAGATCCTAGCATGGACAGTGTGAGAGATCCTAGTATGGACAGTGTGAGAGATCCTAGTATGGACAATGTGAGAGATCCTAGTATGGACAATGTGAGAGATCCTAGCATGGACAGTGTGAGAGATCCTAGCATGGACAGTGTGAGAGATCCTAGTATGGACAGTGTGAGAGATCCTAGCATGGACAGTGTGAGAGATCCTAGCATGGACAGTGTGAGAGATCCTAGCATGGACAGTGTGCGAGATCCTAGTATGGACAGTGTGAGAGGTCCTAGCATGGACAGTGTGAGAGATCCTAGCATGGACAGTGTGAGAGATCCTAGCATGGACAGTGTGAGAGATCCTAACATGGACAGTGTGAGAGATCCTAACATGGACAGTGTGAGAGATCCTAACATGGACAGTGTGAGAGATCCTAGTATGGACAGTGTGAGAGATCCTAGTATGGACAGTGTGAGAGATCCTAGCATGGACAGTGTGAGAGATCCTAGCATGGACAGTGTGAGAGATCCTAGTATGGACAGTGTGAGAGATCCTAGAATGGACAGTGCGAGAGATCCTAGTATGGACAGTGCGAGAGATCCTAGCATGGACAATGCGAGAGATCCTAGTATGGACAGTGTGAGAGATCCTAGCATGGACAGTGTGAGAGATCCTAGCATGGACAGTGTGAGAGATCCTAGCATGGACAGTGTGAGAGATCCTAGCATGGACAGTGTGAGAGATCCTAGCATGGACAGTGTGAGAGATCCTAGCATGGACAGTGTGAGAGATCCTAGCATGGACAGTGTGAGAGATCCTAGCATGGACAGTGTGAGAGATCCTAGTATGGACAGTGTGAGAGATCCTAGTATGGACAGTGTGAGAGATCCTAGTATGGACAGTGTGAGAGATCCTAGTATGGACAGTGTGAGAGATCCTAGTATGGACAGTGTGAGAGATCCTAGCATGGACAGTGTGAGAGATCCTAGCATGGACAGTGTGAGAGATCCTAGTATGGACAGTGTGAGAGATCCTAGCATGGACAGTGTGAGAGATCCTAGCATGGACAGTGTGAGAGATCCTAGCATGGACAGTGTGAGAGATCCTAGTATGGACAGTGTGAGAGATCCTAGCATGGACAGTGTGAGAGATCCTAGCATGGACAGTGTGAGAGATCCTAGTATGGACAGTGTGAGAGATCCTAGTATGGACAGTGTGAGAGATCCTAGCATGGACAGTGTGAGAGATCCTAGCATGGACAGTGTGAGAGATCCTAGTATGGACAGTGTGAGAGATCCTAGCATGGACAGTGTGAGAGATCCTAGCATGGACAGTGTGAGAGATCCTAGCATGGACAGTGTGAGAGATCCTAGCATGGACAGTGTGAGAGATCCTAGCATGGACAGTGTGAGAGATCCTAACATGGACAGTGTGAGAGATCCTAGTATGGACAGTGTGAGAGATCCTAGTATGGACAGTGTGAGAGATCCTAGCATGGACAGTGTGAGAGATCCTAGCATGGACAGTGTGAGAGATCCTAGTATGGACAGTGTGAGAGATCCTAGAATGGACAGTGTGAGAGATCCTAGTATGGACAGTGTGAGAGATCCTAGCATGGACAATGTGAGAGATCCTAGTATGGACAGTGTGAGAGATCCTAGCATGGACAGTGTGAGAGATCCTAGCATGGACAGTGTGAGAGATCCTAGCATGGACAATGTGAGAGATCCTAGCATGGACAGTGTGAGAGATCCTAGCATGGACAGTGTGAGAGATCCTAGCATGGACAGTGTGAGAGATCCTAGCATGGACAGTGTGAGAGATCCTAGTATGGACAGTGTGAGAGATCCTAGTATGGACAGTGTGAGAGATCCTAGTATGGACAGTGTGAGAGATCCTAGTATGGACAGTGTGAGAGATCCTAGCATGGACAGTGTGAGAGATCCTAGTATGGACAGTGTGAGAGATCCTAGCATGGACAGTGTGAGAGATCCTAGCATGGACAGTGTGAGAGATCCTAGTATGGACAGTGTGAGAGATCCTAGTATGGACAGTGTGAGAGATCCTAGCATGGACAGTGTGAGAGATCCTAGCATGGACAGTGTGAGAGATCCTAGCATGGACAGTGTGAGAGATCCTAGTATGGACAGTGTGAGAGATCCTAGCATGGACAGTGTGAGAGATCCTAGTATGGACAATGTGAGAGATCCTAGCATGGACAGTGTGAGAGATCCTAGCATGGACAGTGTGAGAGATCCTAGTATGGACAGTGTGAGAGATCCTAGTATGGACAGTGTGAGAGATCCTAGTATGGACAGTGTGAGAGATCCTAGCATGGACAGTGTGAGAGATCATGGACAGTGTGAGAGATCCTAGTATGGACAGTGTGAGAGATCCTAGCATGGACAATGTGAGAGATCCTAGCATGGACAGTGTGAGAGATCCTAGTATGGACAGTGTGAGAGATCCTAGCATGGACAGTGTGAGAGATCCTAGTATGGACAGTGTGAGAGATCCTAGTATGGACAGTGTGAGAGATCCTAGTATGGACAGTGTGAGAGATCCTAGCATGGACAGTGTGAGAGATCCTAGTATGGACAGTGTGAGAGATCCTAGCATGGACAGTGTGAGATATCCTAGCATGGACAGTGTGAGAGATCCTAGTATGGACAGTGTGAGAGATCCTAGTATGGACAGTGTGAGAGATCCTAGTATGGACAATGTGAGAGATCCTAGTATGGACAGTGTGAGAGATCCTAGCATGGACAATGTGAGATATCCTAGCATGGACAGTGTGAGATATCCTAGTATGGACAGTGTGAGAGATCCTAGTATGGACAATGTGAGAGATCCTAGCATGGACAGTGTGAGAGATCCTAGCATGGACAGTGTGAGAGATCCTAGTATGGACAGTGTGAGAGATCCTAGTATGGACAGTGTGAGAGATCCTAGCATGGACAGTGTGAGAGATCCTAGCATGGACAGTGTGAGAGATCCTAGCATGGACAGTGTGAGAGATCCTAGTATGGACAGTGTGAGAGATCCTAGCATGGACAGTGTGAGAGATCCTAGTATGGACAATGTGAGAGATCCTAGCATGGACAGTGTGAGAGATCCTAGCATGGACAGTGTGAGAGATCCTAGTATGGACAGTGTGAGAGATCCTAGCATGGACAGTGTGAGAGATCATGGACAGTGTGAGAGATCATGGACAGTGTGAGAGATCCTAGTATGGACAGTGTGAGAGATCCTAGCATGGACAGTGTGAGAGATCCTAGCATGGACAGTGTGAGAGATCCTAGCATGGACAGTGTGAGAGATCCTAGCATGGACAGTGTGAGAGATCCTAGCATGGACAGTGTGAGAGATCCTAGCATGGACAGTGTGAGAGATCCTAGTATGGACAGTGTGAGAGATCCTAGTATGGACAATGTGAGAGATCCTAGTATGGACAGTGTGAGAGATCCTAGCATGGACAGTGTGAGATATCCTAGCATGGACAGTGTGAGAGATCCTAGCATGGACAGTGTGAGAGATCCTAGTATGGACAGTGTGAGAGATCCTAGCATGGACAGTGTGAGAGATCCTAGCATGGACAGTGTGAGAGATCCTAGTATGGACAGTGTGAGAGATCCTAGTATGGACAGTGTGAGAGATCCTAGCATGGACAGTGTGAGAGATCCTAGCATGGACAGTGTGAGAGATCCTAGCATGGACAGTGTGAGAGATCCTAGTATGGACAGTGTGAGAGATCCTAGCATGGACAGTGTGAGAGATCCTAACATGGACAGTGTGAGAGATCCTAGTATGGACAGTGTGAGAGATCCTAGTATGGACAGTGTGAGAGATCCTAGTATGGACAGTGTGAGAGATCCTAGTATGGACAATGTGAGAGATCCTAGCATGGACAGTGTGAGAGATCCTAGCATGGACAGTGTGAGAGATCCTAGTATGGACAGTGTGAGAGATCCTAGCATGGACAGTGTGAGAGATCCTAGCATGGACAGTGTGAGAGATCCTAGTATGGACAATGTGAGAGATCCTAGCATGGACAATGTGAGAGATCCTAGCATGGACAGTGTGAGAGATCCTAGTATGGACAGTGTGAGAGATCCTAGTATGGACAGTGTGAGAGATCCTAGCATGGACAATGTGAGAGATCCTAGTATGGACAGTGTGAGAGATCCTAGCATGGACAATGTGAGAGATCCTAGCATGGACAGTGTGAGATATCCTAGCATGGACAGTGTGAGAGATCCTAGTATGGACAGTGTGAGAGATCCTAGCATGGACAGTGTGAGAGATCCTAGCATGGACAGTGTGAGAGATCCTAGCATGGACAGTGTGAGAGATCCTAGCATGGACAGTGTGAGAGATCCTAGCATGGACAGTGTGAGAGATCCTAGCATGGACAGTGTGAGATATCCTAGCATGGACAGTGTGAGAGATCCTAGTATGGACAGTGTGAGAGATCCTAGTATGGACAGTGTGAGAGATCCTAGCATGGACAGTGTGAGAGATCCTAGCATGGACAGTGTGAGAGATCCTAGCATGGACAGTGTGTCCAATTATGTTAGTCGCTACTAAAGAGATGTTATTCTTTATTTGACAAAACAAGTATTTAATTTGATCAGCTATGTAGATTCAATTTGCTGGTACACAAGACTGGTTTCCAAAAAAACTTAACAAATGTGCATATATGATGGCCAGTTTATACTAGTACCCTCATATATTTGAAGCAAAAATGCACAAACATTTATAGAGTACATTAAGCACTTACTTGGGTTGAGATGTCCCTGAGGTATGTGGCCGGATGCCACTTGGTCCTGCATTGGCCATACTGCCTCTTGCCAGTTCTGAAACATATAGAGCCAAAAATTATTTTAGATAAAGCATAGCAAGGCATTCACGTTTTGCAGTCGACACACAAAACATTCACTGCTGCAAACAACAGCTTCCATAGGATGAACTAGGAACATTTTCTGTGCAGCTGTGAACTTGGCGTTTGAGCAAATATACCCTAAAGTACATCCTCCCCCAGTAATTAGACACGACAAACTGATGAACTGTCCAATACAATTAGCTTACCCTGAATAAAATTCAGGCCTGGAGGTTATATAATAAAATTCCTCTCAAACTACTCTGTGTATTAAGATTTCTTATTGGTTGAGACAAGAGCAAATCTCAGACTTAGCCAATCATAACATTGGAGTTTTGAGAAAAGTTTACTAACCTCCGACACTGGTCTGCCAAAAACGTTGAATTCTGACCATTGAGCAAATTAAGCATGCACAGTTGGAAACTTGACATTCGAATAAAATTGTGTGTATAAAACCAGCAGGACCACAGCCATAAAGTCTCCCAGTGCTAATAATCAATGTTGTTATCATATAATATACACTGATATACCAGTACTTTGTGCAGCAGGACTACAGCCATAAAGTCTCCCAGTGCTAATAATCAATGTTGTTATATAATATACACTGATATACCAGTACTTTGTGCAGCAGGACTACAGCCATAAAGTCTCCCAGTGCTAATAATCAATGTTGTTATCATATAATATACACTGATATACCAGTACTTTGTGCAGCAGGACCACAGCCATAACTTCTCCCAGTGCTAATAATCAATGTTGTTATCATATAATATACACTGAGATACCAGTACTTTGTGCAGCACAGGACTACAGCCATAAAGTCTCCCAGTGCTAATTAACAATCAATGTTCTTATCATATAATATACACTGAGATACCAGTACTTTGTGCAGCACAGGACCACAGCCATAAAGTCTCCCAGTGCTAATTAATAATCAATGTTGTTATCATATAATATACACCGAGATACCAGTACTTTGTGCAGCAGGACTACAGCCATAAAGTCTCCCAGTGCTAATAATCAATGTTGTTATCATATAATATACACTGATATACCAGTACTTTGTGCAGCAGGACTACAGCCATAAAGTCTCCCAGTGCTAATAATCAATGTTGTTATCATATAATATACACTGATATACCAGTACTTTGTGCAGCAGGACCACAGCCATAACTTCTCCCAGTGCTAATAATCAATGTTGTTATCATATAATATACACTGATATACCAGTACTTTGTGCAGCAGGACCACAGCCATAAAGTCTCCCAGTGCTAATAATCAATGTTGTTATCATATAATATACACCGAGATACCAGTACTTTGTGCAGCACAGGACTACAGCCATAAAGTCTCCCAGTGCTAATTAACAATCAATGTTCTTATCATATAATATACACTGAGATACCAGTACTTTGTGCAGCACAGGACTACAGCCATAAAGTCTCCCAGTGCTAATTAACAATCAATGTTCTTATCATATAATATACACTGAGATACCAGTACTTTGTGCAGCACAGGACCACAGCCATAAAGTATCCCAGTGCTAATTAATAATCAATGTTGTTATCATATAATATACACTGAGATACCAGTACTTTATGCAGCACAGGACCACAGCCATGAAGTATCCCAGTGCTAATTAATAATCAATGTTGTTATCATATAATATACACTGATATACCAGTACTTTGTGCAGCACAGGACCACAGCCATAAAGTCTCCCAGTGCTAATTAATAATCAATGTTGTTATCATATAATATACACTGAGATACCAGTACTTTGTGCAGCACAGGACTACAGCCATAAAGTCTCCCAGTGCTAATTAACATGTTCTTATCATATAATATACACTGAGGATCACTTACCTGCGTTACTTGTGCATTTTGTGTTGGGGGGGGGGGGATATTGAAATTGTTTGGTAGTGTCACTATGGCGATGCATGTTCCACACCTGGCTTGATCACAAATTATATAATTACAGAGAGTAGGTTATTTACAATAGCACGGGGCCGAATAGTAAAATAAGACTATGAAATGTATTGCTCACCAAACACGTATGGTTCTAGAGCTTTGGGTACTGTTCGGATACATTTCTGAAGATCCATTTCTGAACACTGTCCTTTCTCCAGACCAAATGCCATCCCCATGCGTTTTAACACTTCTATGTCATCATGAATTTCAAATGTGTTGTCAAAGTTGAACAAATATTCATCTCTGAAAAGCAAAGTAGTTTTTCAATATATAAAGATACACGATACATATTTCAAGATACAAAATATATCTGGTCCAGGGCGATCATTTGACAGAAGCTCCCGGGTTTTGACGCATGTAAATCGTTCATTTCTCGTTTACATGTATAAATAATACATCAAGTAGATTCCTATATTCCCATACATAGAATCGACTAGGGATAATCTTCCTGGTGAAAGGTACAGGCAACATTTTTAATCTTGAGAATGCAAATACAATACAATAATAAGTGACACCAATTTAGAACAGAAGTTTTAATCAAGTATTTACCATAGGCTATTCATTTCGGGCAGGTAAACATGTTATGCAGGATGCATGACAGGTTAGTGCTACAGTTTCCAGGTTTTTAGAATTATTTGCAAATGAATAAATCCCAAACAATAGTATTCAACTGACGTGAAAACATTGAGCATTAAAACAATCCACGCCAAGTATTGAATTGTCCAAACATGGCTGCTTACACATAGTAATACACTCATACTTAATACTAATATGGCTGCTTACACATAGTAATACACTCATACTTAATACTAATATGGCTGCTTACACATAGTAATACACTCATACTTAATACTAATATGGCTGCTTACACATAGTAATACACTCATACTTAATACTAATATGGCTGCTTACACATAGTAATACACTCATACTTAATACTAATATGGCTGCTTACACATAGTAATACACTCATACTTAATACTAATATGGCTGCTTACACATAGTAATACACTCATACTTAATACTAATATGGCTGCTTACACATAGTAATACACTCATACTTAATACTAATATGGCTGCTTACACATAGTAATACACTCATACTTAATACTAATATGGCTGCTTACACATAGTAATACACTCATACTTAATACTAATATGGCTGCTTACACATAGTAATACACTCATACTTATACTAATATGGCTGCTTACACATAGTAATACACTCATACTTAATACTAATATGGCTGCTTACACATAGTAATACACTCATACTTATACTAATATGGCTGCTTACACATAGTAATACACTCAAGACTATTTACTAGTACTCATATAAATAAATTAATCGATATATATGCGTGGGTGTTTAGTACCATTTACCAGTAAAATGTAGTTCAAATTCACAACTATGGATTTGTATTGCATCGGTACAATATCTGTAATTGATGAAATTTACGCTAGATAGTCTCGTTTTATTTATATTTGCGAATATAGCGAACATTTCCACTGTTACAATATCATGAAGCAATATATACTTGTCTTTGGAGATGCTACAATCTATCACAGTCTTTTTGCTGGTGTTTACAATAATATATGGCAGCTGTATTGCAGAGTTTGGTGGTGGTGGGCCCTGAGATTTCTCCAACTCCCTGTTCCGTTGTACAAGGTTCTTGAACGCTATTTGCTATATTAAAAAAAGAGAGAGTAATAAATGTAATACATTTTATTCAATTGCTAATTAATATTCGAAAGATAACAAACTCTGAATCAATTTCCCCAAGAACAAACATCTCACAACTGTCAAGTAGCACAGTGGTTAGCACTTCTCACCAGCACAGTGGTTAGCACTTCTCACCAGCACAGTGGTTAGCACTTCTCACCAGCACAGTGGTTAGCACTTCTCACCAATGCAGGCTGGTTTGATCCCTGTCCCAGAGATGAGAGACAGTACGGTGAACGCCACACCGAGATGAAGAGACAGTACGGTGAACGCCACACCGAGATGAGACAGTACGGTGAATGCCACACCGAGATGAAGAGACAGTACAGTGAACACCACACCGAGATGAGAGACAGTACGGTGAATGCCACACCGAGATGAAGAGACAGTACGGTGAACGCCACACCGAGATGAGAGACAGTACGGTGAACACCACACCGAGATGAGAGACAGTACGGTGAACGCCACACCGAGATGAGAGACAGTACGGTGAACGCCACACCGAGATGAGAGACAGTACGGTGAACGCCACACCGAGATGAGACAGTACGGTGAACGCCACACCGAGATGAGACAGTACGGTGAATGCCACACCGAGATGAAGAGACAGTACGGTGAACACCACACCGAGATGAGAGACAGTACGGTGAATGCCACACCGAGATGAAGAGACAGTACGGTGAACGCCACACCGAGACGAGAGACAGTACGGTGAACGCCACACCGAGACGAGACAGTACGGTGAACACCACACCGAGATGAGAGACCGTACGGTGAACGCCACACCGAGATGAGAGACAGTACGGTGAACGCCACACCGAGATGAGACAGTACGGTGAATGCCACACCGAGATGAGAGACAGTACGGTGAATGCCACACCGAGATGAGAGACAATACGGTAAACACCACACCGAGATGAGAGACAGTACGGTGAACACCACACCGAGATGAGGAGACAGTACGGCGAATGCCACACTGAGATGACAGTACGGTGAACGCCACACCGAGATGAGAGACAGTACGGTGAACACCACACCGAGATGAGAGACAGTACGGTGAACGCCACACCGAGATGAGAGACAGTACGGTGAACACCACACCGAGATGAGAGACAGTACGGTGAACGCCACACCGAGATGAGACAGTACGGTGAATGCCACACCGAGATGAGAGACAGTACGGTGAACACCAGATCTGACAGGTTGAGTTTCTCAGGGTACACTTGAATGAAGAACAACAAAGGCGTTTTCATCCACCCAGACTAGGTTGATCAATAAAATAAAACATTTAAATTTAATAATACTTCATTGACGAGCAATTTCTTCATACCGGTGCTCGGTGCATAATAGAAACGATACAATTGCATACAGTGCATGTGTACGATATTACACATGTTCGCTACTTAAACTACACATTTTACTAATGATGAAATGGACACTATGTGCTCAGTTTTAATTTTGATATTAAACATTTTAAAACTATGGATCAGTCATTACAACTTATAAATCATACATTTAATCTTGGATAGCATGTTATGATGGATTTTATTTCTTGTGTAATAAATTATCGTGTTGGTCTTTAAGTCAGAGCATCATCACGGTTATAGAGCGCCTTAAACAGAACGGAAAATGAGGTTACAAGTCTCATTTACAGTTGTACCAAAATAGAACTACATCTACTGGAACCAGAGTTACCTAACAAAACAGAACTACATCTACTGCAACCAGAGTTACCTACCAAAACAGAACTACATCTACTGCAATCAGAGTTACCTAACAAAACAGAACTACATCTACTGGAACCAGAGTTACCTAACAAAACAGAACTACATCTACTGCAACCAGAGTTACCTACCAAAACAGAACTACATCTACTGCAACCAGAGTTACCTAACAAAACAGAACTACATCTACTGCAACCAGAGTTACCTAACAAAACAGAACTACATCTACTGCAACCAGAGTTACCTACCAAAACAGAACTACATCTACTGCAACCAGAGTTACCTAACAAAACAGAACTACATCTACTGCAACCAGAGTTACCTACCAAAACAGAACTACATCTACTGCAACCAGAGTTACCTACCAAAACAGAACTACATCTACTGCAACCAGAGTTACCTACCAAAACAGAACTACATCTACTGCAACCAGAGTTACCTAACAAAACAGAACTACATCCGGGAAGCTCACAGCTTATTGAGATCTGAGATTCCTGCAAGAATACCAGTCATCTCCATTCCACTATACCTCCATACCCCCCGGGAAGCACACAGCTTATTGAGATTTGTTTGTTTTGGGGTACAAAAGTCGCACCAACAGCTTAGGTCATATGGTGACTCTCCAGCTATTATTGGTACAGGAAGACCCATGTCAGACACAGACAGGCACCTGGGTAGAACCACCACCCCTCCACTAGCCTGCTGGATAGCTTCCTCACATGTAACAATTCGACAACCCCAGTGGGATTCGAACATAGAGTGGAGAGGGTCAAGTGATCTGAGTCTAAACAACTTATTTATTGAGAACACGATGTGTACAACTAAACTGATCATGAAGGAGTCGACATACCTGTAGAATTAGCTCCTGCAGTTGTTGTGTTTTGTGTTTTGATGAATGAGTTGACATACCTGGAGAATTAGCTCCTGCAGTTGTTGTGTTTTGATGAAGGAGTCGACATACCTGTAGAATTAGCTCCTGCAGTTGTTGTGTTTTGGTGAATGAGTTGACATACCTGTAGAATTAGCTACTGCAGTTGTTGTGTTTTGATGAAGGAGTTGACATACCTGTAGAATTAGCTACTGCAGTTGTTGTGTTTTGATGAAGGAGTTGACATACCTGTAGAATTAGCTCCTGCAGTTGTTGTGTTTTGTGTTTTATTCTTTCTATTCTTTTCTGCTTTTCCAACTTGATAAAAACAAAGAAGAATACATTGATAATCAACAGATACAACGCACAACACATCACAAAATCCACACAGCTATTCATTATCTTTATCATATGTTCTTCAACATGGACAGAGGCAGGCTAGTCAGAAATTGTGGATGTAGGTTGGATTCTCTCTCCGACCATGTGCACCCCTGTTGCTGTATCTAAATCTTTCATTCTAACTCCACACAAGCAAGAAATGTTGGAGACCATTTCCAAACTATGTAACCACAAAGGCACAAGCAAGGTTGGGTTGCCAAACCTACATACAAGTCAGAGAACACAGATGTAGAAAGACCTTCCACCGAGGCAAGGCCAAATATACCGTACATTCCCGGCCACAAGTTCTTCTTAACCATAACCTGAGGGTCAAACTTTGGCTTGAAAAAGCTGATAATTTTATCTGGATCATTGCATAAGTCGAGGGTAGTTTGTGAACTTATAACACTCCTTACGATAATTGTTTTCTCTCTCGTTTTAAAATGAAACGTGGTTCAATTTGAGATATCTGGTTGACATTATTCAATTACAAATCTTTAAACAAAATGCACCGATGAATAATGTTTGTGGATCAGCTTTTTCTATGAAATACAATGTAAATAATTTGTCTTCAGACATAAAGTCCCAACAAATAAATATTTTAAAGAATGTATTGGTACGCCGGTATCAGTTATCCAATCAATCTAATCAATTTATTGAATTACCACAGTTTGTCTTTTCTTCAGTTAAATTAGCACTAATTTAAAAAAAAATCATTATTGCTTAGTGTATACAAATTTATTTTAGCTCGATTGCAAAACAAGTTCTTACAACTTATATTAATCACTCTCGAGACCTCATTCCCGATGGAATCCATCGCCACGAGGGAGAGAGAAGAGGCAACGTGGAATTTAAATGCCTTGCCTACATTACTTTCATCATATGTATGGATGAGAAAAGGTTGACTTATGGCCGGGAATATACAGTATATACAGGTCAGAGAGCACAGATGTAGATCAAACAGGGGAAAGCATCTGAACAATATCCATATAATTAAAGCTAAGCAATTCAAGTTCTTATAAAAACAGAATAGTTCACATTGATTAACTCTTCGATAGGGTGAAGATATATCGATAGGGTGAAGATATATCGATAGGGTGAAGATATATCGATAGGGTGAAGATATATCGATGGCATAACTACACTAACAATGTAAACTTTTACCTCTAAATTTTGACATTCCTGAGCAGAGTTGGTGGGCAGACCAATCCAACGGATTTCTTTCTTCTCTTTAGAAATAATATTCATGGCCATCAATACATTTAATGCATCATATACACGCCGACGGATATTCTTCTGGTCATATTGCTGAAATAGATTTAATGCATCATATACACGCCGACGGATATTCTTCTGGTCATATTGCTGAAATAGATTTAATGCATCATATACACGCCGACGGATATTCTTCTGGTCATATTGCTGAAATAGATTTAATGCATCATATACACGCCGACGGATATTCTTCTGGTCATATTGCTGAAATAGATTTAATGCATCATATACACGCCGACGGATATTCTTCTGGTCATATTGCTGAAATAGATTTAATGCATCATATACACGCCGACGGATATTCTTCTGGTCATATTGCTGAAATAGATTTAATGCATCATATACACGCCGACGGATATTCTTCTGGTCATATTGCTGAAATAGATTTAATGCATCATATACACGCCGACGGATATTCTTCTGGTCATATTGCTGAAATAGATTTAATGCATCATATACACGCCGACGGATATTCACCTGGTCATATTGCTGAAATAGATTTAATGCATCATATACACGCCGACGGATATTCACCTGGTCATATTGCTGAAATAGATTTAATGCATCATATACACGCCGACGGATATTCACCTGGTCATATTGCTGAAATAGATTTAATGCATCATATACACGCCGACGGATATTCACCTGGTCATATTGCTGAAATAGATTTAATGCATCATATACACGCCGACGGATATTCACCTGGTCATATTGCTGAAATAGATTTAATGCATCATATACACGCCGACGGATATTCACCTGGTCATATTGCTGAAATAGATTTAATGCATCATATACACGCCGACGGATATTCACCTGGTCATATTGCTGAAATAGATTTAATGCATCATATACACGCCGACGGATATTCACCTGGTCATATTGCTGAAATAGATTTAATGCATCATATACACGCCGACGGATATTCACCTGGTCATATTGCTGAAATAGATTTAATGCATCATATACACGCCGACGGATATTCACCTGGTCATATTGCTGAAATAGATTTTGGTTTCAGCAGAAAACAACAATACAGTAAAACAGGGTTAAATCAAGTTCCATAACAACGTTTAGCTAAAAGCATTGTACTGTATACCCATATGTTCTGCACATCTTTATGTAAATAGACTTCCAATAAACAATTAGCCTTTAAATGTCACCGTGTTCTACAAGAAAATGAACACCAAGTAAATATTTTAAATTAAACAATGTTAGTTTGTTTATATGTCTATTAACACTTTCCCTCATAGAAGCACCTCTTGACGTCATTACCAATGTAGTAGCCAAACCAATGTTCATAATGCAGGCCAGAATCTCATGTAGTTCCAGTAATATCTATGGAGGTGGGATAGATATGGCAACTACTTATCCACTGCATGGTAGCTAAATGGCTGTCGTTTGAATGGAGATATAATAGTATACTAACCTAAATCTCTATGAAGGAAAGGGTTAAGAAATCTAGCAGTACATCCATTTGTTAACTAGAAGAACAGACTGAGTGCTCGCACGTATTCACATTTATTCCCCCCTTTTTTGGTAGCACACAGAATATTTGAAGTGACAACAACTCACTGCATCTTGAGGTGACAGTATGTTCCGCGGATCACTAAACTCGGCCACCAGTTCATCAGCCACCTCGTTATATGACGTCACTCCCTTCCTCTGTACCTTCTCACAAACCTTCATAGAGAAGTGTCGCAGACCTTTACCACCCTTTTCTCCCTTTTTTGACCGCTTTCTGCAAGACACGAGTACAAAATTACTGTAAATCACTCAATTTTTGCATAAGCTGTTTTTCGCTATTTTCCTGTGTCAAGTTTGAACAAAATCTTAAATGCGCGTGTAGAGCCAAATTCGTAATCAGTATATGTAAACATTATTCAAATACATCCTAGCAAAGTCGCAAATTATTGAGAAAAATAATGCTCACGCGGATAACATATTTACAGTACCAAGAAGTATCCATGATCTGCGACTAGATGCAAGAAAACCTCTACATTGTGAATAACAACTGGCCTTTATATCCATGATCTGCGACTAGATGCAAGAAAACCTCTACATTGTGAATAACAACTGGCCTTTATATCCATGATCTGCGACTAGATGCAAGAAAACCTCTACATTGTGAATAACAACTGGCCTTTATATCCTGATAGTAAGGATAATTTGTTTTATCGTTACAAGGATGGGATTCAAAATGACTAGATCTAAATAGATACAGAATTGACCTACACCATATATTACCAGCCATAATTCAAGGGCCAAATTTTGGTTTGAAAAGGTAGATTTTAAGCTAGATTGTTCTGTAAGTGGAGGGTACTTTAAGCTAGATTGTTCTGTAAGTGGAGGGTACTTTAAGCTAGATTGTTCTGTAACTGGAGGGTACTTTAAGCTAGATTGTTCTGTAAGTGGAGGGTACTATAAGCTAGATTCTTCTGTAAGTGGAGGGTACTTTAAGCTAGATTCTTCTGTAAGTGGAGGGTACTTTAAGCTAGATTGTTCTGTAAGGAGGGTACTTTAAGCTAGAGTCTTCTGTAAGTGGAGGGTACTTTAAGCTAGATTCTTCTGTAAGTGGAGGTTACTTTAAGCTAGATTCTTCTGTAAGTGGAGGGTACTTTAAGCTAGATTCTTCTGTAAGTGGAGGGTACTTTAAGCTAGATTGTTGTGTAAGTGGAGGGTACTTTAAGCTAGATTCTTCTGTAAGTGGAGGGTACTTTAAGCTAGATTCTTCTGTAAGTGGAGGGTACTTTAAGCTAGATTCTTCTGTAAGTGGAGGGTACATTAAGCTAGATTCTTCTGTAAGTGGAGGGTACTTTAAGCTAGATTCTTCTGTAAGTGGAGGGTACTTTAAGCTAGATTCTTCTGTAAGTGGAGGGTACTTTAAGCTAGATTCTTCTGTAAGTGGAGGGTACTTTAAGCTAGATTGTTGTGTAAGTGGAGGGTACTTTAAGCTAGATTGTTGTGTAAGTGGAGGGTACTTTAAGCTAGATTCTTCTGTAAGTGGAGGGTACTTTAAGCTAGATTCTTCTGTAAGTGGAGGGTACTTTAAGCTAGATTGTTGTGTAAGTGGAGGGTACTTTAAGCTAGATTCTTCTGTAAGTGGAGGGTACTTTAAGCTAGATTCTTCTGTAAGTGGAGGGTACTTTAAGCTAGATTCTTCTGTAAGTGGAGGGTACTTTAAGCTAGATTCTTCTGTAAGTGGAGGGTACTTTAAGCTAGATTGTTGTGTAAGTGGAGGGTACTTTAAGCTAGATTGTTGTGTAAGTGGAGGGTACTTTAAGCTAGATTCTTCTGTAAGTGGAGGGTACTATAAGCTAGATTCTTCTGTAAGTGGAGGGTACTATAAGCTAGATTCTTCTGTAAGTGGAGGGTACTATAAGCTAGATTCTTCTGTAAGTGGAGGGTACATTAAGCTAGATTCTTCTGTAAGTGGAGGGTACTTTAAGCTAGATTCTTCTGTAAGTGGAGGGTACTTTAAGCTAGATTCTTCTGTAAGTGGAGGGTACTTTAAGCTAGATTCTTCTGTAAGTGGAGGGTACTTTAAGCTAGATTCTTCTGTAAGTGGAGGGTACTTTAAGCTAGATTCTTCTGTAAGTGGAGGGTACTTTAAGCTAGATTCTTCTGTAAGTGGAGGGTACATTAAGCTAGATTCTTCTGTAAGTAGAGGGTACTTTAAGCTAGATTCTTCTGTAAGTAGAGGGTACTTTAAGCTAGATTCTTCTGTAAGTGGAGGGTACTTTAAGCTAGATTCTTCTGTAAGTGGAGGGTACTTCGTTACGAAAATGTTTTCTCTCATTATTGAATGAAAATGGCTTCAATTTGAGATATCTGGTTGACTGTATTCCATTACAAATCATGTGTTTTTAAAAATTAGATGCATTGTATTCTAGCATTAATATTACATTATAAAAATAATTTACAAACGGGATACATGTATATTCAATTCAAACAAGGGTGATAGCAATATAAAAACGGGGTGGCCCCGCCTCGTTTCGTCAACATTAGGGAGAACTCTGACTGATTTATCTAATGAACACATGCATCTTCAGACACATGGATATTTAATATTGTTACAATTCAAATAGCACTTAGGAATAGAACCAACAACAATGTCCCAACTAAAATGTGCAAAGAGCCATAACTACAGGGTTAATTCTAGGTCAGAATTCTTGGGAGAAGTTAGATAGCACGCGATCGCGTCCTTAAATGGTGTTATTTAATCAATTTCAACAAAATATGATTAAAATACACAGTATGCAGGCCTCGACAATGCACAGTATGCAGGCCTCGACAATGCACAGTATGCAGGCCTCGACAATGCACAGTATGCAGGCCTCGACAATGCACAGTATGCAGGCCTCGACAATACACAGTATGCAGGCCTCGACAATACACAGTATGCAGGCCTCGACAATACACAGTATGCAGGCCTCGACAATGCACAGTATGCAGGCCTCGACAATGCACAGTATGCAGGCCTCGACAATGCACAGTATGCAGGCCTCGACAATACACAGTATGCAGGCCTCGACAATGCACAGTATGCAGGCCTCGACAATGCACAGTATGCAGGCCTCGACAATGCACAGTATGCAGGCCTCGACAATGCACAGTATGCAGGCCTCGACAATACACAGTATGCAGGCCTCGACAATGCACAGTATGCAGGCCTCGACAATACACAGTATGCAGGCCTCGACAATACACAGTATGCAGGCCTCGACAATGCACAGTATGCAGGCCTCGACAATGCACAGTATGCAGGCCTCGACAATGCACAGTATGCAGGCCTCGACAATGCACAGTATGCAGGCCTCGACAATACACAGTATGCAGGCCTCACAATACACAGTATGCAGGCCTCGACAATACACAGTATGCAGGCCTCGACAATACACAGTATGCAGGCCTCGACAATACACAGTATGCAGGCCTCGACAATACACAGTATGCAGGCCTCGACAATACACAGTATGCAGGCCTCGACAATACACAGTATGCAGGCCTCGACAATACACAGTATGCAGGCCTCGACAATACACAGTATGCAGGCCTCGACAATACACAGTATGCAGGCCTCGACAATACACAGTATGCAGGCCTCGACAATACACAGTATGCAGGCCTCGACAATACACAGTATGCAGGCCTCGACAATACACAGTATGCAGGCCTCGACAATACACAGTATGCAGGCCTCGACAATACACAGTATGCAGGCCTCGACAATACACAGTATGCAGGCCTCGACAATACACAGTATGCAGGCCTCGACAATGCACAGTATGCAGGCCTCGACAATGCACAGTATGCAGGCCTCGACAATGCACAGTATGCAGGCCTCGACAATGCACAGTATGCAGGCCTCGACAATACACAGTATGCAGGCCTCGACAATGCACAGTATGCAGGCCTCGACAATGCACAGTATGCAGGCCTCGACAATGCACAGTATGCAGGCCTCGACAATGCACAGTATGCAGGCCTCGACAATGCACAGTATGCAGGCCTCGACAATGCACAGTATGCAGGCCTCGACAATGCACAGTATGCAGGCCTCGACAATGCACAGTATGCAGGCCTCGACAATGCACAGTATGCAGGCCTCGACAATGCACAGTATGCAGGCCTCGACAATGCACAGTATGCAGGCCTCGACAATGCACAGTATGCAGGCCTCGACAATGCACAGTATGCAGGCCTCGACAATGCACAGTATGCAGGCCTCGACAATGCACAGTATGCAGGCCTCGACAATACACAGTATGCAGGCCTCGACAATGCACAGTATGCAGGCCTCGACAATACACAGTATGCAGGCCTCGACAATGCACAGTATGCAGGCCTCGACAATACACAGTATGCAGGCCTCGACAATGCACAGTATGGCCATTAAATACAACATTTGAATACGAGTGCTTTATAATGTTTTTAGGGAGAAGTGGAGCAGGGTATCTAGGGTGATTATTATGCCCGAATCGCCCCAATATATGAGCCCTGAATGGTGTCATAAAGTAGCTGGGCAATTTTGACAATAATTTGTTTTTCACTGACTGGACCGTAAATATGTACATATATCTCTAGTGTTTATAATATTTCCCATTAAGATGTGGCCAGTGTTGCTAATAATAAAACCAGCACTGCAGAAATAATTATAATAATAAGGAGTGCTTTATAATGGGCCAGTGTATCTTACTGGCCAAAGTTTTGTATGAAAATTGTAAACAAATAAATAAAGGGAGAAGTGGGGCCCCCAGAGGGCTTAGTCAGGGTCCCTAAGGTGATTATTTCGCCCACATTGCCCTCTAAAATGAGCCCTGAACTACACTAAACAACTATCAGCATCGAGTAGCATAGGATGTAGTGTAACTTCATATTGAGGCATCTAGATTAGCGATGGATAGACACACGAACGAGGGCACTTTACTATCGCCCCAAAATCACCAACTTTCCAACATACAGTGATAACCTTTTCTTTTTTTGGGGGTTTAAAGTCGCACGAACGGCTTAGGTGATATGGCGACTCTTCAGTGATTAATGGTGGAGGAAGACCAACTAGATTACTCAGTGGCATTCAAACCTACAGCAATAAGGAGCAAATGATATGAAGTCAATGACCGTAACTACTCGGATAACGTTTGAGAATCTATACCCCAATGTTAATTTGTGAACCAAAATATATGTGTAGAGTGGTGTAAATCCTACATATCATGGCCTATTAAAACAGTTAAATGAACTTGTCGTATATTATTAGTTTCTTAAGTCGTGAACACAACTTTCAAAAAATTGTTGTTGAAAATTTCAGCCCAATACAGCTATCACAACAGCACCTGTTTCATGGGGAACTAGATACTTTAGGGCACCTATGCACGGCGTACATGATTTTTTAAAATTTATGCACAGGTAAATGCTGAACATATTATTTTGACTTAGTAACATCAGTAACTAACAATATTACAAATCATAAGAAACTTTTTTTCTGGTTATTTGTACATTTCCCCCCCAATTTCGGATAGCGATCTGAAATGCTCATAAACCGCATCATTTCGGTGGAAATAATTCTCCCAACAAGTTGTCTGTTTATATTCTGCTACTGAACCAGTCAGGTGACAGTTGCATTAGGCTACCGGTACGCACAACGGAATGCTATTGAACCATACTTCACCCCTGTCAGCGAAAATAGGTTAAAACTATATAAATATTTTAAATACGGATGTAAATGGGGAAAGATACGCCGAGCATAGGAATACGCCGAGCATAGGTTCCACCACTCTAATTATTAATTGGGTATAGTGGTTGGGATAACAGAAGAAACCATAACCCAAATATAGTCATAGCCTCAATCATGTGGGGCAGCCTCAATCATGTGGGGCCAGCCTCAATCATGTGGGGCCAGCCTCAATCATGTGGGGCCAGCCTCAATCATGTGGGGCCAGCTTCAATCATGTGGGGCCAGCCTCAATCATGTGGGGCCAGCCTCAATCATGTGGGCCAGCCTCAATCATGTGGGGCCAGCCTCAATCATGTGGGCCAGCCTCAATCATGTGGGGCCAGCCTTAATCATGTGGGCCAGCCTCAATCATGTGGGGCCAGCCTCAATCATGTGGGCCAGCCTCAATCATGTGGGGCCAGCCTCAATCATGTGGGGCCAGCCTCACTCATGTGGGCCAGCCTCAATCATGTGGGCCAGCCTCAATCATGTGGGGCAGCCTCAATCATGTGGGGCCAGCCTCAATCATGTGGGGCAGCCTCAATCATGTGGGGCAGCCGCAATCATGTGGGGCTACTTTATATGTGAAGTGTTAGTCAATCAGATATGAAGTTTCATAGATATGAGCAATCTGTCAGGGGGCATAATCTGTACATATTCATTTCAATGTTGAAGTAAGAATGACTCACCCTTCCAAATAGTCGGTTTCTATAATGAGTTCACTTTGTCGTCGTTTGCCATGTATAACTGGTGTGTGTGGACTGGTTGCTGTGCTGATAACACGGGGAGAGCACGGGTACTGCTGCTGTTGTGTTGTCAAAACATTCTGAAAGTTGACATAACATCCGCAAATTACTTCATTATTACCAAAGCCCTCTTATGCATTTACTTAGAAAGTGTTGAACCCCGAAATATTCTAAGGAGCAGATTATTTCAATAATAATGAGCTGTCTCATCAGGATCTGCACTTTTTGCCAGTAATAATTATTACTATTTTTAGATAAAATGATCCATTTTGATAAATGAACTGGTCCAAAGGTAATTTTCTTATTAATTTATTGGTCTAAAAATATCATTGAATTGAATGGGTTAAAATTGTCTTAGGTTAGTTTATATAAATTTATTTGAGCTTGCTTGCGAAACAAGTTCTTACAACTTATATTAATCACTCTCGAGACCTCATTCCCGAGAGAAGAGGCAATGTGGGATTTAAATGCCTTGCCTAAGGGCCCAATCGTAATGGCTACAGCAGGGCTCAAACTCGAGGCATTTCGCACCTGAAGCGAATGCGCTACCACTGCGCTATCATGTCTAGTCTTTGGTTGGATTTCTTTACTGAAAGACTTTGGTAATTCTGGTATTATATCAAACACAACTACATGATAGCAATCACTTTAGAAATTGTTACATCATTGTGCACTGGAATATGCCTTTAAGCAACATTTTGAAGGCATGCCCACAATTAACTAGTTTTTGCTAAATTGGTCTTAGTAAATTACCTCCTGTTACCGATATTTCAAAAACCTCAATAACTTTATAAATGGTGGTTCACTAAAGTCAACAGAAGGATAAATTTCCATATCATTTATTGCTTTATTTTTCCATTTATAAATGAACACTGTATTACAATATTATGCATTTCACATGATTTTAGAATGGCATGGCGCAAATTAAAAACGTCTTATGTATAAAAGTTGAAGAATATGACATTTTGTATGTGATGTCAATAGGATGAAGCTATTTTAAACAGTTCATTATACATGTTAATATGTTTTCTGACAACAAAAAACAACAGAAAAAGCATTTTACTTTTTAAGATAAGATTTGAATCAATAATTACAAAATGGGGTAGCGAGTACTAGACTGTGTGCATGGAGCCCATGTTGGAGGGCAGGGTGTGGCACCTTTCCAATTAGCCCAAGCTGGCGGAATGTTATTCTATATATATTACTACTGCCCGAAACTTGATCAATACAAGAATGCTTCAAGCCAAATTGCTGCTAATTCTATCCAACTGTCATAGTACATGGAAAGCAAATTGCAAGCAGACACATCCCCAATAGTCTTACAAAGAATGAATATGCAAATGAAAGCAATGTTGTTACATTTCTTGCTGCCAATCATGGCATTGTCCTAGTACTCTGGCTTAGTATTTGTGCCAAAGGAGACATTAACCCATTAAACACCAGTCCATGTCAGTTGGTGCTGAATGCACCAGTCCATGTCAGTTGGTGTTGAATGCACCAGTACATGTCATGTTGGTGTTGAATGCACCAGTACATGTCAGTTGGTGTTGAATGCACCAGTCCATGTCAGTTGGTGTTGAATGGGTTATATATCATGCACCAGTCCATGTCAGTTGGTGTTGAATGCACCAGTCCAGGTCAGTTGGTGTTGAATGGGTTATATATCATGCACCAGTCCATGTCAGTTGGTGTTGAATGCACCAGTCCAGGTCAGTTGGTGTTGAATGGGTTATATATCATGCACCAGTCCATGTCAGTTGGTGTTGAATGCACCAGTCCAGGTCAGTTGGTGTTGAATGGGTTATATATCATGCACCAGTCCATGTCAGTTGGTGTTGAATGCACCAGTCCAGGTCAGTTGGTGTTGAATGGGTTATATATCATGCACCAGTCCATGTCAGTTGGTGTTGAATGCACCAGTCCAGGTCAGTTGGTGTTGAATGGGTTATATATCATGCACCAGTCCATGTCAGTTGGTGTTGAATGCACCAGTCCAGGTCAGTTGGTGTTGAATGCACCAGTCCATGTCATGTTGGTGTTGAATGCACCAGTACATGTCAGTTGGTGTTGAATGCACCAGTCCATGTCAGTTGGTGTTGAATGGGTTATATGTCATGCACCAGTCCATGTCAGTTGGTGTTGAATGCACCAGTCCATGTCAGTTGGTGTTGAATGGGTTATATATCATGCACCAGTCCATGTCAGTTGGTGTTGAATGCACCAGTCCATGTCATGTTGGTGTTGAATGCACCAGTACATGTCAGTTGGTGTTGAATGCACCAGTCCATGTCAGTTGGTGTTGAATGCACCAGTACATGTCAGTTGGTGTTGAATGCACCAGTACATGTCAGTTGGTGTTGAATGCACCCATCCATGTCAGTTGGTGTTGAATGCACCTGTCCATGTCAGTTGGTGTTGAATGCACCAGTACATGTCAGTTGGTGTTGAATGCACCAGTACATGTCAGTTGGTGTTGAATGCACCAGTACATGTCAGTTGGTGTTGAATGCACCAGTCCATGTCAGTTGGTGTTGAATGCACCAGTACATGTCAGTTGGTGTTGAATGCACCAGTACATGTCAGTTGGTGTTGAATGCACCCATCCATGTCAGTTGGTGTTGAATGCACCTGTCCATGTCAGTTGGTGTTGAATGCACCAGTACATGTCAGTTGGTGTTGAATGCACCAGTACATGTCAGTTGGTGTTGAATGCACCAGTACATGTCAGTTGGTGTTGAATGCACCCGTCCATGTCAGTTGGTGCTGAATGCACCAATCCATGTCAGTTGGTGCTGAATGAACCAGTCCATGTCAGTTGGTGTTGAATGCACCAGTCCATGTCAGTTGGTGTTGAATGAACCAGTCCATGTCAGTTGGTGTTGAATGCACCAGTCCATGTCAGATTCATTTGACAATCATTATTTTCAAGGACTCGGCAAACGGGCATACATGTATACAAGGGAGACATTTGTTACATGTATACAAGGGAGACATGTGTTACATGTATACAAGGGAGACATTTGTTACATGTATACAAGGGAGACATTTGTTACATGTATACAAGGGAGACATTTGTTACATGTATACAAGGGAGACATCTGTTACATGTATACAAGGGAGACATTTGTTACATGTATACAAGGGAGACATCTGTTACATGCATACAAGGGAGACATCTGTTACATGTATACAAGGGAGACATTTGTTACATGTATACAAGGGAGACATTTGTTACATGTATACAAGGGAGACATTTGTTACATGTATACAAGGGAGACATTTGTTACATGTATACAAGGGAGACATCTGTTACATGTATACAAGGGAGACATCTGTTACATGTATACAAGGGAGACATTTGTTACATGTATACAAGGGAGACATCTGTTACATGTATACAAGGGAGACATCTGTTACATGTATACAAGGGAGACATCTGTTACATGTATACAAGGGAGACATTTGTTACATGTATACAAGGGAGACATTTGTTACATGTATACAAGGGAGACATCTGTTACATGTATACAAGGGAGACATTTGTTACATGTATACAAGGGAGACATTTGTTACATGTATACAAGGGAGACATCTGTTACATGTATACAAGGGAGACATCTGTTACATGTATACAAGGGAGACATTTGTTACATGTATACAAGGGAGACATCTGTTACATGTATACAAGGGAGACATTTGTTACATGTATACAAGGGAGACATTTGTTACATGTATACAAGGGAGACATTTGTTACATGTATACAAGGGAGACATTTGTTACATGTATACAAGGGAGACATCTGTTGCATGTATACAAGGGAGACATTTGTTACATGTATACAAGGGAGACATCTGTTACATGTATACAAGGGAGACATTTGTTACATGTATACAAGGGAGACATTTGTTACATGTATACAAGGGAGACATGTGTTACATGTATACAAGGGAGACATCTGTTACATGTATACAAGGGAGACATTTGTTACATGTATACAAGGGAGACATTTGTTACATGTATACAAAGGAGACATGTGTTACATGTATACAAGGGAGACATCTGTTACATGTATACAAGGGAGACATTTGTTACTCAGCCAAATATAAAAACCTCCCTGGGCTCAAAACAGGGAGAAGTGACAGAGCCAAGGGAGACTATTTCTACCACGTCACCCTCCAGCTCAAGGCCCGCCTTTCATGCATCAGGGTTCATTCTAGAGGGCGACATGGCCGAAGTAGTCGCCCTTGGGACTCTGACTTCGCCCCTGGGGGCTCCACTTCTCCATAAAAAATACATTACAATTTTCAGACAAAATATTGCCCAGTAAGATTCACTGGCCATTGTAAAGCACTCCTTCTATTCAAATGTTGTATTTAATGGTTTAATGATCATATTGTGTCTTAACCCTATTTATTAAATAATACCATTAGATGACGCAATCGTGCGCTTTCTCACTTCTCCCAAAAAATTTGTATCTAGCTTGAGCCCTGTGCATTTCCTTTGCTTACCTGTGTATGGACTACCCGTGGCATCAAGTGCGACTGCTCATTTCTGAATGGCGAGGCCTTGTGTGGAGACATAGGGACAGCAACAACTTGAACTGAAAACATGTAGTGATATATACTATAGTCCACACAAATCTATATTACCTGGATTACAATACATGTGATATATACTATAGTCCACACAAATCTATATTACCTGGATTACAATACATGTGATATATACTATAGTCCACACAAATCTATATTACCTGGATTACAATACATGTGGTATATACTATAGTCCACACAAATCTATATTACCTGGATTACAATACATGTGGTATATACTATAGTCCACACAAATCTATATTACCTGGATTACAATACATGTGATATATACTATAGTCCACACAAATCTATATTACCTGGATTACAATACATGTGGTATATACTATAGTCCACACAAATCTATATTACCTGGATTACAATACATGTGATATATACTATAGTCCACACAAATCTATATTACCTGGATTACAATACATCTTCTCTCAACATTAACCGAGTAATTCCACATGATAGCAAGCAACCGTTCAATTCTCTCAACATTAACCAAGTAATTCCACATCATAGCAAGCAACCGCTCAATTCTCTCAACATTAACCGAGTAATTCCACATCATAGCAAGCAACCGCTCAATTCTCTCAACATTAACCGAGTAATTCCACATCATAGCAAGCAGTATTTTTGTAAATGATCATGAATTAAAGTGACATTACATCAGTGAAAACGCAAATTTCTACAGAATGTATTTTCCTATTATAAGGTATAATTGTTTTCCGAGTATTTATTTGAAACGCCGAGTATTTCAACCAATAAACAACCGCCGTATACGTTTGTTGACACAACAAAATAATTTAATAGGGTCAACATCATTGCGTAATGCAATGTGTGTATCCTCAATAACACGATTTATGGTACAGATTTACCGTTATATCCCACCACTTGTGCATGTGCATATTTTTTTATAGACTAATACGATTTAAAATATCGCTTAGCAACAGTAGGGTGGTATAGACTCACCGTTATATGAAATCCTACTTTCACATTTGATAGTGTGTATACCACAAAACACTGTTTATGTATAGAAAGTTAGTGCTCGAATTATTTGAAAGAATTTATAGTAGCAATGCTATTTATATGCAAACAAGCATTTTTGGGGGCTTTTTTGCGATGTAATGTCGCTTTAACAGAAAAGTAAATACAGTTAAACTAGTAGGTTTTTCATATTGCTGATGTTACTCGATGTATTTATTGTTCAAGGTTTCTACCTGTTCTAGTCACAGACGCTTGGTCCTTGAATCCTGATACTAGTTCCCCATTGGCATCCATTATACCATGCTGAAAATATATATATACATGACTGTATGCGTACACAGTAGATACATATTGCAAGGATCAACAGTGCATCTTTAAAACAATTTAGCAGATTTTATTTCAGTTGAGGAAACATCAAATGTGTGTGATGCAAACTCCTTGTGCAGCAGTCTTCACAAAACATTGCCAAAATGTGTGTGATGCAAACTCCTTGTGCAGCAGTCTTCACGAAACATTGCCAAAATGTGTGTGATGCAAACTCCTTGTGCAGAAGTCTTCACGAAACATTGCCAAAATGTGTGTGATGCAAACTCCTTGTGCAGCAGTCTTCACGAAACATTGCCAAAATGTGTGTGATGCAAACTCCTTGTGCAGTCTTCACGAAACATTGCTGCCAAAATGTGTGTGATGCAAACTCCTTGTGCAGCAGTCTTCACGAAACATTGCCAAAATGTGTGTGATGCAAACTCCTTGTGCAGTCTTCACGAAACATTGCTGCCAAAATGTGTGTGATGCAAACTCCTTGTGCAGTCTTCACGAAACATTGCTGCCAAAATGTGTGTGATGCAAACTCCCTGTGCAGTCTTCACGAAACATTGCCAAAATGTGTGTGATACAAACTCCCTGTGCAGTCTTCACGAAACATTGCCAAAATGTGTGTGATGCAAACTCCTTGTGCAGTCTTCACGAAACATTGCCATAATGTGTCTGTTTTGGGGGGTTTAAAATCACACACGCAACAGCATATGGTGGCCGTCAGCTATTATTGATGGAGGAAGACCCCAGGCGCCACATCTGAACGGTATTTCAAGCACAGGCGGTCAACCGGGTAGTACCACCAACCGTCTGCATGCTAGCGGGTTAGCTAACTCACATGAAAGAATTAAGACACCCCCAGTGGGATTCAAACATGGTAGTGTAGTGTAGTGTAGTATAGTATAGTATAGTATAGTGTAGTATAGTGTAGTATAGTGTAGTATAGTGTAGTGTAGTATAGTGTGTAGTGTAGTGTTTAGTTAGTTAGTTAGTTGTAGTAGGTAGTTAGTTAGTGTAGTTATATTATGGGTGTATAGTTAGTTGTAGTAGTTAGTAAAAAAATGTAGTGTAGTGTAGTGAGTAGTGTAGTGTAGTGTAGTGTAGTGTAGTGTAGTGTAGTGTAGTGTAGTGTAGTGTAGTGTAGTGTAGTGTAGTGTAGTATAGTGTAGTGTAGTGTAGTGTAGTGTAGTGTAGTGTAGTGTATATAGTGTAGTGTAGTGTAGTGTAGTGATAGTATAGTATAGTGTAGTATAGTATAAAAAAAAGTAGTTAGTTAGTTAGTGTAGTGTAGTGAGTTAGTGTAGTTAGTTAGTGTAGTGTAGTGTAGTGTAGTGTAGTGTAGTGTAGTGTAGTGTAGTGTGTGTAGTGTAGTGTAGTGTAGTGTAGTGTAGTGTAGTGTAGTGTAGTGTAGTGTAGTATAGTATAGTGTAGTATAGTGTAGTATAGTATAGTATAGTGTAGCATAGTATAGTATAGTATAGTATAGTATAGTGTAGTGTAGCATAGTATAGTGTAGTATAGTATAGTATAGTATAGTGTAGTATAGTGTAGTGTAGTGTAGTATAGTGTAGTGTAGTATAGTGTAGTATAGTGTAGTATAGTGTAGTGTAGTATAGTATAGTGTAGTATAGTGTAGTATAGTGTAGTGTAGTATAGTATAGTGTAGTATAGATAAAAAAAAAATAGTGTAGCTAGTGTAGTGTAGTATAGTGTAGTGTAGTGTAGTGTAGTATAGTATAGTGTAGTATAGTATAGTATAGTATAGTGTAGTATAGTATAGTGTAGTGTAGTATAGTGTAGCATAGTGTAGTGTAGTATAGTATAGTATAGTGTAGTATAGTGTAGTGTAGTGTAGTATAGTGTAGTGTAGTATAGTTAATAGTGTAGTATAGATAGTGTAGTATAGTGTAGCATAGTGTAGTGTAGTATAGTGTAGTATAGTGTAGTATAGTGTAGTGTAGTATAGTATAGTGTAGTATAGTGTAGTATAGTGTAGTGTAGTATAGTATAGTGTAGTATAGTATAGTGTAGTGTAGTGAGTATAGTGTAGTGTAGTGTAGTATAGTATAGTGTGTATAGTGTAGCATAGTATAGTGTAGTATAGTGTAGTGTAGTGTAGTGTAGTATAGTATAGTGTAGTAGTAGTATAGTATAGTGTAGTATAGTATAGTGTAGTGTAGTATAGTGTACATAGTGTAGTGTAGTATAGTATAGTATAGTGTAGTATAGTGTAGTGTAGTGTAGTATAGTGTAGTGTAGTATAGTGTACATAGTGTAGTATAGTATAGTGTAGTATAGTGTAGCATAGTGTAGTGTAGTATAGTGTAGTATAGTGTAGTATAGTATAGTAGTGTAGTAGTGTAGTATAGTATAGTGTAGTATAGTATAGTGTAGTATAGTATAGTGTAGTATAGTATAGTGTAGTATAGTATAGTGTAGTGTAGTATAGTGTAGTGTAGTATAGTGTAGTATAGTATAGTGTAGTATAGTGTAGTATAGTGTAGTATAGTATAGTATAGTGTAGTATAGTGTAGTATAGTGTAGTATAGTGTAGTATAGTGTAGTATAGTATGGGGGTGAATGATTTGAAGTCAAACAAAGATGAGAGCCGCATATAAAAAATGAAGTGAGTGATTGTGTCCTTAAATAGTGATATTTAATACATTCCAACAGACACACAATATGGCCATTAAATACAACATTTGAATAGAATGGATCAGTGTATCTTACTATTCAAAATTTTGTATGAAAATTGTAAATATTGCTTAGGGAGAAGTCCATGGGGCGAAGTCAGGGTTACTAGGGTGACTATTTCGCCCAAGTCGCCCTCTAGAATAAGCCCTGCTGTCATGTAGCCAAACATGTACTTGCTAAAAGCCCATTCATTTCAACAAAGGGATGTAACTGGAGGCACTGATTGATGCTACATGTCATGGTGATCAGCTTACTGCCAAGCCAGTTTGTTGAAACTGCCTGAGAACGGGAATGATATAAATACCACACAAGATCATACACCCACTACACTGCAATATAATATAACAAGCATTGGATAGGCTTAACTGCTCTTTACTCCATAGGAAATTCAATACTGTAAATGTATCTACTGATGTAAATCTTCAATGTCATTTTTAGTGAAGTTACATGTACAATATAAAACTGATAAATATATTATATAACACACACATGCACGCACGCACGCACGCACGCACGCACGCACGCACGCACGCACGCACGCACGCACGCACGCACGCACGCACATACTATCTAATCTATTAAACATAACATTGTACATTACATGATGACGCTCCATTTAGCACTATTTAACTTTTTATGTCATATATTAGTACAAAATAGCACATCATTTCCTTTACATTTAACACATATTCACTTAACACCAAGTAAACACTATTTGCTATTCAAAAATTCAAATATTGCGCTATTCAAAATCAGTGATGTGTATGTGTTTACATCCTATAGATATTATTGCCAAGTAACAGGTTGTTTGTTCAATTTTCTTTGTTAGATAATAACAAAAATCTAGAGTATAACTATAGTATAGTCTATTTCAAAATACACCTAATGCAATGGATTTAAAGATGTTAGCGGTAGAAAAATATAATGGCGCTGTGGCAGTAGAAAAATATAATGGCGTGTGCTTGCAAAATCAAAAGAAAGGAACAGCTTCGATTTAATATGCCATTTAAAAAGAAACAAAAGGATTTTCATGAGCTAAATGAGATAGGCGGGCAGCAAAGTCATCGGTGCATTTGACTGCCTGGCACAATGGCCAAACAATACAAGCATTAATATTTAGTCAGTAATTCGGATAAAACTCTAAACAGTGTTCTGTCTGTCGGAATTTAGCGCCAGTATTTATTTGGTGACAGGCAACGGGACCCTGGGATAGTAATTAATTTTTGATAATAATGAACCATTTTCGGGGGATATGTTTTGATTAGTATTCAAAAACAATATCTCAATGAAGACGTACCTGTATTCCGAGGCAAATGAAGGTATTTAAGGAGCTATTAACGCTGAGAATTTTGAGTTGCAGAGGCCATGCTGTCAGTCGCCACAAGAGCCAAATGACGATTTTGCGATAGAAATGGCTCATAAAATTTCCATTTGGCGATTTTCAGAAAATTGGACCAAAAAATTGGCATAAATAACGTTTCTGCCATATTTTAACCTTTCGTACTCGACTGGTTTTATTTAGCATTGATGACGGCGCTTTCCAGTTAAAGAAAAATCGATACACAGTCTTGTGTTCATTGTATCTTTGACTGGTTACATTTTTTTTGCTCTGGTATACGCTATCGTTGGAGACTCAATCGATTCACAGTCAAAACAGCTGTGTACATGTGCTGGAGCCATATTCGCTTCATAAATTGCAATCAAAACAAACTTGTCAAAATGGCTACTTTCGGTTTTAAACGTCCGAAATGGACTTAGTGAATGAAACTTAGACAACCTGATGAAAATTTCCATTGACAAGTTCAACTCGGCATTTGAAATGTGGGCCAAGAAGAACAGACGCATTTTGATCTGAATGTTGTGCGATTTGTTAGACATAGTGGATACTTGTACATGTATAAATATATGTAATTGACCTTTCTGCAAACGCTACTTAGGCACGCCCCCCATAGTTACAGGTGCTCGCTGTAACCACGCGAGACAAGCTATCTAACAAAATGGCGTCTAACGCAGACCTGCATCGAGTTAATCTAGATAAAATTCCGTCGAATTTCTCGGTTTTATTTCACCCAGATAAGAATATCTCGTTGAAAGCAAGGCAAGGGTTTTAGGTGAATTCAGGTGATTTCGTATAATCCCTTGTTCGTCTAATGGTAGTTTCGTATACTAGTGCATTCGTATAATCACAGGTTCGTATTTTATATATATATAGTACTGCACTATACAGGCCCATTATAATAATGCTATTATTAGCTATTTAGGTAATTAGACACAATTATGAATGGGACTATGTAGCCGTGTGTTTGCCATACCAGGAGTGATTATCTATCTAGGTTTCAGGCCACTAATCAAGATTAATTAAAGTGAATGGGGGAGAATAAATAAATCATTCCGCATTTTCGATGATTCCAACGGTGGCACTTATCGCAGCTAAGAGCATGCATACGGCTGGAAACGTGACGAGAGCAAAAAACGCATGGAAAAATAGACGCCATGGTTGTAATGAAATTGATGTGAAGAGCATGATATTTATACATGATTCAAGGGCTTGGACATATGGCACGGCTCAGCTCTAAAGCTGATAAAACATGGGCATACAAGCCAGCATCACAAATGTTTGAGCCGACCAATCAAGGTGTGAAAAATAATATATTCTCCAGTAATTGATTAATTTGTCAACAGCCCATCTCATAATAGACGTAGGTGTGAAGGTTATTTCTCTAAAGTACAGATATACGGATGAGGACGTGTTAAGTGTTCGTGGTAAATGCTTGCGCAGTCAACGGAAGAGTGAACAACCACATCGTGTCAACTTTGACATCAAAAGAAATGAAATATGCCACCGTCTTGAGAGACTCGACCCTATGCCTCCTAGAAGACTAACATTAGGCCCAAAAACTGAACACCAGTACGTTCACTGAGCTAATATGGGAATCCCACAGCTCTGCATTACTACTATCTGATCCCTAGTCCACCATCCACGACAATATGTATGAACCACATGTATAATCACCACTATACTCACATATCTCTTGTGAACGAAATGCATATGCATAAATAAATTAATTTCAACTTACTTTTGTGCAAATATATCTGTTTGCATTAATTTTGGATGTATTCAGCTGGTCGTTTGGTCGTTCACACAACTTAATCCACCTTAGACATGTTTTCAAGATTTGTCTTAGGTTTTGAAAATGGCACGAATTTAACGTCACCTATCAATCAATCTGGATATCTACATCACTGTCACACAGCCCGTAACTACATCTTTTCACCATTGTCAATGACAGACAGCATTAATTAATTTTAAATATTTTTCAAAAAATAATTTCAGATCACGATCACTCGTTATCAGATTTGATTAAATTTTTACTACATAACTCGTTTATCTAACAGACCGATAAAACAATGACTCGGTATAGTAATCAATTATATAATTATGTGCACACATTTTATAATTGACCAATTAGCACAATCAGTGCTAAATTCCGATGTGAAATACTTTGATCTTGATAGCAGTGGCCCCTATCGGGTATTATAACTCGGCGGTCTCTGTGATGTACTGTTAGTGGGTAAGTTGTTGATTACTCCCAATAAACAGTGTGACACGCTTAAATTTGATTGCTGTGTTTGTGAGAAAAGAATGACTATATGGGGTCAGTCGGTGTTTTTATAGATGCATTGTTTTTAAAGCACCTGTCTGGTATTTTGTGGTTCATATACACACTTTTAGATTTGTCCAAGGATTTTGAAATGGGTTGAATTTAACGCCGATCACCAGGATATCGACTAATGTTGTACTATAACTAACCCACACACCAAAGCTACACATTTTCAACATCATTAAAACAATTATAAACCCATATTTTCGATCAAATTCACGCCTTTTCAAATGTGTCTACTTGTTACTAGTGTGTCTAATATGCATTGTTTGTCTAACAAGATGGCGGCGATAAACCGTTGCCGGGGGTGTGCGCGAATGGTGCGATGCGATTGGCTAACGCCAGCTGTCAATCAAAATCGGCAGAAAGGTCAATTCTGATGTTGTATTTTAAAATTATTATGACCAAGAAAATAAGTTGTAAAAGTTCATTGAATTGTCTTCAAAAATGAATAGTATGCATGTCTTTTTGAGCGTAAAGTTCATTTGAAATGTAATCCTGTGTTGGCTTCCATTATTAATCACTGTCACAGGGCTACATTGTAAAATAAACTTTTAGCCTTAACAGGTATGCATTCTTTCATTCTAATTTCTATATTAATACTTCTTCCAGAAAAAAACGGGCTAGAATCTCACCATTTACAAATAAAAATAGCAAAAAAAATCAAACCAGGGAGGGGACATCCCTCCCGCATCCACCCCTTCGTATCACACAGATAAGTGGCCCCAACTTTTTTCGGCCCAGTGTGGACCCCGAGTTGAGAACAATGAAGCGGATGTGTTTTATGGAGATTTGAGCTACATGTAGCTGTGACCTCAGTACACACCTAAATTGGCCTCTTAAGACAGGTCTCATTATAGAAGTGTCTCTTAAAGACGGGTTTCACTGTACTAATAATATTGTGTATGGGGCTTAGTGTTAAATATTATCAAAGTATTTGCATTTGTCATGATTTGTATTAACAATGATGTTAAGAAATAGTTTTTACACAAGAACATCTTCTAGAAGGTTGTAAGTTATTTTTATATATATATTGTAAATTGTACTCGTCAATTTGAGCCTCCAAGTGTGACCGAAGTAGTTACAGCCCAGACGGGAAATGTTGTACCTATATTTCATATTTAACCTACAAGCGTGACCTTGACCCGTGAAGATACGGATCTGGGTCTTGTGTATGATAAATCACCTATATACGACGAACATTTGTGGCATATTAGTTTTGAAATCCTTCCTTAGCAGAAGAAGCTACAGCCCGGACTGGAAACTATATTTAATCTCCCAGTGTGATCATGACCTTGGAAGCTACCGACCTGGGTCATATGTACTATACATGTCCTCTATATGGCGAACATTTGTTTTTCATTAGTTTTGAAATCCCTCCATAGCTGGACAAGTTACAGCCCGGACAGTGTGAATGCTAAATGTACTGAATTCAGTGGAACCATTCCAAATGGGGGAAGGATGGTAGGGGGGTACCATTGTAGTCAAATCTATCCCAAAGGCAACCTCCAGCTAAAGACCAGCTGGAACTGCCGGTAATGGACACAATTTCAATTGTGTATCAATCAATGAGAGATACCGTAAGTTACTGCCCCTGAATACTCCCTAAAAGTAGATAGGTCCTATTAAGTGTTTTCCTCTGTTTTTATCGTTGTTTCCTTTTGCACAACATGCCAGCAATTTGATTCCACTATCGCTTCTTATGAGTTTTATATTACTATATCTCGACATATTTCCTACAGTATAGCAATGGGTACTTATTTGTAAAAGAATTGCTATCAGTTAATTAACACGAATTTGATAAAATCACATTTATCATACCGCAACATCTGGTTAGGTAAAAACAGTAAAAACAAAGGATTCTAACTAAAAGGACCTATTCACATTTTGGAATAAATCAGAATTTATCTGCCAATGGAGGTAATAGAAAATTAGAGATGTCTCTCATTATCTTGAACATATATATTTAACTCCTTGCACGCAAGAGTGAAAATAACAAAATATGTCATGAATGACACAATTCTAATGAAATTCCATGACATATTTCCATAGTGTTCAGCTACCAACATGAAAACGCATTCATGAGTTGTCATCTGTTACATTTATTTGAACAATTTATAGCCTTTATTTTACCCAGCATGCATGAGTTAAACTTATTATCAGAGATCACCTGTCAACAATGCCTACAGCTTCATGTTGGTGGTCTACACAGATAGATTCGACTGTATATATACATGGTACATGATGATTATTTATATGCGACTGTTATATACAAAATATATTTGAAGCAATTTAATAATAGCTCTGCACTGTTGCTATCTGTACTGCCCTTACCCGACTAATAAGACGATCTCACCTATAAGTATAAGACTGCTGAAATATGTGGGTTTTGGCATGCACTCGCATATAAGATGGGTTGGTAACAGACAAGTATAAATTGCATATTTAGCCAGTGCAAGAAATGTTCAGTGCCAGGGTGATTGTTTTTTTCTAAAACGTAAATATGGATACTATTTTTTGGTTTAAATATTTGAATATTTTTTAACACTCTTATAATACGATCTGGACTAGTGGTAAAAAAGTTGTCTTATAGGCGAGTATGGACAGTAGATTTGTATAAGAGCATTTAAAATGAATTATTACTTCCATAATCACTCTAATTACACCAATCAACATACATGTAGTCATACAGGATATGACAATAGTTTGTATATTTATAAAATGATCCAGGCCTCAATTATTTTATTGATTTAACTTGACCTAGAAAACTAACTGGCTTTGTTTGCTATAGGATTTAAATTCGCACAAACAGCTTAGGTAATATGGCGACTCTCCAGCTGTTATTGGTTGGGGAAGAATTTGGATGTAGCATTGAGCAGTATTTCCGCTACCAACGGTTACCCGACCTGGGTAGAACCGGAACATTTTGTGACAAGTACACTGATAATCGTAGCTCTAATTCAATAACATACACGACATGTCACGTATCCCTATTCGAGGGTGGCCCCCTTTGAGAGGTTCCAGAGTGAGATTTTATGTAATTTGTACTGATATCATAAAAATATACAACACTAGCAAAATGTAAATACAGGGCTCAAGCTAGACTCCAAATTTTGGGAGAAGTCACTTCTCCCTCCAGATGATTTAGGGAGAAGTGGGGAGACTTGAATTACTGCACAAATAGTGAAACCGTATTTAGTCGAGGTTTGCAGGATATACATTGTAGGAACTATTGTATGTAGAACAGCTGCAGGGCATTCACTAGACTGAAAGAGTCAATGACACGTGAGGTCAAATCTCAAGAGTATCAAGCTGTATATTTCAAAGAGTCAATAATATTACGCATGTTGGTACTTTCCGTACAGGTAACTTTTTCTCTCTGGACCATTTTTTCGAATTGAATCCAATATTTTTCAATTGATTGACATCACAATACGTCAGTGGGCGTAGGAAAATCACGGGAAGAGAGATCAACGCATTTGCTAGGCCATACCCACGGACCAACTAATGACAAGAAGACTCCCTTTAGCGAGTATGATAAACGTTCATGGTTTTACCATTACCAGACAGACGGTCCAGTAAAGTTTCAAGATCTGTCCCATAGACATAAGTTTTTTAGTTCTCCTAACCTCTTTTGCAACAGTATCAAGACCAGTAGTTCTGTAGAAGCGGACAACATCTTCCCCGAGTCCACTGCTGCTGCCCTCCATCTTCACAGGTGTTGTCTGCACCACCTTTATCGTACTTGGCTGACCTACCAAAATATACATAACTAGTTAATAATAATAATTATACTGTGTACAATACAACATTCTCCATTTTCAATAATTTACACTATAAATTTGCATTATTTATTACCATATATAATTGACAATATTCCTTTGCAGCAGAAAATTGCAATGTTTTTCTATACATGAATGCTGCAATATATATCAGATCCAGATCACCCGCGGCGCTACACCGCTTATGATCAGGATCACTGTTGTTTGCTACAGTATAACATAGTCAAGTATCTTAGCTCCACTATGTGAATAGCAAACAGCATAGAACCTGATCAGATGGCAAAGGCAACTTTTTATAGGGTTATGGTAAAACAATGGGTCTTGTGGCGGCAGATTACCATCAAATAAAAAAGGTACGATACTTCATTAATCTGGTCTTCTTTGGACTAGTTTATTGTTGATGTTTCAGCATCATTGTTTTCTTTCCGTTAATCGCCTCTTTTTGTCTATTTTCCTTAATGTCAAACCCAAAGAGGGTGATCTAGTCTTCTATTTTATACTAGTGAACAGATTGTGAGACACCCAGAAAGAGGCAATCATCATATGTCTACATCCCAGCGAGGGTTTGACATTAGAGGGATATTAGATAGGCAATGTGAAATTTTATCTATGTATGTTCCATTAATGTGGTTAACGAGTACTAAGCAATGTGTGTGATGTGCCTTGCTCAATGACACTACATACATGGCCTGACCGAGTATCAAACCCTGGACCGGTCAATTCCAAATCCGACGCTCTACCACTGGACCATGGATGCCACAAAGGACAATATCATAACAGCTACCTATCTTCCTTTAATCAGCTGGGCACAAACTTTGGGCCTTTCACATCTGAAGCGAACGCAATAACAGAAGCTCATACTCATAGGATATGAAAGTATTTGTATGCATGTTCCATTAATGTCAAAGCTTAAACCCCTTGTGGGGACCTAGACATGCTTTACTGGGCAGGTTTAATTGACCCAAGTGGTTAACCAGTACTAAACAATGTGTGCGAGGTGCCTTGCTAAATGACATGGCCAGACAGGGTATCAAACATGGGACCATTCCAACGTTCTACCACTGGACGCCCACAAGATTCTAGTGACTACGACAGTAAAGGAACATGGTGTTATTTAACTGCCTAGTTTCATGTCTGTGTGTGGATCGGCTTACATCCCCGACAAACCACCTCGTACACCAAGTCATCTTGGTAGTCGTGCGAGTATCAATATACTCTAGACAGAGTGATGCGATTACTTAAGATGATGATGATGATGATGAGTACCGATCCAAACGCCTGTGGTAATAATATACAAGTACCACGGTGTGAGAAAGAAAAAATCCAGCTCACCGTCATCCCATAGACTAGCGAGTGTTGTGCTCGAATTTGCCATTGACAGGTATCCAAACCATCACCATCTAGCAACACAGGTTATCAAGTTGTTCATAAATAGAGTTTCCTCGCAGAAAACGATTTTAACACAGACCGGTGAGGAATTTTGGAAACAAAATGGCGACCAAACATTCCCCGATGAAGAACAAAGACAACGTTTCTATTTCCGGTAATATTTCAATAAAAGTAAAACAATCGGTTACAGTGACAGTTTATATGTCTGATTTGCAACTAAATTTACGGTTGCATATTATATATAATGCTTAATGACCAACTATGACAATGTAAACTTCATTTTCTTCTCTGCAACCAAGATTGGCGGCGTCAGTCAAGCCTAGCAGCTGATTGGCCGAAATTAGCAGGCATGTACTCCACTGCGCGTGCGTTTATTAAACGGCTTGAAACAGCCAGTTTGTTTCGGCACTGCTTAGCAGAGAAGAGGTAACATGGAACAACCGTGCAGGCTTTAGCGAATTTCATTAAATTACGTTATAACAAATCCTACATTAGTGAAATAAATTAGAACAGCTATAGGGCTATCAGATCATGATTTGAGGTTTTCTCAGTAGTCAGTGCTCAAGTTACAAACTAGGCCCAAGAAAAATAGCTCTTTCAATGTAGGCATATGTTCCATTAATTTCAAACCCCTTGCGGGGGCATATACATGTTTACATGGGCAGGTTTAGGCGACCTAAGCGGTTGACCAGTATTAAGCAATGTGCGCGAGGCGCCTTGCTCACTTGCACATAACATCTTAGATTAACTAACTGTTATAAACTGTGCATGCCGATCATATTCAAGACTGATTGTTCGGCAGTAAGAAGTTGAAGTTGACACTACATACGTGCCATGTCCGAGTAACCCAGGGCCCTACGATTCCAAATCCGACGCTCTAACACGGACGATTTAGAAAATCTGACTGAGGAAATTTCCAGACATTCAACAGAAAGCTTTTCCAAAAGTCACCAATCCAACAACAATTGAAACCATATGGAATAAATTTAAGTCTACAAGGAATAAGGCATGAACAGACTCAGAATTAGAAAAAGGAATAGCCTTTGTCAAAACAAAAATAAGACTGATCCACAATAGAGAAACATATAGCTGTACGAAATAAGGTTTTCTTAATCTATATCAACAACCTACATGACAACATAAAATCCAAAGTTTGACTACTCGCGGATGACACAGCGGTCTATATTACAGTAAACAACATCCAGTTAGCTTAGCTCCATACTGACCTCGATACTCTTCAGCAATGGAAATACATCAAGATGCACTCTAGTCCACACCACCGGATCTGTCCGATTAGCGCAGTGGCTAGCGTGCTCGCTTCTCACCAATGCAACCCGGGTTTGATCCTCAGACCGGGAAGTATGTGAGATGGTACGGTGGTCGCCAGATTGGGCAGGTGTCGGAATGACCACATAAACGGTTTCATCCGCGCCAACGAGAGTGATTAATATAAGTTGTTAGAACTTGCTTCACAATCGTTGTAAAATAAATAAAGTTTAAACCGGATCTAAGAGACCATTAAACTCCGGACGGACATGCAGACAGACAGATAGACAGCACACAGATAGACAGTACACAGATAGAGAGCTAGATAGACCTATACTACCATATGTAACACACGTATTTACTGTGAAACGAACATCAACTGAAACACCAAAATATAACTCACAGTCGTTATGTTTGGCCTGTATAGTAAATTGCAACATACACATCAGCGATCTTAAATGCTAATATCATCTATATTATTAAAGTGACCCAGCAAGGTGGACAATTTAGTGACCCGTCATGATCCCACGACCTCCCGAACACTAGTCGGACATCTCTACCAACTGGGCTAATGGGCGGATGTTCTACCCACGCCGAAAAACATTAGGGCCTACACTATTCTGTCTTTTATTTTTTAGGATCCACACTCCGGTACTTGGAGTCGCACTCAATCTTCTTTGCTCGCACCCAAACATATACACCATTAAAATCACCATGTAACTATACAACGGAAACATTAGTAACCCGACGTGAGGCTCGAACCAACAATCTATCAAACACTAGCCGGACAGCTCTACCAACTGAGCTAGCCGGACATATATGTTCTAACCATGCCTACGTACATATGGATCACGGCGTGAGTGAATTTTACGTTTCTTTATCATCGCTACCGGTTGCCCATATGAGCGATGCCTCCTGAAGAGTAACTTTAGATTTTTGGAGGATAGTGTAATGATACAGACAGAGACCCATTCCAGATTCTCCTCTGGTTCTTTTACGTGCACGGTGTAAAGCACCGACACGAGACACCGGTTAACCCTGTCCCTCATAGAAGCACCTCTTGACGCCATTACCAATACAACATACATAGCCAAACCAATGTTCATAATAAAGGCCAGAATCTCATGTAGTCCCAGTAATATCTATGGAGGTGGGGTAGATATGGCGACTACTTATCCACTACATGATAGCTAAATGGCTGTCGTTTGTATGGAGATATAATAGTATATTAACCTAAATCTCTATGAAGGAAAGGGTTAAAGTCCCATCTGAAACAGAGTGTCTATCATACCATCACTGAATACACACACGAGAAAGCTTACGAAAGGAAAAGTTCATTCAGGCAAATTAATTACCCGATTAATAAAATCACGAATGAGCGCTGCAACTGTAGTTAGGCATTGGACATGTAATCGGTGTGTAATTTATTAGATTTTGTATTATATGTCGATATGTTCATTAAGGACTGACATATCTTGTAAATGTTGTTGAAGTGACCATCTCTGCGGCAAAAGACGGATAGTTTTGAAAAACAATGCAGGCCTAGTACATGTCACACATGGTCACCGTCGACTGTGCTGGCACGCAGTACTTCCTGTTAAAATGCTGCCATAGGTTAAAGTCAATGAGTAATGCATATCAAATAAGCACATATTTGCCTTTCACATAAGGAGAACTTACAGTGAAGTATTGTATATGACAGCGTATCTATATGTAATAATGTGTTGCAAATATCATGCGACTAACAACAGTATGCATACTCTTTTTGTTTTTGTAACATAGACCACATAAAAGTGTTTGAGATCAAAGATATATTTTACAATTTATCAAGATACATTGTAGCCCTGATCATATCATGGCCGAGCCGAGCGGCGCCTTCTTCAATCTACTGACTCTACTGGCTATCCGGAAGTTGGAAACGCTAGACGCTCCAGTGAACTGCTTTAGATGAACACATTACATTTCGGCAGATATTCCGCCTGTTAGCTCCTTTCGCTTAATGTGGGTATCCCGAGAATAGCCGCAGCACAGTAGGAACACCGATTCATACTCGATTGTACACCGGCAAATGTGTTGCTACTCACATAAAGGTTATTCATGATATATCCATCACAGATACTCGGCGTGGAGCTAGCACACAATGAAGGAGAACATAGATAGCCTTTATCAGCGTAAACGGGGTTCTGCTAGTTGTTTCGAGTCGTGATTTTCCACAACGTGATGGTCCTTATCGGGGTACACTTACCCCATGGCATGCATTACGTCGGTATTCTATGCTGAAATAGTCAATATAGTATTAATACATACATACATACTATAATAAATATGTTTTGCAATGTTGTTTAGTTACCAAAATTATCATTTGTTATAATATTTTATATCATGTTGTCAGATGCCCTTGACGTTACAAATAAAATCTAAATTTAAACATTTATAAAGAAACGTCTGGATTTGGGCCCTGTCTGTATTATTGTACTATACTCCTCAATCCTCTGGATTAGGGTTCTGTCTGTATCATTGTACTATACTCCTCAATCCTCTGGATTGGAGTCATGTCTGTATCATTGTACTATACTCCTAAATCCTCTGGATTGGAGCCATGTCTGTAGCATTGTACTATACTCCTCAATCCTATGGATTGGAGCCCTGTCTGTATCATTGTACTATACTCCTCAATCCTCTGGAGTGGAGCCCTGTCTGTATCATTGTACTATACTCCTAGATCCTCTGGATTGGAGCCATGTCTGTATCATTGTACTATACTCCTCACTTCTCTGGATTGGAGCCATGTCTGTATCATTGTACTATACTCCTCAATCCTCTGGATTGGAGCTCTGTCTGTATCATTGTACTATACTCCCCAATCCTCTGGATTGGAGCCATGTCTGTAGCATTGTACTATACTCCTCAATCCTATGGATTGGAGCCCTGTCTGTATCATTGTACTATACTCCTCAATCCTCTGGAGTGGAGCCCTGTCTGTATCATTGTACTATACTCCTAGATCCTCTGGATTGGAGCCATGTCTGTATCATTGTACTATACTCCTCACTTCTCTGGATTGGAGCCATGTCTGTATCATTGTACTATACTCCTCAATCCTCTGGATTGGAGCTCTGTCTGTATCATTGTACTATACTCCCCAATCCTCTGGATTGGAGCTCTGTCTGTATCATTGTACTATACTCCTCAATCCTCTGGATTGGAGCCCTGTCTGTATCATTGTACTATACTCCTCAATCCTCTGGATTGGAGCCCTGTCTGTATCATTATACTATACTCATCAATCCTCTGGATTGGAGCCATTTCTGTATCACTGTACTATACTCCTCAATCCTCTGGATTGGAGCCCTGTCTGTATCATTGTACTATACTCCCAATCCTCTGGATTGGAGCCCTGTCGGTATCATTGTACTATACTCCCCAATCCTCTGGATTGGAGCTCTGTCTGTATCATTGTATTATACTCCCCAATCCTCTGGATTGGAGCTATGTCTGTATCATTGTACTATACTCCTCAATCCTCTGGATTGGAGCCCTGTCTGTATCATTGTATTATACTCCTAAATCCTCTGGATTGGAGCTCTGTCTGTATCATTGTACAATACTCCTCAATCCTCTGGATTGGAGCTCTGTCTGTATCATTGTATTATACTCCTCAATCCTCTGGATTGGAGCCCTGTCTGTATCATTGTACTATACTCCTAGATCATCTGGATTGGAGCCCTATCTGTATCATTGTACTATACTCATAGATCCTCTGGATTGTAGCTCTGTCTGTATCATTGTACTATACTCCTCCATCCTCTGGATTGGAGATCTGTCTGTATCATTGTACTATACTCCTCAATCCTCTGGATTGGAGCCCTGTCTGTATCATTGTACTATACTCATAGATCCTCTGGATTGGAGCCCTGTCTGTATCATTGTACTATACTCATACATCCTCTGGATTGGAGCCCATTCTGTATCATTGTACTATACTCATAGATCTTCTGGATTGGAGCCCTGTCTGTATCATTGTACTATATTCCTCAATCCTCTGGATTGGAGCCCTGTCTGTATCATTGTACTATACTCCTCAATCCTCTGGATTGGAGCCCTGTCTGTATCATTATACTATACTCCTCAATTCTCTGGATTGGAGCTCTGTCTGTATCATTGTACTATACTCCTCAATCCTCTGGATTGGAGCCCTGTCTGTATCATTGTACTATACTCCTCAATCCTCTGGATTGGAGCCCTGTCTGTATCATTGTACTATACTCCTAAATCCTCTGGATTGGATCCCTGTCTGTATCATTGTACTATACTCCTCAATCCTCTGGATTGGAGCCCTGTCTGTATCATTGTATTATACTCCTAAATCCTCTGGATTGGAGCTCTGTCTGTATCATTGTACAATACTCCTCAATCCTCTGGATTGGAGCTCTGTCTGTATCATTGTACAATACTCCCCAATCCTCTGGATTGGAGCTCTGTCTGTATCATTGTACTATACTCCTCAATCCTCTGGATTGGAGCCCTGTCTGTATCATTGTACTATACTCCTCAATCCTCTGGATTGGAGCCCTGTCTGTATCATTGTATTATACTCCTAAATCCTCTGGATTGGAGCTCTGTCTGTATCATTGTACAATACTCCTCAATCCTCTGGATTGGAGCTCTGTCTGTATCATTGTACAATACTCCCCAATCCTCTGGATTGGAGCTCTGTCTGTATCATTGTATTATACTCCTCAATCCTCTGGATTGGAGCCCTGTCTGTATCATTGTATTATACTCCCCAATCCTCTGGATTGGAGCCCTGTCGGTATCATTGTACTATACTCCCCAATCCTCTGGATTGGAGCTCTGTCTGTATCATTGTATTATACTCCCCAATCCTCTGGATTGGAGCTCTGTCTGTATCATTGTACTATACTCCTCAATCCTCTGGATTGGAGCCCTGTCTGTATCATTGTACTATACTCCTCAATCCTCTGGATTGGAGCTCTGTCTGTATCATTGTATTATACTCCCCAATCCTCTGGATTGGAGCCCTGTCTGTATCATTGTACTATACTCATAGATCCTCTGGATTGGAGCCCTGTCTGTATCATTGTACTATACTCCCCAATCCTCTGGATTGGAGCCCTGTCTGTATCATTGTATTATACTCCTAAATCCTCTGGATTGGAGCTCTGTCTTTATCATTGTACAATACTCCTCAATCCTCTGGATTGGAGCTCTGTCTGTATCATTGTACTATACTCATAGATCCTCTGGATTGGAGATCTGTCTGTATCATTGTACTATACTCCTCAATCCTCTGGATTGGAGCCTGTCTGTATCATTGTACTATACTCCTAGATCATCTGGATTGGAGCCCTGTCTGTATCATTGTACTATACTCATAGATCATCTGGATTGGAGCCCTGTCTGTATCATTGTACTATACTCATAGATCCTCTGGATTGGAGCCCTGTCTGTATCATTGTACTATACTGCTAGATCATCTGGATTGGAGCCCTGTCTGTATCATTGTACTATACTCATAGATCCTCTGGATTGGAGCCCTGTCTGTATCATTGTACTATACTCCCCAATCCTCTGGATTGGAGCCCTGTCTGTATCATTGTACTATACTCCTAGATCATCTGGATTGGAGCCCTGTCTGTATCATTGTACTATACTCCTAGATCCTCTGAATAGGAGCCCTGTCTGTATCATTGTACTATACTCCTAGATCCTCTGGATTGGAGCCCATTCTGTATCATTGTACTATACTCATAGATCCTCTGGATTGGAGCCCTGTCTGTATCATTGTACTATATTCCTCAATCCTCTGGATTGGAGCCCTGTCTGTATCATTGTACTATACTCCTCAATCCTCTGGATTGGAGCCCTGTCTGTATCATTATACTATACTCCTCAATCCTCTGGATTGGAGCTCTGTCTGTATCATTGTACTATACTCCTCAATCCCCTGGATTGGAGCCCTGTCTGTATCATTGTACTATACTCCTCAATCCTCTGGATTGGAGCCCTGTCTGTATCATTGTACTATACTCCTCAATCCTCTGGATTGGAGCCCTGTCTGTATCATTGTACTATACTCCTCAATCCTCTGGATTGGAGCCCTGTCTGTATCATTGTACTATACTCCTCAATCCTCTGGATTGGAGCCCTGTCTGTATCATTGTACTATACTCCTCAATCCTCTGGATTGGAGCCCTGTCTGTATCGTTATACTATACTCCTAGATCCTCTGGATTGGAGCCCTGTCTGTATCATTGTACTATACTCCCCAATCCTCTGGATTGGAGCTCTGTCTGTATCATTGTACTATATTCCTCAATCCTCTGGATTGGAGCCCTGTCTGTATCATTGTACTATACTCCTAGATCCTCTGGAGTGGAGCCCTGTCTGTATCATTGTACTATACTCCTAGATCCTCTGGATTGGAGCCCATTCTGTATCATTGTACTATACTCATAGATCCTCTGGATTGGAGCCCTGTCTGTATCATTGTACTATATTCCTCAATCCTCTGGATTGGAGCCCTGTCTGTATCATTGTACTATACTCCTCAATCCTCTGGATTGGAGCCCTGTCTGTATCATTATACTATACTCCTCAATCCTCTGGATTGGAGCTCTGTCTGTATCATTGTACTATACTCCTCAATCCCCTGGATTGGAGCCCTGTCTGTATCATTGTACTATACTCCTCAATCCTCTGGATTGGAGCCCTGTCTGTATCATTGTACTATACTCCTCAATCCTCTGGATTGGAGCCCTGTCTGTATCATTGTACTATACTCCTCAATCCTCTGGATTGGAGCCCTGTCTATATCGTTGTACTATACTCCTAGATCCTCTGGATTGGAGCCCTGTCTGTATCATTGTACTATACTCCCCAATCCTCTGGATTGGAGCTCTGTCTGTATCATTGTACTATATTCCTCAATCCTCTGGATTGGAGCCCTGTCTGTATCATTGTACTATACTCCTAGATCCTCTGGAGTGGAGCCCTGTCTGTATCATTGTACTATACTCATAGATCCTCTGGATTGGAGCTCTGTCTGTATCATTGTATTATACTCCCCAATCCTCTGGATTAGGGCTCTGTCTGTATCATTGTACTATACTCCTCAATCCTCTGGATTGGAGCCCTGTATGTATCATTGTACTATACTCCTAAATCCTCTGGATTGGAGCCCTGTTTGTATCATTGTACTATACTCCTAGATCCTCTGGATTGGAGCCCTGTTTGTATCATTGTAATATACTCCTCAATCCTTTGGATTGGAGCCACCGGCATCCATGCACGATAAATACGCACATTTCTTGTGATTACCTTGGGGAAGTACATCAGAAATCAATAAAAACATCAACGATGTGTCCAACGTCTGTTCCTTTTTCAGAAAGCAGGTTATATGCATACAGTGTTGTATGATATACAGTACTGTATGTAGGCCTATCCACGTAATTATTATAACAGATTTATGTTCATGTAATACATGGAAATATTAAGCTGAAAACTGCGTTCGAGTGCAACTTAAAACAATGTTGTACTAGTACTAAGCGTACATTTTGAATTGCTTAATGGTAGTCTTCTACATATAAATATGTGACTCATCTAAATTACCATCTCCAAAATAAAGTTGTTTGTTTTGTGGGTTTAATATCTCAACCATTGGCGTAGGTCATATGGCGACTCTCCAGCTGTTATTACTGGAGGAATGCCACCGGCGGGTTCCACTGGAACCTGCAACATTGAATATATATGAAGACAGCGGCCGTATAATGAGTTTGCTTACTATCTTATTTGAACTACATGCACTCAGTGAATGGTCCATTAGAATCTTTACCATTTAGCGTTGGGAATGCTTAACTTTTGTAAAATGTTCGACAGACATCCCAATTCAACGTAACATAGCACATCACTTTATATGCAAACATTAAAAAACTCACCATACTAAATAACCTATACTATATTCTCCATGAAGCTTATTAACTAGGAAACTAAATAATTATATCTTACATTTTAGTCACTATATACTACGGTCACCATCTGTTTGGTTATTTAACCTGTAACATGCGCACTAACAACACTGTAATATGTTGTGTTATTTACAATATGCGTTATATTGTAAGGTACAATGGGGGATGGCTCGCCGACCCCCTTGGTACTTATGACGGGGAAAATAAATAAAAATTACAAAAAAAACAAAACAACCTCACCGTACTATCCATGCCATAATACTGGATGGTAGTGTTGTTTTTTAAGTTTGCATTTATTGTATTATGCTTACTTGAATGTGGGAAACCGACAGTAAATCAAATTTGATTTGATGTCGCCGAACATGTTACATGTACAATATTTAAGCAGTCCAAAAGGGTAAATGGCAAAGATAATTATGGACCATTCACCAAGTGTAGGCATATAAATGTGACTAAACTAAGTAAGAGAAGTGACCAATGATACTTACTGAAATACTGACCATCGTATCCTCCGATATCCACCGAATCCCGTGCACCACAGCAACCAACCCATCACAGGCATGCCGGGGCTAATAATGGTATATTTAAATATATGACTTTTTTAATGTACTGATAATTAATATGAATACAAAAATGAGGTTATGTGGATAGGTGTGTTTTTGACGTCCCAGTCACGTACGTCGACCAATAACACGTGTACGCAGCAATACTGCTAATTGTCTAATGGTACCTGGTCGTCGTCCTCGCTGAATGAAACAATGCAATAACACTAGTTACCTAACTTTACTTTTTTAACAGCCGCCAATCACAACTAAAGTCGCTTTTGCAAACGACATATAGCCAAATCAGACGGCACATGCTCTATGCTGCTGCTGTTCGGATAGAGGAGCTGGATAGCAAATAACATAGCATATCAGACATTAGCCAACAATTTGAAGAAAAAAATGCTAAAAGGGAGATACCAGAGAACTTCCACCAGGTCGTCTACATCACACATAGCTCAGCACAGAAAACAACACATGGAGCAAACCACCAGGTCGTTTACATCACACATAGCTCAGCACAGAAAACAACACATGGAGCAAAACACCAAGTCGTCTACATCACACATAGCTCAGCACAGAAAACAACACATGGAGCAAAACACCAAGTCGTCTACATCACACATAGCTCAGCACAGAAAACAACACATGGAGCAAAACACCAAGTCGTCTACATCACACATAGCTCAGCACAGAAAACAACACATGGAACAAAACACCAGGTCGTCTACATCACACATAGCTCAGCACAGAAAACAACACATGGAACAAAACACCAGGTCGTCTACATCACACATAGCTCAGCACAGAAAACAACACATGGAGCAAAACACCAAGTCGTCTACATCACACATAGCTCAGCACAGAAAACAACACATGGAGCAAAACACCAAGTCGTCTACATCACACATAGCTCAGCACAGAAAACAACACATGGAGCAAAACACCAAGTCGTCTACATCACACATAGCTCAGCACAGAAAACAACACATGGAGCAAAACACCAAGTCGTCTACATCACACATAGCTCAGCACAGAAAACAACACATGGAGCAAAACACCAAGTCGTCTACATCACACATAGCTCAGCACAGAAAACAACACATGGAACAAAACACCAGGTCGTCTACATCACACATAGCTCAGCACAGAAAACAACACATGGAACAAAACACCAGGTCGTCTACATCACACATAGCTCAGCACAGAAAACAACACATGGAGCAAAACACCAAGTCGTCTACATCACACATAGCTCAGCACAGAAAACAACACATGGAGCAACACACCAAGTCGTCTACATCACACATAGCTCAGCACAGAAAACAACACATGGAGCAAAACACCAAGTCGTCTACATCACACATAGCTCAGCACAGAAAACAACACATGGAACAAAACACCCGGGCGTTACCATCACGCCAGATCTCTCTTTGAGTAAACATACTAGGAACATCACACAAACTAGGCAAACTCAATGATGGACTTCATTAGAACAAACATTCGTCCACATCATTCAAGACCTATGTTCGCTCTACCATCGAATATGCCTCAATTGTATGGTTGCCCACGCGGCGCAGACTCACTCGTCGATCAACTAGAGAATGATGGTCCAACGCTGTGCGATCAGGTTTGTAAAGAATGTAGACTCCAAACCAAGTAGCGTCATCGAGATGCTGTGTGAATTGCAGTGGGACACACTGTAACACTGGTTCTCAAATGTCTATCAGATACTGAGTTAGTTTATTAAACACTATTTATTTCTTTTGAATAAACATAGTCAAATATAAATATTATATATGTATATACATGTAGGATTGAGGAGAAAGCAACATGCTTGTATGGTTACCGCTTTCCTAGATACATACATGTAGGATTGAGGAGAAAGCAACCTGCTTGTATGGTTACCGCTTTCCTAGATACATACATGTAGGATTGAGGAGAAAGCAACATGCTTGTATGGTTACCGCTTTCCTAGATACATACATGTAGGATTGAGGAGAAAGCAACATGCTTGTATGGTTACCGCTTTCCTAAATACATACATGTAGGATTGAGGAGAAAGCAACCTGCTTGTATGGTTACCGCTTTCCTAGATACATACATGTAGGATTGAGGAGAAAGCAACCTGCTTGTATGGTTACCGCTTTCCTAGATACATACATGTAGGATTGAGGAGAAAGCAACCTGCTTGTATGGTTACCGCTTTCCTAGATATATACATGTAGGATTGAGGAGAAAGCAACCTGCTTGTATGGTTACCGCTTTTCTAGATATATACATGTAGGATTGAGGAGAAAGCAACCTGCTTGTATGGTTACCGCTTTCCTAGATACTAAGTTATTTAGTAATCCAGAGAAACAGTGTATCACAGTAAAAGGTTAATGCTGAGCATCAGGTCGCTGACACTGTTGAAGTTGAAATAGAGAGAGGAGAGAAGGGGAGGAGGGAGAGAGATAACAAAGAGGTATTAAAAGAAGTACAATATGTTTATTTTATAATGGACATACATGTAGTATCACAAACTTTGTATTTTAATATTATTTATGTTAAGTTTATTAAGAAAATAAGAAGCAAATACTAGTCTAACACAGTTAATTGACAATGTTTACTATATACCATGTTCCTGTCGTCCAACGTGACCTCGTCTAACACAGTTAATTGACAGTGTTTACTATATACCATGTTCCTGTCGTCCAACGTGACCTTGTCTAACACAGTTAATTGACAGTGTTTACTATATACCATGTTCCTGTCGTCCAACGTGACCTCGTCTAACACAGTTAATTGACAGTGTATACTATATACCATGTTCCTGTCGTCCAACGTGACCTCGTCTAACACAGTTAATTGACAGTGTTTACTATATACCATGTTCCTGTCGTCCAACGTGACCTCGTCTAACACAGTTAATTGACAGTGTTTACTATATACCATGTTCCTGTCGTCCAACGTGACCTCGTCTAACACAGTTAATTGACAGTGTATACTATATACCATGTTCCTGTCGTCCAACGTGACCTCATCTAACACAGTTAATTGCCAGTGTATACTATATAATCCGTTTGTCCACTTATATTAGACAGGACTCGAATGCAACTTGGAAAATGATTAAGAGGATATTTGTATGTTTCAGTGAATGATCGACTTATATTTCACAGAATGTACATTGGAATCATTAATATCAGGGCACTAGCTGTAGGGAGATTAGGCACAGATTAGGCACTAGCTGTAGGGAGATTAGGCACTAGCTGTAGGGAGATTATGAAGTAATAATAGCTTTCTATGTTCATTCGACCATTCACATAAACAAACACATAATTATTCTTTTTACTTTTGGCTGAAGTGTTTTATGATAGAAAACGATGCAACCGTGCGCCATATGGCGGCAGAAACTCATGTTTAAGATTTACTCTTTCTTCAGGTGTTCCAAAACAAATGACCAAACTCAATCACACTACATCGCCTCAAAATCTTCATCTCTTTTGTTTGTGGATTTAGGTGTGGTTACCTAGTGACTTTAATTGTTGGTTGAATACCCCCAAGGTACCCAGGTAGAACAACCGACCTTCCACAAAGCAGCTGAATACCTTCATCAAATGAACAAAGTTGACACCCCATGGTTAGGGTCCAATCTGCAACATTAAGGGGCATGTCATTTGAATTCAACAACCATAACCACCAGGTCACAGCACGGGTGAGCCACAGAGCTCATCACGGGTGAGCCACAGAGCTCATCACGGGTGAGCCACAGAGCTCAGCATGGGCGAGCCACATAGTTCAGCACAGGTGAGCCAGAGCTCAGCATGGGTGAGCCACATAGTTCAGCACAGGTGAGCCACAGAGCTCAGCATGGGTGAGCCACATAGTTCAGCACAGGTGAGCCACAGAGCTCAGCATGGGTGAGCCACATAGTTCAGCACAGGTGAGCCACAGAGCTCAGCATGGGTGAGCCACAGAGCTCAGCATGGGTGAGCCACAGAGCTCAGCATGGGTGAGCCACAGAGCTCAGCATGGGTGAGCTAAAACAATAGAAACAATAAGCATGTTTTACCAATTTATTTCTCAGTACACAATCATGTAAAGCTTAGTTACAACTAGAGTAACAATAAGGTATTCATTGCCAACATGTCAATAAACTTGTTACAACTAGAGTAACAATAAGGTATTCATTACCAACATGTCAATAAACTTGTTACAACTAGAGTAACAATAAGGTATTCATTGCCAACATGTCAATAAACTGACTATTAACTCCTCATGCAACTAAAATATATGTAGTACTGCCTGGCAATGCATGTCCCCTACTGCCTAGGTTGTCAATCATACATATTTGTGAGACAGGTCAAGGTCACCAAGGTGAACAAATGAAAATGGCTAATTATCAATTCCCTCAAATAAGAATGGAATATATCTAAGAATAAACAAGTAGGAAAGTGACCGTGACATATAGGAATGGTGAACAGGGTGAAGGTCAAATGAAAGAGGTCAAATGAAAGAGGTCACTGCTACCTATATGAAGATCTACTTGATGTATGCAGTGTTCAAGGTTTTGGTTAAAAAGTAGCGACAGCAGGCGACATATCGTAATGTGATGCTTACTAATTGAGTTATTTTAAAATCGCAACTTGTACATTTCAAAATTAAAGATTGAGACTGGATATAATCACACTACAGTGAAACCTGTCTTAAGCAGCCAGCCAAAGGACTCACAGAAAGTGGCTGCTTAGCACAGGGGGGCTGCTTAATAGATGATAAATATATGATAAAACAACATATTGGGAATATGGAAACTGGCTGCTTAATACAGGTTAATACTGGAGCCGTTACGATTGTGCCCTTAGGCAAGGCATTTAAATTCCACATTGCCTCTTCTCTCTCCCTTGTGGCGATGGATTCCATCAGGAATGAGGTCTCGAGAGTGATTAATATAAGTTCTAATAACTTGTTTCGCAATCGAGCTAAAATAAATTTGTATAAATTAATACAGGTTGGTTGCTTAATAGAGGTGACCTCTAACACAGGTTTGACTGTATACTACATGAATATAAATCAATACAAATGTCTTGAGTGGCAGTTTGACCTTGGAGCTGCAGGTCTGGGTATTATGCACAACTCATGGTCATGCTATGGGGATAATTTCTGTCAGAGTAGAGTGGTGGAACCAATGCTCGGCGTATTCCTATGCTCAGCGTATTTTCTATTTTCATCCCTATTTAAAATACTTATATAGTTTTAGGCTAATATAGCTGACAGAGCTGAGGCATGGTCCAATATCATTCCGTTGTGTGTATCGTTAGGCTGATGCAACTGCCACGTGACTGATCCAGCAGACGAATATAAACAAACAAATCATTGAGAGAATATTTCCACCGAAACTAATACGGTGTATGAGCAATATAGGTAGCTATCCGAATTTTAATTATCTACACCTAACCGAAAAATAGTTTCTATACCATTTCTGATTAAGATCAATAAGTGTTTTTATGCAATGATTTACTATATCAAAATAAGATATTCAACAAGTTTTGGTGGATAAATAATAAAAAAACAAGTACGCCGTGCATAGGTGCCCTGAAGTCTTGAGTTCCCCATATAAATGGGTGCCAACCGACACCGTTGCGATAGCTGTATTGAGCAGCAAGGTCACGTGATGAAGCTAAAACTGTCAACAAGAGTGTTTTGAAAGATGTTTTCACGACTTAAGAAAATAATAATATACGGCAAGTGCAATTAACATTGTATACTGGTCATTATATGTGGGATTTACGCCGAGGATAGGTTTCACCACTCTATGTATTTTACAATCCCTTTATTGATAATAAAGTCATAATTCATTTTCATGGTCAAGTGACAACAGCTAATCTCTATAAGTGACCTTGACCTTACAGTAATGGATCAAGGGCTGGTTTCATGAAACTATCATAAGATAGGCCGTAAATCAGAAGTAATGGTATTTGTAATTGGATGGCTACTTTATAACCAATCATATCGCTCGATACAAACAATTTACAAGATAGTTATATTACAACCAATCAGATCGATCGATACAGCCGACTTTTTACTGATGGTTATTTTAGAACCAATCAGATTGATCGATATAACCGACCTACTATATGTCTGAGCTACAAGAGTTTAGTGAAACCACATCTATATTCTTACACGGACTTGAATTTATTGATACGTAGGGCTTCATTTAGCCCCAAATGTATGATCCTAACTCTCAATCTCGGGAACTAATAGACAGAATTATGGGTACCGAGCAAACCTATCCATAGTCCCTCCAGACCATTCTTCAAATGGAAGGGGACTAATATTGTAGCACTAATATAGCACTATGATATATAGTAAGAAAGTAGAGTTGAACTGGTACACAAAAGTTTACATTAATGTAACCTGGGCCCATCATATTTTTATCCCCTTTTGCGAATTTGATCATAAAATATTCAAGAGGGACACAAAGACACCACTCCCACCGCCAGAGTCAAACACTCAGTTGATATTCAATAGATGTGATATTTTGGTGCAAATAAATATCAATAAATCGTGGTAATATACATGTATATAAAATAATAATTTCATGAAACAAGTAGTTCATTGTGGATAGATTTTCAAAATGTTGCGTATAATCTGGATACATTATTATTGAAATATCATCAAATATGATATTATAATGAGAGAAATCACAATTTCTCAGCATCCACTCTATAGCACATATCAGTGTGCTGTATACATTGTAAGAAATAACATCTTAAAAGGCTACCGGTAATATTACAGATAGAACTAAATTGAGCAGAGGAATACGTGTAAATGTTCAGTCCATCAAAGAGAGCTAACTCAGCTGAAGAATATTAAAGGGAGCTAACTAAGCAAAGGATATTTCAATTTTGGTCTAGTGGTGGTGTGTCTATCCATTGCATTAACATTAACTGAATATTAGGTAATAATATTTGTGAGACATAAAGTGGACATCTCATCACCAATGAGATACATCTCTAATTTTCTATTACCTCCCTCCTAAAGTCTTTTAGTTGGAATTCTTTGTTTTTACTGTTGTTCCCTAGCCAGATGTTGCAGTATGATAAATGTGATTTTATCAAAATCATGTTAATTAACGGATAGCATTGTTTTACAAATAAGTACCCATTGCATACGCTGTAGGAGATCTGTCGAGATATAGTAATTTAATAATCATAAGAAGCGATAGTGGAATAAAATTGCTAGCATGTTGTGCAAAGGAAACAACGATAAAAACAGAGGAAAACACTTAATAGGACGTTTTAGGGAGTATTCAGGGGCAGTAACTGACTGATGTCTCTCATTATTAGTCGTTGCTTTACTAACTGCTAAAACTGCACATAGAATCTTCATATCAAAATCCTCTGCACAACCGCACCCCCAATAGGTCACACTACAGCCAGTCACATTATAATTCCTACTACATAGTGTTGAATACACTATCTCATCGGGATGAATGTTCTGGGTTTTAATCGCCTTATAGTAAACAAATGCAAGTATGTACCAGTATTAGTTTATACAAAATTATTCTAGCTCGATTGCGAAGGCTCCTACAACTTATATTAATCACTATCGAGACCTCATTCCTGATAGAATGCATCGCCACGAGGGAGAGAGAGAAGAGGCAACGTGGAATTTAAATACCTTGCATAAGGGCACAATCATAACAGTTACAACCGGGCGCGAACTCCTGAAGCGAACACGCTACCACTGCGCAATCACGACTTCGACGAGCAGGTATGTATTGTATTCTATTCTAATTAATATTAATTATGTTGGCTCGTGTTTTAACAGAAAAATGATTCTCGCGCAATAAAACTTTCAGTATATATGAAAGTATCAACGGAGACTACCGAATGTTTGAGATGTTATTCTCACATGTAAGAAATAATATTTGTTTTTCAGTTATTTATTGCAGGCAGTTCTGATGCAGAGGAATTCAACGTGGAAATACAAATATTATTTTGATTCTAATATGACAGAAACATCTAAAAAATGCAAAAATAGTTGGTGTTATTTTTTAGAGTGCATAATTGACTTTTTTTCGACAAACTAAAACATAATAACAAGAAATCAAAGCAACACACCTAAAGATTGTTTGAAAATAAACACTGCAGAAAAACTGAAAAGAAATGTAACAAGGATGCAGTATGAAGGGCATATTTCCCAACCGCATCATGGAACAAACACATAGGTGTAGGATATACAGAGTGGACATGATAGTAATATAGATAAATAGCCACTAGCTCTTTAATGTCACCTTACCGCTTAACGACCAAGTGAACAATTGACCCAAGTTTCATGAAGATCCTACACAGAGCCGAGATACGTACTGGAAACAAAATGTCACGGATGGAAGCACACCATTCCGTTGTTCCCCAATCCACTTCGCAGCAGGGGATTAATAAATATATTTTCTACTAAAAATCAATATAAACAATTTTCCTGATAGCACTTATTTAGCATTCAAACTACGTGTGTATAAAAACTGTACATCAAAGTGAGAAAATAACAGTGTACAGGTGTATATATTGCAGTGTACAGGTGTATATATTGCAGTGTACAGGTGTATATATTGCAGTGTACAGGTGTATATATTGCAGTGTACAGGTGTATATATTGCAGTGTACAGGTGTATATATTGCAGTGTACAGGTGTACAGTGTATATATTGCAGTGTACAGGTGTATATATTGCAGTGTACAGGTGTATATATTGCAGTGTACAGGTGTATATATTGCAGTGTACAGGTGTATATATTGCAGTGTACAGGTGTATATATTGCAGTGTACAGGTGTATATATTGCAGTGTACAGGTGTATATATTGCAGTGTACAGGTGTATATATTGCAGTGTACAGGTGTATATATTGCAGTGTACAGGTGTATATATTGCAGTGTACAGGTGTATATATTGCAGTGTACAGGTGTATATATTGCAGTGTACAGGTGTATATATTGCAGTGTACAGGTGTATATATTGCAGTGTACAGGTGTATATATTGCAGTGTACAGGTGTATATATTGCAGTGACGTACAAAATATAATGATAATATATCTGAAACACACACCTAATCCCCTGAAAAACTGGAACACTGACCAAGCAGTTTTATTCCAGAGGGCAGGTTAATTCTATTCCAGATTGGTAGGATTGGTCTATTTCAGACTGACAGAGCAGTTCAACTCCACACAGATGGGCAGAGCAGTTCAACTCCACACAGATGGACAGAGCAGTTCAACTCCACACAGATGGACAGAGCAGTTCAACTCCACACAGATGGGCAGAGCAGTTCAACTCCACACAGATGGACAGAGCAGTTCAACTCCACACAGATGGGCAGAGCAGTTCAACTCCACACAGATGGGCAGAGCAGTTCAACTCCACACAGATGGACAGAGCAGTTCAACTCCACACAGATGGGCAGAGCAGTTCAACTCCACACAGATGGGCAGAGCAGTTCAACTCCACACAGATGGGCAGAGCAGTTCAACTTCACACAGATGGACAGAGCAGTTCAACTCCACACAGATGGACAGAGCAGTTCTACTCCAGACAGATGGACAGAGCAGTTCTACTCCAGACAGATGGACAGAGCAGTTCTACTCCAGACAGATGGACAGAGCAGTTCTACTCCAGACAGATGGACAGAGCAGTTCTACTCCAGACAGATGGACAGAGCAGTTCTACTCCAGACAGATGGACAGAACAGTTCAACTCCACACAGATGGACAGAACAGTTCTACTCCAGATGTGCAGAACAGTTCTATTCCCCACACATGTGCAGAACAGTTCTATTCCACATACATGTGCAGAACAGTTCTATTCCACACACATGTGCAGAACAGTTCTATTCCCCACACATGTGCAGAACAGTTCTATTCCACACACATGTGCAGAACAGTTCTATTCCCCACACATGTGCAGAACAGTTCTATTCCACACACATGTGCAGAACAGTTCTATTCCACACACATGTGCAGAACAGTTATATTCCCCACACATGTGCAGAACAGTTCTATTCCCCACACATGTGCAGAACAGTTCTATTCCCCACACATGTGCAGAACAGTTCTATTCCACACACATGTGCAGAACAGTTCTATTCCCCACACATGTGCAGAACAGTTCTATTCCACACACATGTGCAGAACAGTTCTATTCCACACACATGTGCAGAACAGTTATATTCCCCACACATGTGCAGAACAGTTCTATTCCCCACACATGTGCAGAACAGTTCTATTCCCCACACATGTGCAGAACAGTTCTATTCCACACACATGTGCAGAACAGTTCTATTCCCCACACATGTGCAGAACAGTTCTATTCCACACACATGTGCAGAACAGTTCTATTCCACACACATTGGCAGAACAGTTCTATTCCACACACACAGAACAGTTCTATTCCACACACATGTGCAGAACAGTTCTATTCCACACACATGTGCAGAACAGTTCTATTCCCCACACATGTGCAGAACAGTTCTATTCCACATAGATTGGCAGAACAGTTCAATTCCAGAGAGACAGAACAGTTCAATTCCAATAGACGGGCATAACATTTCTATTCCAGACTGGCAAAAATAAATAAAAGATTATCAAAAGTGGCAAATGAACAAATGCCCAATCATAGAGGGATATAGCAGATCTACCATACACTTTGAATTGTGTGTTTTACGTTTATTTATCGTCGCTACCGGTTGCCCATATGAGCAACGTCTCCTAAGATATTAGTCATTTTCCAGTTATTCATATCAAGCATTATCCTCCAAAAATCTAAAGTGACTAATCTCTTCAGGAGGCGTCGCTCATATGGGTAACCGGTAGCGACGATAAATAAAAATAAAACACACACATGAGTCCTAAGTTAAATAGGTGTGGTGTGCCCACCAGGCATATCAATTTTAAATTTTTTTAAAAGGCAAATGGGGGAGCACCCTTCCATTGTGCTCTAGACAATGCACTATAATTAGTTGCTTCACAATGGGTAATCGGGGAGCACCCTTCCATTGTGCTCTAGACAATGCACTATAATTAGTTGCTTCACAATGGGTAATCGGGGAGCACCCTTCCATTGCGCTCTAGACAATGCACTATAATTAGTTGCTTCACATTGGGTAATCGGGGAGCACCCTTCCATTGCGCTCTAGACAATGCACTATAATTAGTTGCTTCACATTGGGTAATCGGGGAGCACCCTTCCATTGCATTCTAGACAATGCACTATAATTAGTTGCTTCACATTGGGTAATCGGGGAGCACCCTTCCATTGCGCTCTAGACAATGCACTATAATTAGTTGCTTCACAATGGGTAATCGGGGAGCACCCTTCCATTGCGCTCTAGACAATGCACTATACCGTAATTAGTTGCGTCACAATGGTTAATCGGGGAGCACCCTTCCATTGCGCTCTAGACAATGCACTATACCGTAATTAGTTGCTTCACAATGGGTAATCGGGACAAACATTTATTCATCAAACAATATACACAAAATGAAATATGTATAAAACTTAACCGGTCATGAATTCATTCAACATGATTACTAAAGATAACTTCAAAAAAGCACACTCAATACTTTACACCACTAATGAGCAAAGCCACATAGTACATACTACATGTACATACCTTGCATTTAGCACACCTGTCTCATAATGCCCATTTTGCCCACATTGTAGGCGATTGCCATTACTTGATCATTTTGTTTTGGGGTTTAAAGTGGCACCAACAGCTTGGACGACTCTCCAGTTATTATTGTGGAGGTAGACCACTGTGAGCAGTATTTCAGGTAAGGACTGGCACCCAAGTAGAACCACCGACCTTTCAGCAAGCAAGCCAGCTGGATAGCTTCCTCATACTAGAGAATTCCGAGCCTACAGCAATGAGGGGTAAGTGATTTGAAGTCAATGACACCACTCAGCCCTTAATACTTGATCAGGAAACCTTTATTAGCTTGTCCTAAATACACGTTAAACATCATTTTGTGTTTCATACTACATGTATACTATTTATTTAAAATTGTACCATAACAATGGAACCACTACTTGGAGGCGAGGCCCACAAGCCGATTGATCTTTTGCAATGTTTGTTTTGGTTTTAAAGATTTAAACTTTATTTATTTTACAACGATTGCGAAGCAAGTTTTAGTGTATATGTGTATATTTAGCGCATATGTGGTCATTCTTGTGGGAGGAAACCGGAATACCCGGAGAAAACCCACTTGTCGGATCTGGCGACCACCATACCAACTCACATACTTCCCGTCCGAGGATCAAACCAGGGTTGCATTGGTAGAAGCAAGTGCGCTAATCGGACAATGTTTGTTATTTTACCTATCGGCTGTAATGCACAATGAAGTGACGTCAGAAGCAACATTTTGTGAGCTCCGTAATCCGTAATGCACAGTGATGTCATGCAAAAAAGAAAAAAGTTTGCCATCCTAAATTCCTCTTCTGGTCATTATATAATCTTGACAAAATTAATTGATACCTAGATTTTTTTTTGAAAAACAAGTATGCCTCCCCACTCACTGCAGCTCCAGTTATAAAAGAAAGGAATATATGAAGTTATTGCAATAAGAAAGTCATATGTAGTATTATATCATTTTGGAGATGAAGCACGGACAAGCTTTGTTATCAAAATGGTCAAATGGCCATACATCCGCAAGAAATAATCCAACCGGAACAGAGTTACAATATACACGGATCATTTTACAATTTTCATACAAAATTAGTGCCAGTAAGGTACACACTGGCCCAGTATAAAGGACTCCTATTCAAATGTTGTATTTAATGGTCATACTTTCTTAAATATCACCATTTAAGGACACAACCGCGCCCTTTCTCACTTCTCCCATAAATTCTGTCCTAGAATGAGCCCGGATATGCACACTAGACATCGTAACGATGCTTCCTGCCAAGTTTGGTGAATATCCAAAAAGGGGTTTTGGAGATGAAGCACCGACAAGCTTTGTGTTATAAAAATGTTCATATGGCCGTAAATACGCAAACAAAATCATACAACCGGAAATTGTAAAAATACACAAAAAAACATTTTAGGGAGAAATGGGGCAACCGGAGGGAGCGAAGTCAGTCAGTATAAGCCCTGACTTTATCAGCAGAAAATACAACGTGCTTACAAACACATTAATAATCTCATCTTATCCACCTGCATATCCACTGAACATTGCCTGTACAATGTATATTGCCATGCTTTCTCATTCTACATCTATCCCCTCTCATGGGCCCTGTAAATTCTTTAATATTAACATTCTGATGGGCAATACTGAACCAAATTCCCACAGGCATTATTAGTCCTATGTTAGAGCTTGAATTACAATGTCATGTACTTCCCAGTATCATCTCGTCAGTTATCGGAATAAATATTATGAGGGGGGGGGGGGTGGGGGTCATCATTTCAAGCTATTATTGGTGGAGGTGCACCCCCAAACATTATTTCAGGCACCCAGGTAGAATCACCACCCTTCTGTAAGCCAGCTGGATAACTTCCTGACATGATGGAAATAATTTGAAGCCCCGAGTGAGATTCAAACCTGCTGTGGTGAAGGCCCTAAAACACTCGACCACGGAGGCACCATTAACGCATGGAACCTATATCAACCGGACCCTGTTTCTGCATACTATATATGTTATCTGCTTTCAACAAGCTATAGTTACATTGTACTATGATTATAATATCTATTTAAAACAATACGAAAATGGGCAAAGTGTACAAGTTCAGAAAAGCTGTTTGCCTACTGTGATCTTATCATATGTACGCAATGATTGTAAACAGAGACGATTAGCGCATTGGTTAGCACGCTCGCTACTCACCAATGCAACCGGGTTCGATCCTCGGGCTGGGAAGTATACGAGATGGTACGGTGGTCGTCAGATCGGACAGGTGGGTTTTCTTTGGGTACTCCGGTTTCCTCCCACACGAATTACCACATTTACGCTTCCATTCGTGCCAATGAGTGATTAATATAAGTTGTTACAACTTGCTTCGCAATTGTTGTAAAATAAATAAAGTTTAAACTTTTTAAACAGAGACGACTTTTATCTCATCATCATGACTTATTGACACAACAGAAAAAAGTAACTTTGTGAACGTGTATTGTTCATCATCATCATCATCATCATCATCATCATCATCATCATCATCATCATCATCATCATCATCATCATCATCATCATCGCATCAGCACTTCAATTATCAATGCACATGACTATCTTCACTTCGCTACATGTGTATCGTGCACATACATACCGGTAACTTCACTACACGTGTATCGTGCATATACATAACTTCACTACACGTGTATCGTGCATATACATAACTTCACTACACGTGTATCGTGCATATACATAACTTCACTACACGTGTATCGTGAATATACATAACTTCACTACACGTGTATCGTGCATATACATAACTTCACTACACGTGTATCGTGCATATACATAACTTCACTACACGTGTATCGTGCATATACATAACTTCACTACACGTGTATCATGCATATACATAACTTCACTACACGTGTATCGTGCATATACATAACTTCACTACACGTGTATGTATATCGTGCACGTATCTTAACTTCTTTAGCCACATGTGTATCATGGATTGTATAACTTCACTACACATGTATAGCGCACATGTACTGCATGCCTTCACTTCACTACACATGTATAGTGTACATGTACTGCATGCCTTCACTTCACTACACATGTATAGCGCACATGTACTGCATGCCTTCACTTCACTACACACATGTACTGCATGCCTTCACTTCACTACACATGTATAGCGCACATGTACTGCATGCCTTCACTTCACTACACATGTATAGCGCACATGTACTGCATGCCTTCACTTCACTACACATGTATAGCGCACATGTACTGCATGCCTTCACTTCACTACACATGTATAGCGCACATGTACTGCATGCCTTCACTTCACTACACATGTATAGCGCACATGTACTGCATGCCTTCACTTCACTACACATGTATAGTGTACATGTACTGCATGCCTTCACTTCACTACACATGTATAGCGCACATGTACTGCATGCCTTCACTTCACTACACACATGTACTGCATGCCTTCACTTCACTACACATGTATAGCGTACATGTACTGCATGCCTTCACTTCACTACACATGTATAGTGTACATGTACTGCATGCCTTCACTTCACTACACATGTATAGAGTACATGTACTGCATGCTTTCACTTCACTACAAGTCTCTCACTTCACTTCACCATATGTGTACCACACGCATGTCTACCGTGACTTCACTACACATGTATCACGCGCATGTATAACATGACTTCACTACACATGTATCACGCGCATGTATAACATGACTTCACTATACGTGTATCACGCGCATGTATAACATGACTTCACTACATGTGTATCACGCGCATGTATAACATGACCTCACTACATGTGTATCACGCGCATGTATAACATGACTTAGCTACACATGTCCGTTTCTATTTGGCACCTGTGCATGTATCTTCGCTGTTTCATTATACAGTACGTATAAACTCTGCTCGTGCTACGTAATGTTTTAATGAGTGACATCATGTATAAAATCAACGTAATTTTCTACATTAAACCATCATCATCCGTCTAAGGGCTGTCCTAAATACACCATCGTAACTTCTGTATTGCCATATACCGCCGATACTGACGGATATAGTTGTGTATCATTCGGTAATCCTCGAAATGCTACACCTGAAAATTAAGCAACAAACATTTAAAGTCCCTATAATCCAAACTGCACAACCAGAAATATGTACAAGAATATCAATATATATATCCAACTAGCCTATCAACATTGAGCAATATATTCATAGAAGATGAAATACTGAGTTCAATATCCGCATGACACACCTGCACCGTTGTCACAGGTCGGTCCAAAATTATGTTAAGTACATGTATTGAAAGATCTATGATATAAAAACATTCAACTGTAACACTTTCGCACATGCAGATGGATCTGTAGTCCAGTGGTAACACGCTGGACTGGTAATCCAGGGATCCCCCGACTGACCCGAATAAAATTAACAGTCTTTCAAATGGGACTTTAAACCGAGGCCGGACTTTAAACCGAGGCCTCGTGTCAGTGCTGTACACCGTGCACGTAAAAGAACCAGAGGAGACTCTGGAATGGGTCTCTTGTCTGTATCATTGCACTATCCTCCAAAAATCTAAAATGACTAATGAGGCGTCGCTCATATGGGCAACCGGTAGCGATGATAAATAAACGTAAAACACGCACACATTCGCACATAGAAGCGTCCGTCGAAACCATTACTACATACATGACGTGATGGAAAGCTGACACATGTACAATAGTCAACCATACAATCTTCCATAATAAGGCTGATACAAGTTACATACAAGCCACAATCTCTATGTGCTGGACTATAGATGATACAAGTTACATACAAGCCACAATCTCTATGTGCTGGACTATAGATGATACAAGTTACATACAAGCCACAATCTCTATGTGCTGGACTATAGATGATACAAGTTACATACAAGCCACAATCTATATGTGCTGGACTATAGATGATACAAGTTACATACAAGCCACAATCTCTATGTGCTGGACTATAGATGATACAAGTTACATACAAGCCACAATCTCTATGTGCTGGACTATAGATGATACAAGTTACATACAAGCCACAATCTCTATGTGCTGGGATAGACATGCCGAGATTGCGCACTGCTTTGGGGGTTTAACGCTGCACCAATAGATTAGTTCATATGGTGACTTTAAAGCTATTATTGGTTGAGGAAGACCCCGGGTGGGTACCCGGGTAGAACCACTGACCATCCGCAAATCAGCTGGACAGCTTCCTCACATGAAATATTTTGACACCCCCAGTGGGATTCGAATCAACAGCGGTGAGGGGCGAGTGATTTGTAGTAACGACAGTAACCACACAGCCACGGAGATCATAGATGCTGACTGCTAATCCAGTAATATTACATGGATGGAGATACATGTACAGAGCAGATAATCTTGTGTCTCTATGTTGAAAAGGGTTAAAACGACATTACATCGCAAAAAGCAAATAAAATGCATTTTTCTAACGTATAACACTAACATTGAATCAATTTAACAATGTTTTAGTGAAAGTAGGATTTAATATAACGGTCATCCGCGCTCCTGAATTGACAACAAATTATGCCAACAAACCGCATATACGACGTTTGTTTATTTGTTGAAATACTCAGTTTTTGAGGCAAACATTTGGAAAAAAATTATACCATATAATAGCATATTACATCACCGATGTAGTGTCGCTTAACCATCAAAAATATCTCCACTACCATTACCCCCACTCTGATGACCAAAAGCCTAAAATATGATGTAAAAGAAAATGCATTAATAATTCATAACTGATCACTTACCGAGAAATTCATAATTTTTTTCAAATGCTAGCGTATTGTCATCACAGTCTAATATCACACGTATTCTTTCACCAACCTGTGAAATATAACATAATATTACCAGTTATTAAATTTCAAAGAACACAAACATAAATAGATGCATGAACCGAATCAACCACTACACAAGCCAACAGATGAAATGTAGCACTGTCATAGTGAACAACTACACAAGCCAACAGATGTAATGTAGCACTGTCATAGTGAACAACTACACAAGCCAACATATGTAATGTACCACTGTCTTAGTGAACCACTAACATATGTAATGTACCACTGTCTTAGTGAAGTTAGTGAACCACTACACAACCCAACATATGTAATGTACCACTGTCTTAGTGAACCACTACACAACCCAACAGATGTAATGTACCACTGTCTTAGTGAACCACTACACAAGCCAACATATGTAATGTACCACTGTCTTAGTGAACCACTACACAAGCCAACAATGTAATGTACCACTGTCTTAGTGAACCCATACACAAGCCAACAGATGTAATGTACCACTGTCTTAGTGAACCACTACACAAGCCAACATATGTAATGTACCACTGCCTTAGTGAACCACTACACAAGCCAACAGATGTAATGTACCACTGTCTTAGTGGACCACTACACAAGCCAACATATATGTAATGTACCACTGTCTTAGTGAACCAATACACAACCCAACAATGTAATGTACCACTGTCTTAGTGAACCACTACACAACCCAACATATGTAATGTACCACTGTCTTAGTGAACCACTACACAACCCAACAGATGTAATGTACCACTGTCTTAGTGAACCACTACACAAGCCAACATATGTAATGTACCACTGTCTTAGTGAACCACTACACAAGCCAACAATGTAATGTACCACTGTCTTAGTGAACCCATACACAAGCCAACATATGTAATGTACCACTGTCTTGGTGAACAACTACTAAATCCATCAGATGTAATGTACCACTGTCTTAGTGAACCACTACACAACCCAACATATATGTAATGTACCACTGTCTTAGTGAACCCATACACAAGCCAACAGATGTAATGTACCACTGTCTTAGTGAACCCATACACAAGCCAACATATGTAATGTACCACTGTCTTGGTGAACAACTACTAAATCCATCAGATGTAATGTACCACTGTCTTAGTGAACCACTACACAACCCAACATATATGTAATGTACCACTGTCTTAGTGAACCACTACACAACCCAACATATGTAATGTACCACTGTCTTAGTGAACCACTACACAACCTTTCAAGATCAAGATTACCACTACACAACCTTCCAAGATCAAGAGAACCACTACATAACCTTCCAAGATCAAGAGAACCACTACACAACCCAACAGATGTAATGTACCACTGTTTTAGTGAATCACTACACAAGCCAACATATGAAATGTACCACTGTCTTAGTGAATCACTACACAACCCAACAGATGTAATGTACCACTGTCTTAGTGAACCACTACACAACCCAACATATGTAATGTACCACTGTCTTAGTGAATCACTACACAACCCAACAGATGTAATGTACCACTGTCTTAGTGAACCACTACACAACCCAACATATGTAATGTACCAATGTCTTAGTGAATCACTACACAACCCAACAGATGCAATGTACCATTGTCTTAGCAAACCACTACACAAGCCAACATATGTAATGTACCACTGTCTTAGTGAACCACTACACAAGCCAACATATGTAATGTACCACTGTCTTAGTGAACCACTACACAACCCAACAGATGAAATGTACCACTGTCTTAATGAACCACTACACAAGCCAACATATGTAATGTACCACTGTCTTAGTGAACCACTACACAAGCCAACAATGTAATGTACCACTGTCTTAGTGAACCCATACACAAGCCAACAGATGTAATGTACCACTGTCTTAGTGAACCACTACACAAGCCAACATATGTAATGTACCACTGTCTTAGTGAACCACTACACAAGCCAACAGATGTAATGTACCACTGTCTTAGTGAACCCATACACAACCCAACAGATGTAATGTACCACTGTCTTAGTGAACCACTACACAAGCCAACATATGTAATGTACCACTGTCTTAGTGAACCACTACACAAGCCAACAGATGAAATGTACCACTGTCTTAGTGAACCACTACACAAGCCAACAGATGTAATGTACCACTGTCTTAGTGAACCACTACACAAGCCAACAGATGAAATGTACCACTGTCTTAGTGAACCACTACACAAGCCAACATATGTAATGTACCACTGTCTTAGTGAACCACTACACAACCCAACATATGTAATGTACCACTGTCTTAGTGAACCACTACACAAGCCAACATATGTAATGTACCACTGTCTTAGTGAACCACTACACAAGCCAACATATGTAATGTACCACTGTCTTAGTGAACCACTACACAAGCCAACATATGTAATGTACCACTGTCTTAGTGAACCACTACACAACCCAACATATGTAATGTACCACTGTCTTAGTGAACCACTACACAAGCCAACAGATGTAATGTACCACTGTCTTAGTGAACCCATACACAAGCCAACAGATGTAATGTACCACTGTCTTAGTGAACCACTACACAAGCCAACATATGTAATGTACCACTGTCTTAGTGAACCACTACACAAGCCAACATATGTAATGTACCACTGTCTTAGTGAACCACTACACAACCCAACATATGTAATGTACCACTGTCTTAGTGAACCACTACACAAGCCAACATATGTAATGTACCACTGTCTTAGTGAACCACTACACAAGCCAACATATGTAATGTACCACTGTCTTAGTGAACCACTACACAAGCCAACAGATGTAATGTACCACTGTCTTAGTGAACCACTACACAAGCCAACATATGTAATGTACCACTGTCTTAGTGAACCACTACACAAGCCAACATATGTAATGTACCACTGTCTTAGTGAACCACTACACAAGCCAACAGATGTAATGTACCACTGTCTTAGTGAACCACTACACAAGCCAACATATGTAATGTACCACTGTCTTAGTGAACCACTACACAAGCCAACATATGTAATGTACCACTGTCTTAGTGAACCACTACACAAGCCAACAGATGAAATGTACCACTGTCTTAGTGAACCACTACACAAGCCAACAGATGTAATGTACCACTGTCTTAGTGAACCACTACACAAGCCAACAGATGAAATGTACCACTGTCTTAGTGAACCACTACACAAGCCAACAGATGTAATGTACCACTGTCTTAGTGAACCACTACACAAGCCAACACATGTAATGTACCACTGTCTTAGTGAACCACTACACAACCCAACAGATGAAATGTACCACTGTCTTAGTGAACCACTACACAAGCCAACAGATGTAATGTACCACTGTCTTAGTGAACCACTACACAAGCCAACATATGTAATGTACCACTGTCATAGTGAACCACTACACAAGCCAACATATGTAATGTACCACTGTCTTAGTGAACCACTACACAAGCCAGCATACGTAATGTAGCACTGTCTTAGTGAACCACTACACAAGCCATCAGGTGAAATGTACTGGTCACTGTCTTAGTGAACCACTACACAAGCCAACAGATGACATGTACCACTTTCTTACCACTACACAACCCAACATATGTAATGTACCACTGTCTTAGTGAATCACTACACAACCCAACAGATGCAATGTACCATTGTCTTAGCAAACCACTACACAAGCCAACATATGTAATGTACCACTGTCTTAGTGAACCACTACACAAGCCAACATATGTAATGTACCACTGTCTTAGTGAACCACTACACAAGCCAACAGATGAAATGTACCACTGTCTTAGTGAACCCCTACACAACCCAACAGATGAAATGTACCACTGTCTTAGTGAACCACTACACAACCCAACATATGAAATATACCACTGTCTTAGTGAACCCCTACACAACCCAACAGATGAAATGTACCACTGTCTTAGTGAACCTCTACACAAGCCAACAGATGTAATGTACCACTGTCTTAGTGAACCACTACACAAGCCAACAGATGTAATGTACCACTGTCTTAGTGAACCACTACACAACCCAACATATGTAATGTACCACTGTCTTAGTGAACCACTACACAAGCCAACAGATGAAATGTACCACTGTCTTAGTGAACCACTACACAACCCAGCAGATGTAATGTACCACTGTCTTAGTGAACCACTACACAAGCCAACAGATGAAATGTACCACTGTCTTAGTGAACCCATACACAAGCCAACATATGTAATGTACCACTGTCTTAGTGAACCACTACACAAGCCAACATATGTAATGTACCACTGTCTTAGTGAACCACTACACAAGCCAACATATGTAATGTACCACTGTCTTAGTGAACCACTACACAACCCACAGATGTAATGTAACCACTGTCTTAGTGAACCACTACACAAGCCAAATATGTAATTTACCACTGTCTTAGTGAACCACTACACAAGCCACATATGTAATGTACCACTGTCTTAGTGAACCATACACAAGCCCAACATATGTAATGTACCACTGTCTTAGTGAACCACTACACAACCCCAACAGATGTTAATGTACCACTGTCTTAGTGAACCCTACACAAGCCACAGATGTAATGTACCACTGTCCTTAGTGAACCACTACACAAGCCAACATATGTATGTACCCTGTCTTAGTGAACCACTACACAAGCCAACAGATGTAATGTACCACTGTCTTAGTGAACACACACAAGCCAACATATGTAATGTACCACTGTCTTAGTGAACCCTACACAAGCCACATATGTAATGTAACCACTGTCCTTAGTGAACCACTACACAACCCACAGATGTAATGTACCACTGTCTTAGTGAACCACTACACAAGCCAACAGATGTAATGTACCACTGTCTTAGTGAACCACTACACAACCCAACAGATGAAATGTACCACTGTCTTAGTGAACCCCTACACATCCCAACAGATGATATGTACCACTGTCTTAGTGAACCACTACACAAGCCAACAGATGAAATGTACCACTGTCTTAGTGAACCCCTACACAACCCAAAAAATGAAATGTACCACTGTCTTAGTGAACCACTACACAACCCAACAGATGACATGTACCACTGTCTTAGTGAACCCCTACACAACCCAACAGATGAAATGTACCACTGTCTTAGTGATCCCCTACACAAGCCAACATATGTAATGTACCACTGTCTTAGTGAACCACTACACAACCCAACAGATGAAATGTACCACTGTCTTAGTGAACCACTACACAACCCAACAGATGTAATGTAGCACTGTCTTAGTGAACCACTACACAAGCCAACAGATGAAATGTACCACTGTCTTAGTGAACCACTACACAACCCAACAGATGTAATGTACCACTGTCTTAGTGAACCACTACACAACCCAACATATGTAATGTACCACTGTCTTAGTGAACCCATACACAACCCAACATATGTAATGTACCATTGTCTTAGTGAACCCCTACACAACCCAACATATGTAATGTACCACTGTTTTAGTGAACCACTACACAAGCCAACAGATGTAATGTACCACTGTCTTAGTGAACCCATACACAACCCAACATATGTAATGTACCACTGTCTTAGTGAACCACTACACGACCCAACAGATGTAATGTACCACTGTCTTAGTGAACCCATACATAAGCCAACAGATGTAATGTACCACTGTCTTAGTGAACCCATACACAAGCCAACAGATGTAATGTACCACTGTCTTAGTGAACCCATACACAACCCAACAGATGTAATGTACCAATGTCTTAGTGAACCACTACACAAGCCAACAGATGTAATGTACCACTGTCTTCGTGAACCACTACACAACCCAACATATGTAATGTACCACTGTCTTAGTGAACCACTACACAATCCAACAGATGAAATGTACCACTGTCTTAGTGAACCACTACACAAGCCAACATATGTAATGTACCACTGTCTTAGTGAACCACTACACAATCCAACATATATGTAATGTACCACTGTCTTAGTGAACCCATACACAACCCAACATATGTAATGTACCACTGTCTTAGTGAACCACCTACACACAACATATGTAATGGTACCACTGTCTTAGTGAACCACTACACAACCCCACATATGTAATGTACCCGTCTCTTGAACCACTACACAAGCCAACAGAATGAACAGATGTAATGTACCACTGTCTTAGTGAACCACTACACAAGCCAACATATGTAATGTACCATTGTCTTAGTGAACCTATACACAAGCCAACAGATGTAATGTACCATTGTCTTAGTGAACCACTACACAAGCCAACATATGTAATGTACCACTTTCTTAGTGAACCCATACACAACCCAACATATGTAATGTACCACTGTCTTAGTGAACAACTACACAACTGAACAGATGAAATGTACCACTGTCTTAGTGAACCACTACACAACCCAACAGATGAAATGTACCACTGTCTTAGTGAACCACTACACAAGCCAACAGATGAAATGTACCACTGTCTTAGTGAACCACTACACAACCCAACAGATGAAATGTACCACTGTCTTAGTGAACCACTACACAAGCCAACAGATGTAATGTACCACTGTCTTAGTGAACCACTACACAAGCCAACAGATGTAATGTACCACTGTCTTAGTGAACCACTACACAACCCAACAGATGTAATGTACCACTGTCTTAGTGAACCACTACACAAGCCAACAGATGTAATGTACCACTGTCTTAGTGAACCACTACACAAGCCAACAGATGTAATGTACCACTGTCTTAGTGAACCACTACACAACCCAACATATGTAATGTACCACTGTCTTAGTGAACCACTACACAACCCAACATATGTAATGTACCATTGTCTTAGTGAACCCCTACACAACCCAACATATGTAATGTACCACTGTTTTAGTGAACCACTACACAAGCCAACAGATGTAATGTACCACTGTCTTAGTGAACCCATACACAACACAACATATATAATGTACCACTGTCTTAGTGAACCACTACACAACCCAACAGATGTAATGTACCACTGTCTTAGTGAACCCATACACAAGCCAACAGATGTAATGTACCACTGTCTTAGTGAACCCATACACAAGCCAACAGATGTAATGTACCACTGTCTTAGTGAACCACTACACAACCCAACAGATGTAATGTACCACTGTCTTAGTGAACCCATACACAACCCAACACATGTAATGTACCACTGTCTTAGTGAACCACTACACAACCCAACAGATGTAATGTAGCACTGTCTTAGTGAACCACTACACAAGCCAACATATGTAATGTACCACTGTCTTAGTGAACCACTACACAACCCAACATATGTAATGTACCACTGTCTTAGTGAACCACTACACAACCCAACAGATGTAATGTACCACTGTCTTAGTGAACCACTACACAAGCCAACAGATGTGTAATGTACCACTGTCTTAGTGAACCACTACACAAGCCAACATATGTAATGTACCACTGTCTTAGTGAACCACTACACAAGCCAACAGATGAAATGTACCACTGTCTTAGTGAACCACTACACAAGCCAACAGATGAACAGATGTAATGTACCACTGTCTTAGTGAACCACTACACAAGCCAACATATGTAATGTACCATTGTCTTAGTGAACCTATACACAAGCCAACAGATGTAATGTACCACTGTCTTAGTGAACCACTACACAAGCCAACATATGTAATGTACCACTTTCTTAGTGAACCCATACACAACCCAACATATGTAATGTACCACTGTCTTAGTGAACCACTACACAAGCCAACATGAACATATGTAATGTACCACTGTCTTAGTGAACCACTACACAAGCCAACAGATGTAATGTACCACTGTCTTAGTGAACCACTACACAAGCCAACAGATGTAATGTACCACTGTCTTAGTGAACCACTACACAAGCCAACAGATGTAATGTACCACTGTCTTAGTGAACCACTACACAAGCCAACAGATGTAATGTACCACTGTCTTAGTGAACCACTACACAAGCCAACATATGTAATGTACCACTGTCTTAGTGAACCACTACACAACCCAACAGATGTAATGTACCACTGTCTTAGTGAACCACTACACAAGCCAACAGATGAAATGTACCACTGTCTTAGTGAACCACTACACAAGCCAACAGATGTAATGTACCACTGTCTTAGTGAACCACTACACAAGCCAACATATGTAATGTACCACTGTCTTAGTGAACCACTACACAAGCCAACATATGTAATGTACCACTGTCTTAGTGAACCACTACACAAGCCAACAGATGTAATGTACCACTGTCTTAGTGAACCACTACACAACCCAACATATGTAATGTACCACTGTCTTAGTGAACCACTACACAAGCCAACATATGTAATGTACCACTGTCTTAGTGAACCACTACACAAGCCAACATATGTAATGTACCACTGTCTTAGTGAACCACTACACAAGCCAACATATGTAATGTACCACTGTCTTAGTGAACCACTACACAAGCCAACAGATGTAATGTACCACTGTCTTAGTGAACCACTACACAAGCCAACATATGAAATGTACCACTGTCTTAGTGAACCCCTACACAACCCAACAGATGAAATGTACCACTGTCTTAGTGAACCACTACACAAGCCAACAGATGTAATGTACCACTGTCTTAGTGAACCACTACACAACCCAACAGATGAAATGTACCACTGTCTTAGTGAACCCATACACAACCCAACATATGTAATGTACCACTGTCTTAGTGAACCCCTACACAACCCAACATATGTAATGTACCACTGTCTTAGTGAACCACTACACAACCCAACAGATGTAATGTACCACTGTCTTAGTGAACCACTACACAAGCCAACAGATGTAATGTACCACTGTCTTAGTGAACCACTACACAAGCCAACAGATGTAATGTACCACTGTCTTAGTGAACCACTACACAAGCCAACAGATGTAATGTACCACTGTCTTAGTGAACCACTACACAAGCCAACATATGTAATGTACCACTGTCTTAGTGAACCACTACACAAGCCAACAGATGTAATGTACCACTGTCTTAGTGAACCACTACACAAGCCAACAGATGTAATGTACCACTGTCTTAGTGAACCACTACACAAGCCAACAGATGTAATGTACCACTGTCTTAGTGAACCACTACACAAGCCAACAGATGTAATGTACCACTGTCTTAGTGAACCACTACACAATCCAACAGATGTAATGTACCACTGTCTTAGTGAACCACTACACAAGCCAACATATGTAATGTACCACTGTCTTAGTGAACCCCTACACAAGCCAACAGATGTAATGTACCACTGTCTTAGTGAACCACTACACAAGCCAACAGATGAAATGTACCACTTTCTTAGTGAACCACTACACAAGCCAACAGAATGAACAGATGTAATGTACCACTGTCTTAGTGAACCACTACACAAGCCAACATATGTAATGTACCATTGTCTTAGTGAACCTATACACAAGCCAACAGATGTAATGCACCATTGTCTTAGTGAACCACTACACAAGCCAACATATGTAATGTACCACTTTCTTAGTGAACCCATACACAACCCAACATATGTAATGTACCACTGTCTTAGTGAACAACTACACAACTGAACATATGTAATGTACCACTGTCTTAGTGAACCACTACACAAGCCAACATATGTAATGTACAACTGTCTTAGTGAACCACTACACAAGCCAACAGATGTAATGTACCACTGTCTTAGTGAACCACTACACAAGCCAACATATGTAATGTACCACTGTCATAGTGAACCACTACACAAGCCAACATATGTAATGTACCAATGTCTTAGTGAACCACTACACAAGCCAACAGATGTAATGTACCACTGTCTTAGTGAACCACTACATAAGCCAACAGATGTAATGTACCACTGTCTTAGTGAACCCATGCACAAGCCAACAGATGAAATGTACCACTTTCTTAGTGAACCACTACACAAGCCATCAGATGTAATGTACCACTGTCTTAGTGAACCACTACACAAGCCAACATATGTAATGTACCACTGTCTTAGTGAACCCCTACACAAGCCAACAGATGTAATGTACCACTGTCTTAGTGAACCCCTACACAAGCCAACAGATGTAATGTACCACTGTCTTAGTGAACCACTACTCAACCCAACATATGCAATGTACCACTGTCTTAGTGAACCACTACACAAGCCAACATATGTAATGTACCACTGTCTTAGTGAACCACTACACAAGCCAACATATGTAATGTACCACTGTCTTAGTGAACCACTACACAACCCAACATATATGTAATGTACCACTGTCTTAGTGAACCACTACACAAGCCAACAGATGTAATGTACCACTGTCTTAGTGAACCCCTACACATCCCAACAGATGAAATGTACCACTGTCTTAGTGAACCCCTACACAACCCAACAGATGAAATGTACCACTGTCTTAGTGAACCACTACACAACCCAACATATGTAATGTACCACTGTCTTAGTGAACCCATACACAACCCAACATATGTAATGTACCACTGTCTTAGTGAACCACTACACAACCCAACAGATGAAATGTACCACTGTCTTAGTGAACCACTACACAAGCCAACATATGTAATGTACAACTGTCTTAGTGAACCACTACACAAGCCAACAGATGTAATGTACCACTGTCTTAGTGAACCACTACACAAGCCAACAGATGTAATGTTACTAATGTACCACTGTCATAGTGAACCACTACACAAGCCAACAGATGTAATGTACCAATGTCTTAGTGAACCACTACACAAGCCAACAGATGTAATGTACCACTGTCTTAGTGAACCACTACACAAGCCAACAGATGTAATGTACCACTGTCTTAGTGAACCAATACACAACCTAACATGTAATGTACCACTGTCTTAGTGAACCACTACACAAGCCATCAGATGTAATGTACCACTGTCTTAGTGAACCACTACACAGCCCAACATATGTAATGTACCACTGTCTTAGTGAACCACTACACAACCCAACATATGTAATGTACCACTGTCTTAGTGAACCACTACACAAGCCAACATATGTAATGTACCACTGTCTTAGTGAACCACTACACAAGCCAACAGATGTAATGTACCAATGTCTTAGTGAACCCCTACACAAGCCAACATATGTAATGTACCAATGTCTTAGTGAACCACTACACAAGCCAACATATGTAATGTACCACTGTCTTAGTGAACCACTACACAATCCAACAGATGAAATGTACCAATGTCTTAGTGAACCACTACACAAGCCAACATATGTAATGTACCATTGTCTTAGTGAACCACTACATAAGCCAACAGATGTAATGTACCATTGTCTTAGTGAACCCATACACAAGCCAACAGATGAAATGTACCACTTTCTTAGTGAACCACTACACAAGCCATCAGATGTAATGTACCACTGTCTTAGTGAACCACTACACAAGCCAACATATGTAATGTACCACTGTCTTAGTGAACCCCTACACAAGCCAACAGATGTAATGTACCACTGTCTTAGTGAACCCCTACACAAGCCAACAGATGTAATGTACCACTGTCTTAGTGAACCACTACACAACCCAACAGATGTAATGTACCACTGTCTTAGTGAACCCATACACAACCCAACATATGTAATGTACCACTGTCTTAGTGAACCCCTACACATCCCAACAGATGAAGAGTACCACTACACAACCTTCCAAGATCAAGAGTACCACTACACAACCTTCCAAGATCAAGAGAACCACTACACAACCTTCCAAGATCAAGAGTACCACTACACAACCTTCCAAGATCAAGAGAACCACTACACAACCTTCCAAGATCAAGAGTACCACTACACAACATTCCAAGATCAAGAGTACCACTACATAACCTTCCAAGATCAAGAGAACCACAACACAACCTTCCAAGATCAAGAGAACCACTAACACAACCTTCCAAGATTAAGAGAACCACAACACAACCTTCCAAGATCAAGAGAACCACTAACACAACCTTCCAAGATCAAGAGAACCACAACACAACCTTCCAAGATCAAGAGAACCACTACACAACCTTCCAAGATCAAGAGTACCACTACACAACCTTCCAAGTCAAGAGTACCACTATCTTAGAGTACCACTACACAACCTTCCAAGATCAAGAGTACCACTACATAACCTTCCAAGATCAAGAGTACCACTACACAACCTTCCAAGATCAAGAGTACCATTATCACATGCATGTATCGTGTGACTATATTAGTCAGCTGATAAATAACACACAATTCTTAATTAACTCCAAAATATTGGTTTGATTGTCGAAGTAAATGTATTGTGTGTTACATATACATTATAAATTAATTTTTATAACTCATTCAAAATTACTATATTTAAAGCATACATGTAATATTAGTCACTATTTTCATTTATAAAGTTCAGGGACCATTCTAGACAACCATGACATCATGTGGGGCAGGCCACAGGGATTCGGCACGTTTGGCGGTACTAGTATATATATTTAAGTACAGGGATTCTACTCTGTGGGATGTCAGATTTCGCATTGATCAGTAAAATGGCCCTATCTGAAACAATTTTGTACAAATCTGTCCAAATATAACGCCTATCCCGAGTCTTTATATTGTTCTTCAAATAAAACACAACTTTAAGCTGCATGCATGTATACTTTGCAAACAATTGCCACAGACATTGGCCATAGCAGGTCACATTTCCATACTAGGACACGGGTTCTGTCAGCAACAAAAAATAATCTTCGACGGGAGTTTTAACTGTGAATAACATTATCAATAAAATGTGTTTACACTAACGTGTAGGTTTATTCGGCAAAAATGTACGTCAAAAAGAGATTTCGTAGCATTTTCAATTTATTTTGAAAATTTCTAAAGCGGCGCAATTCGCGTTGAAACGAGCGTTCTGTTTGGATTATGATTATTCTTCATATATAAAAAAACATCTTGTTACATTCTAATAATCCAATCAGAACGCTCGTTTCAACGCTCTTTTAGTGTCAACTATAAAAAGTGAATGAAACTTGTCCAAATCGCCGATAAATAAACGTAAAAAAAAAAAATCCAAATCGTCACTTGTCAAAATGGCTACTTTCGGTTTTAAACGTCCGAAATGGACATAGTGAATGAAACCTAGACAGCCTGATGAAAATTTCCATTGACGGCCCAGACAAGTTCAACTTCAAGTCGGCATTTGTAATGTAGTCCAAGAAGAACAGACGCATTTTGAACTGAATGTTGTGCAATTTGTTAGACATAGTGGATACTTGTAGTATGTAATTCTGATATATTTTTTAAATTATTATGACCAAGAAAATAATTAAAGTTGTAAAAGTTCATTGGATTGTCTTCAAAAATGAATAGTATGCATGTCTTTTTGAGCTTAAAGTTCATTTGAAATGTAATCCTGTGTTGGCTTCCATTATTAATCACTGTCACAGGGCTACGTTGTAAAATAAACTTTTAGCCTTAACAGGTATGCATTCTTTCATTCTAATTTCTATATTAATACTTCTTCCAGAAAAAAACGGGCTAGAATCTCACCATTTACAAATAAAAATACCCAAAAAAATCAAACCAGGGAGGGGACGACACCCCTCCCGGAGGGGACGCCACTGCTCCCGCACACACCCCATCGTTCACACAGATAAGTGGTCCCAACTTTTTTCAGCCCAGTGTGGGCCCTGACAGGGTATATATAGATACAACCATAGCCGGTACCTGATACTTTGGTGCATTGTTCAACAGTGGGAAATTCCCTTGAGTATCGCCGTTGTGTAATAAATGATTATCAACTAAATTCCAACCCCATGACTGATCATCTGTCCCAAGCAATGCTGAATATCCATGAATTTGCAGGTTAGCCGTTTTAGTTGTAAGTCCTATAACTGCTATAGTTCCGAGTGGTCCCTCCCATACCACTTCCCAGCAATGCCTGCCTTGTTTGAAGCCCAACTTCCCTCGACACCCATCTGTGCTTTGTGCAACTGGGTTACGGTGTAGAGTAAATCCATTTGATTTAATATAAATGTTTCTAGAGCAATCATTTGGGTTCCATGCATGATAAAATGCACGCAGTTTCGCTTTATAAGTTGGGCAATTTGTTAAAATATCAGATTTCAGAGCCTCTTCCGCTAATTTTCGCACACAATGAAGTCTCCATACATCGTTGTTTTCGTCATTGAGAAATTTATACCATGATTTACAGACTAAAGAACAATTTCTGAGTTCATCTATGTCTAAATATGAAAATAAATTCTCCAAAACTGGACACGGAAGACTTTCAGCGGCCATTTTGGGAAATTTCACCCTTGACTGGTTTATTGTTAGTCGGCGAACTGGATATGTACGAAACGGAACGGTACGCACAAAATACGCGTGTAGTTACTATGGAAAGGGCAAAACAGTTAGTTTGACAAGACATATAGCAATTTCGAACCCACATCTCCAAATCCAAAAACAAGTCGACCTATGTGGACAATTCGACCATAAAACTGTTTCTTATTGATTAATGCAACACCAATACAACAAATCGTCTATTCTATGTATTGGCAGTACCGATAATGGCGTAGTAGGTAGCACGATCAGATATTATTTAATTAATGCATCCCATAAATTCATTCAAGAAAACAAAATCATACATATCAGAATTTATGATAAAACTATTCGAAAATGAGCAAAATCGATACCAATCATGATATAAAAAATGGGAATGTACGGGGGGGGCATAATGTTCTGGAGACGAGGTGTTATAAATGAAATGAGATGGTAGTTGTTTGAACACGTATACAAGCATACATGAGGATGTATGGACGGACGTTCTGGGGTTACCCTATTCTCCCCGGAAAATTAATGATTTTTACATATCTTAGAATAATAAACGGAGCCCTAACCGTAATGAGAGCCTAACCCTAACTATAGTAAAGCAGGTTTCCAAACGCAATGGTTATGTTTTTAACCACAGTAGAAATAATTTTGTTAGATAACCCCTTAACACAGCCTGCATACCCTCATAAACAATTTTAATCACACGACAAGCTAACATACTGAAAAATACCCACACAATGTATCTCGGTACAAACGGACGTTCTAAAGATCTTAATTCACATTGCTCTCATGTTAGTTCTATTAGTCACGACATAGCAGTTATAGCCACATAAAAGCTATCCACTAGACAATATATATATATTGTTTTTCTAACCATAATTAACCAGAAATTACACAGCCTGAGGACTGGTGGAATTCACATATTGGCATTTCTGTTGGTTCATACCTTTTTTCTATAATTTACGCTGCACAGTCTGCATTTCGGAGAGATCCAAGATGTCAGCGCCCATGAGTACAGCTAACCGAAAATAATTAGTAGGTGTTTATTTGCATACGCATTGTCTCCAAAAGTTATACGAACTGTCATATCGATTATCATCTTGCATGACAACCATTCAAGTTATAAAATACACAGTAAAACTGTAAAAGTTACATGTCCTTCATACGGATGTAGGTCATTTCGTACCCTGGACGTTTCGTACCCAATGTCAGACGTTTCGTACCAATGTCAGACGTTTCGTACCAATGTCAGACGTTTTGTACACTATGATTAACGATTAGTGTTGAAGTTAAAGATATTTTGTAACCAATTGTGGATAGTTCCTACCCTAGGATTAAATCACGAACATAGAAAGCTATAATGTAACTTCAAGAAATTTTCAATGAACATTCATAAATTTGATGAAATATCATTCGAATATAATCCCGAACCACATAGTATATTTTCATGGTTGGTGAAATGCGCATCATTGGGGCAACTAGTAGATAACCCAAATATCTATAATTATTCCAATTCCATATCTAATATTGGGCGCCATGGTTGCCATCTTGAACATTTCTGAAGACTTTACATCTCTTCAGATCGACCTACAATGTAACGGTCATGGGGTATGGCTTATTTGAACAGTCATATCTTGTTTCCCATTGGTTTTCCAATGAAACTATGTCTGTCTTGCATCGTTTTCAAGATACAAACATGTATACCATAGCTTACTCTAGAAGTCAATGGGAGTGGACAATGTGCTGACAACGCTGACCGCTGCAATGTGCTGACATCCCTGACTGCTGCAATGTTCTGACATCCCTGACTGCTGCAATGTGCTGACATCCCTGACCGCTGCAATGTGCTGACATCCCTGACCGCTGCAATGTGCTGACATCCCTGACTGCTGCAATGTTCTGACATCCCTGACTGCTGCAATGTGCTGACATCCCTGACCGCTGCAATGTGCTGACATCCCTGACCGCTGCAATGTGCTGACATCCCTGACCGCTGCAATGTGCTGACATCCCTGACTGCTGCAATGTGCTGACATCCCTGACCGCTGCAATGTGCTGACATCCCTGACCGCTGCAATGTGCTGACATCCCTGACCACTGCAATGTGCTGACATCCCTGACCGCTGGCCACAAAATAGAATTCCACCCTCCTAGACACATCCAACAACTTTTTTAGTTTTCAGTGAACTACACACAGACACAGCTCAAAACAATAACCCCAACCCTAAAGACTGGGGGTGGGGTAATTAATAATGGCTTATTGTTTAGAAATAAACATATATCGGTAATGGGGCTTTCAGTTTTGTGTTCTCTTTTGTATATTAACCTATTTCATTCTGGATACATTTAAAGGCTTTTGCAAACAACATAGGATCCAGATCAGCATGCAACGTCATGTTGTTTGCTACATAGCCAAGTGTCTTAGCAAGATCATCTGAATAGCAAACAGCATAGAGCCTGATCAGACGGAACGTTCCATGGCGGCTGATCTGGCTATGTTCTTTGCAAATACTGTTTGAACGGTAACTCTGTACATTCTGTTTTCAGATTATATGATACAGAGATGAAGCTACAAGTTCCTCGACTGCTGTGGAAGCACATGCTTCATAGACACCGCTGGCGATGTTTGAACACGCTTTCTCCATTGGCAACTGACTTTAATACCAAACCAAGCAGGAAAAGATCCAACCAAATGGGATTTAAAGCAACAAATGTTGTATGTTGTCTCAATAAAATAGTTTTATATACATGTACTCGTTGTTTGGTTGTCAGGTTATGTATGTTGTAGGTAATTACAAATATGTGTACAATTATAGATAAATCGCCATTACTGTACGTAGTTTCCTAAATATAAATTAAATAGTCTAATTCAATTATTATTATGTGTACTTGTTGCGTGATAATGGGACTATAGGATTACACTAGTCTGTCAGTCCTTCCACACAGGTATTTATGTGGCTAGAACAATATGTCTATTGGTCTAGGTTTAGTTTCTACATGGTTATAAATTCTTTTTTGTGGTGGTTAATAGAACAACGGAGAGAATAATGAGAGAGAATAATGGTGTAGCTACTTAAAATACCCATTTGTGAGGCCGTCATTCATTTTATGTTTTATTTACCATTACTTCGTCATTCATCAATCGTTTTTGAAATAACTTGGCATAGACGTTCATCATAATTATATTTTAACACGCAAGACTCGGGTCCATTGCTCAAAGGTCAAGGTTACACATAGAGGTCAAAGGGTTCAAATTGTCTTGTCTGGATTATAAATCCAAAACCCTTAATTGGATTTTCATATAGCTTCACACAAATGCTCACCATACTGAGTCGGAGTGTCATGTACAAGACCTAGGTTCATTGCACAAAGGTCAAGGTCACACATAGAGGTCAAAGGGTTCAAATTGTCTTGTCTGGATTATAAATCCAAAACCCTTAATTTGATTTTCATATAGTTTCACACAAATGCTTACCATTATGAGTTGCGGTGTCATGCACAAGACACAAGTCCATTACTCAAAGGTCAAGGTCAAATTTAGTGGTCAACGGGTTCAAAATGTCATGGTCACATGTTATGTGACAAATCCGGTAAAGGACTCTAGCCGTCCCCACGGCTAGCTTGTTTTATATGCTTGTAAAACATAGTTTTTGAACTTCTGCTTTTCAGGGACTTTTCAACATACCAGAGTTGACATGTGCAGATGGCTTTCAGATATTGGAAGCGAAATGTATACAGGAAGTGATAACCCTTGTACAGGAAGCATGCGACCCCGACAGGAAGAGAAAAATGGTCACCATCTTTGATGAAATGTCTGATAGTATATGTAGGGTAGCAGATATGGTAATTTAAGTTTTATTATTTACTAGACTCTGGCTGCTCTCCAGGAATATTTTCAAGTGATGTTGGATATATTGTGAAAGCAAGGCAAAGTCTTTAATTTTAAAATAGTGTATGACAGACTATGAATATTATATGTGTATTATTTAGTATAGAATGGCAACACAAGCATAACAGTTCAGTCTGTGTTTTGATAGTTTGAAAAATGAAAGTTCTATTCGGAGACACCAAGCAGCATGGTTCATTCTAGGTCAAAAGTTTTGGGAGAAGTGGGAAAGCGCGCGATCGAGTCCATAAATGATGTTATTTAATGTTGTTTAATGAGTGCTCTATAATGGTGTATCTTACTGGCCAAAATCTTATATGAAAATTGTAAAAATAAAAATTAAAAAATGACAGGACCCCCAGAGGGAGAAGTCAGGGTCTCTAGGGCAACTATTCCGCACACATCGACCTCTAAAATGATTCCTGAAGCAGTGTATTAAAGCATATGCAGTACAACAATTAGAAATTTTGGTTTTCAAATACATGTATATATAAGATGAATATTACTAGCGGCGATATATCTATAGCACGACATAGTGAACCTGAGCACAACATTAGTGAACTGATCCGAATGTACTGTGACAGGAGCACAACATGAGTGAACTGATCCGAATGTACTGTGACACAAGCACATGAGTGAACTGATCCGAATGTACTGTGACAGGAGCACAACATGAGTGAACTGATCCGAATGTACTGTGACACAAGCACACGAGTGAACTGATCCGAATGTACTGTGACACAAGCACATGAGTGAACTGATCCGAATGTACTGTGACACAAGCACATGAGTGAACTGATCCGAATGTACTGTGACACGAGCACATGAGTGAACTGATCCGAATGTACTGTGACACAAGCACATGAGTGAACTGATCCGAATGTACTGTGACACGAGCACATGAGTGAACTGATCCAAATGTACTGTGACACGAGCACATGAGTGAACTGATCCGAATGTACTGTGACACGAGCACATGAGTGAACTGATCCGAATGTACTGTGACACAAGCACATGAGTGAACTGATCTGAATGTACTATAACACGAGCACATGAGTGAACTGATCGAATGTACTGTGACACAAGCACATGAGTGAACTGATCCGAATGTACTGTGACACAAGCACATGAGTGAACTGATCCGAATGTACTGTGACACAAGCACATGAGTGAACTGATCCGAATGTACTGTGACAGGAGCACGACATGAGTGAACTGATCCGAATGTACTGTGACACGAGCACATGAGTGAACTGATCCGAATGTACTGTGACACAAGCACATGAGTGAACTGATCCGATTGTACTGTGACACAAGCAGATGAGTGAACTGATCCGAATGTACTGTGACACGAGCACATGAGTGAACTGATCCGATTGTACTGTGACACGAGCACATGAGTGAACTGATCCGAATGTACTGTGAAACAAGCACATGAGTGAACTGATCCGATTGTACTGTGACACGATTTAAGTTGCAGACTATATAATTTTGCTCCCTTTTGTGACAAACTTTGTTTGCTGTCTTAATTCCAGTTTAGGCTGAATTGAATTTTAGAGAATTGTATTATAGATTTACTGCCAAACTCGTTTGTTTTCCTTTGTTGCCATGGCTGAGCATGTACATGTATTTCTAGTCCTGATATCGGCATGACTACCGGTATATGTTGACATTAAAAATATTATCAAGCACATTATGTACACGTAAGTTATAGGTTTGCAGGGTTCCCTCTGTCTGAATGTTTGTCTGCGCCACTTCTGTCGCCAATTGAAAAACACTGGAGCCAATTTAAAAATCTTGGAGCCAACTAAGAGCCATATAGTTCACAAGTATATATTTGAAGCCATGTATTTGACGAAACATGTGTCAAAAATAAAAAAGATGCACCAAATATTATCGCCAATTCACAAAATTTAGCACCAATATTTGTTTTTTGGCGCCATTGGTGACCTACACCGGGAACCCTAGGTTTGTTTTTGGTCGCAGCAACATCTTGGGTGATATTGTGACTCTCCAGCTATTGGTGGAGGAAGATGCCCGTTTCCCTTCCGAGCACGGACAAGCACCCCAGTAGGACCACCGACCTTCTGCAAGCCAGCTGGATAGCTTCCTCACTTGAAATTCGAAACTACAGCGATAAGGGGCAAGTGATTTGTAGTCAATGACTTAAACCACTCGGCCATGGAGGCCCTTCGTTATCCCCCCAGTTGTATGTAGCCATGCTTCAGTGCATTACTAACCAGTTATTTTATGATCAACCGCTGAATAGGAATACGAATATATTACATATATGTTTTTACAGATGATTCTATATATTTTTATGTTACTTTCCACATATGCGTTTCGACCGAGTATCGAACCAGGGCTCCTCGATTCTAAATCCGACACTCTACCACTGGACCAGAGACGCCACAGGTTATGATCTGACTTTTGTAGATGGAATTTGTGAGGATGTCTCACCCAGAGCAACAATTCAGAGATGCTGCTGAAAAATCGTGCCTTAAGATATCGGAACTGGTTGAAAAGTACGTATCTACATACCGCAGTAAGTATGTCATTTTTTGTTTTTGTTTAAACATTATTTATTGCGAAGGAAGTTCTAACAACTTACATTAATCACTCTCATTGGCGTGGATGGCAGCATATATGTGGTCATTCTTGTGGGGGGGGGACCGGAGTACCCGGAGAAAACCCACCTGTCCGATCTGGCGACCACCATACCAACTCGCATACATCCCGGTCCGAGGATCGAACTGAGAAGCGAGCACGCTAACCACTGCACTGATCTGACAGCCATTTATTATTTCCAGCACATCCATAATTAGTAGCTTTACAGAGTTTGAATTATATAGGCATAAGCCAGATGTCGAACCCGCACCAGCTACGGCAACTTCGCTTAGCCACAACTCTATCTACAGCGCTATTGCACCCCCTCACCCCCCCCATAAAAAAGTTCATTATTTAAAATTCTAGATTTTTAATTTTAGCCATCCTAGATCTGTAGTACATGCAGATGGGTGTCAGAGGACACTGGGCAGTGTAAGATGTGAACACGCTATATACCTTTCATATAATGGCAGTATAATTATATTTATAGCACATATACTGTATCCATGTCGTGATAAAAACACAAATTCTTCTGTAAGGTGAACCGTGACAATGTTAGTTTAATCATATTTTATTGCTCGATTCATTTTACATATATATATATATATATATATATAATACAAGACATGACAATTTCAAACAAAGCAAACGAGTCTGGCCACAAGTTCTAGCAACATTAGTTACGGCCCTTCCCAAAGTTGACAATGTCTTGTACGACCGACGTATTATCTATATACTTACTATATGTCTTGTACGACCGACGTATTATCTATATACTTATATATGTCTTGTACGACCGACGTATTATCTATATACTTACTATATGTCTTGTACGACCGACGTATTATCTATATACTTACTATATGTCTTGTACGACCGACGTATTATCTATATACTTACTATGTCTTGTACGACCGACGTATTATCTATATACTTAATATGTCTTGTACGACCGACGTATTATCTATATACTTATATATGTCTTGTACGACCGACGTATTATCTATATACTTACTATATGTCTTGTACGACCGACGTATTATCTATATACTTACTATATGTCTTGTACGACCGACGTATTATCTATATACTTACTATGTCTTGTACGACCGACGTATTATCTATATACTTACTATATGTCTTGTACGACCGACGTATTATCTATATACTTACTATGTCTTGTACGACCGACGTATTATCTATATACTTACTATATGTCTTGTACGACCGACGTATTATCTATATACTTATTATATGTCTTGTACGACCGACGTATTATCTATATACTTACTATGTCTTGTACGACCGACGTATTATCTATATACTTACTATATGTCTTGTACGACCGACGTATTATCTATATACTTATTATATGTCTTGTACGACCGACGTATTATCTATATACTTACTATATGTCTTGTACGACCGACGTATTATCTATATACTTATTATATGTCTTGTACGACCGACGTATTATCTATATACTTACTATATGTCTTGTACGACCGACGTATTATCTATATTACTATATGTCTTGTACGACCGACGTATTATCTATATACTTATTATATGTCTTGTACGACCGACGTATTATCTATATACTTACTATATGTCTTGTACGACCGACGTATTATCTATATACTTACTATATGTCTTGTACGACCGACGTATTATCTATATACTTACTATATGTCTTGTACGACCGACGTATTATCTATATACTTACTATATGTCTTGTACGACCGACGTATTATCTATATACTTACTATATGTCTTGTACGACCGACGTATTATCTATATACTTACTATGTCTTGTACGACCGACGTATTATCTATATACTTAATATGTCTTGTACGACCGACGTATTATCTATATACTTACTATATGTCTTGTACGACCGACGTATTATCTATATACTTACTATATGTCTTGTACGACCGACGTATTATCTATATACTTACTATATGTCTTGTACGACCGACGTATTATCTATATACTTATTATATGTCTTGTACGACCGACGTATTATCTATATACTTACTATATGTCTTGTACGACCGACGTATTATCTATATACTTATTATATGTCTTGTACGACCGACGTATTATCTATATACTTACTATGTCTTGTACGACCGACGTATTATCTATATACTTACTATATGTCTTGTACGACCGACGTATTATCTATATACTTACTATGTCTTGTACGACCGACGTATTATCTATATACTTATTATGTCTTGTACGACCGACGTATTATCTATATACTTATTATATGTCTTGTACGACCGACGTATTATCTATATACTTACTATATGTCTTGTACGACCGACGTATTATCTATATACTTATTATATGTCTTGTACGACCGACGTATTATCTATATACTTATTATATGTCTTGTACGACCGACGTATTATCTATATACTTACTATGTCTTGTACGACCAACGTATTATCTATATACTTACTATATGTCTTGTACGACCGACGTATTATCTATATACTTACTATATGTCTTGTACGACCGACGTATTATCTATATACTTACTATATGTCTTGTACGACCGACGTATTATCTATATACTTATTATATGTCTTGTACGACCGACGTATTATCTATATACTTACTATATGTCTTGTACGACCGACGTATTATCTATATACTTATTATATGTCTTGTACGACCGACGTATTATCTATATACTTATTATATGTCTTGTACGACCGACGTATTATCTATATACTTACTATGTCTTGTACGACCGACGTATTATCTATATACTTACTATATGTCTTGTACGACCGACGTATTATCTATATACTTACTATATGTCTTGTACGACCGACGTATTATCTATATACTTACTATATGTCTTGTACGACCGACGTATTATCTATATACTTATTATATGTCTTGTACGACCGACGTATTATCTATATACTTATTATATGTCTTGTACGACCGACGTATTATCTATATACTTACTATATGTCTTGTACGACCGACGTATTATCTATATACTTATTATATGTCTTGTACGACCGACGTATTATCTATATACTTACTATGTCTTGTACGACCGACGTATTATCTATATACTTACTATATGTCTTGTACGACCGACGTATTATCTATATACTTATTATATGTCTTGTACGACCGACGTATTATCTATATACTTATTATATGTCTTGTACGACCGACGTATTATCTATATACTTACTATATGTCTTGTACGACCGACGTATTATCTATATACTTACTATGTCTTGTACGACCGACGTATTATCTATATACTTACTATATGTCTTGTACGACCGACGTATTATCTATATACTTATTATATGTCTTGTACGACCGACGTATTATCTATATACTTACTATGTCTTGTACGACCGACGTATTATCTATATACTTATTATATGTCTTGTACGACCGACGTATTATCTATATACTTATTATATGTCTTGTACGACCGACGTATTATCTATATACTTACTATATGTCTTGTACGACCGACGTATTATCTATATACTTACTATATGTCTTGTACGACCGACGTATTATCTATATACTTATTATATGTCTTGTACGACCGACGTATTATCTATATACTTACTATATGTCTTGTACGACCGACGTATTATCTATATACTTACTATATGTCTTGTACGACCGACGTATTATCTATATACTTACTATGTCTTGTACGACCGACGTATTATCTATATACTTACTATATGTCTTGTACGACCGACGTATTATCTATATACTTATTATATGTCTTGTACGACCGACGTATTATCTATATACTTACTATATGTCTTGTACGACCGACGTATTATCTATATACTTATTATATGTCTTGTACGACCGACGTATTATCTATATACTTACTATATGTCTTGTACGACCGACGTATTATCTATATACTTACTATATGTCTTGTACGACCGACGTATTATCTATATACTTATTATATGTCTTGTACGACCGACGTATTATCTATATACTTATATATGTCTTGTACGACCGACGTATTATCTATATACTTACTATATGTCTTGTACGACCGACGTATTATCTATATACTTATTATATGTCTTGTACGACCGACGTATTATCTATATACTTACTATATGTCTTGTACGACCGACGTATTATCTATATACTTACTATGTCTTGTACGACCGACGTATTATCTATATACTTACTATATGTCTTGTACGACCGACGTATTATCTATATACTTATTATATGTCTTGTACGACCGACGTATTATCTATATACTTACTATATGTCTTGTACGACCGACGTATTATCTATATACTTACTATATGTCTTGTACGACCGACGTATTATCTATATACTTATTATATGTCTTGTACGACCGACGTATTATCTATATACTTATTATATGTCTTGTACGACCGACGTATTATCTATATACTTACTATATGTCTTGTACGACCGACGTATTATCTATATACTTACTATATGTCTTGTACGACCGACGTATTATCTATATACTTATTATATGTCTTGTACGACCGACGTATTATCTATATACTTACTATGTCTTGTACGACCGACGTATTATCTATATACTTACTATATGTCTTGTACGACCGACGTATTATCTATATACTTACTATATTTCTTGTACGACCGACGTATTATCTATATACTTATTATATGTCTTGTACGACCGACGTATTATCTATATACTTATTATATGTCTTGTACGACCGACGTATTATCTATATACTTACTATGTCTTGTACGACCGACGTATTATCTATATACTTACTATATGTCTTGTACGACCGACGTATTATCTATATACTTATTATATGTCTTGTACGACCGACGTATTATCTATATACTTATTATATGTCTTGTACGACCGACGTATTATCTATATACTTATTATATGTCTTGTACGACCGACGTATTATCTATATACTTATTATATGTCTTGTACGACCGACGTATTATCTATATACTTACTATATGTCTTGTACGACCGACGTATTATCTATATACTTACTATGTCTTGTACGACCGACGTATTATCTATATACTTACTATATGTCTTGTACGACCGACGTATTATCTATATACTTACTATGTCTTGTACGACCGACGTATTATCTATATACTTACTATATGTCTTGTACGACCGACGTATTATCTATATACTTACTATGTCTTGTACGACCGACGTATTATCTATATACTTACTATATGTCTTGTACGACCGACGTATTATCTATATACTTACTATATGTCTTGTACGACCGACGTATTATCTATATACTTATTATATGTCTTGTACGACCGACGTATTATCTATATACTTACTATATGTCTTGTACGACCGACGTATTATCTATATACTTACTATGTCTTGTACGACCGACGTATTATCTATATACTTACATATGTCTTGTACGACCGACGTATTATCTATATACTTATATATGTCTTGTACGACCGACGTATTATCTTTATACTTATTATATGCAAACTGGCTGTTTAATACAGTTTGGCTACTTAATGGATGTGACGACTAACACTTTTGACGTTTGACTGTATTTTGTTTCAGATTAAATACAAATGCTCCAATCTACGAAGCTTTGAAGTATGTTATAGAGAATGGTGACGTGCAGCCATTAACAGATGTTGATGATAGGGTGGCGAAACTGTTTCTGTTTGATTTTGAACAAAGTGGAATACATTTAGAAAAGCACAAGGTATGCCTTGCCTATATTAGGTTGGAATGTAGGACTTAGGCCCATATCAGGCTAAACTTAGAGGTTGAATTTGGAAAGGTATGACTTATCTATGTCAGGCTGGAGTTAGAGCCTAGATGATGATTTGGGAAAGGTATGAAGTACCTATGTCAGGCTGGGGTTAGAGCCTAGAGGTTGAATTTGGAAAGGTATGAAGTACCTATGTCAGGCTGGGGTTAGAGCCTAGATGATGAATTGGGAAAGGTATGACTTACCTATATCAGACTGTATTTAGAGGATGAATTGAGAAAGGTATAATTTACCTATATCAGACTGTATTTAGAGGATGAATTGGGAAAGGTATGACTTACTTACCTATATCAGACTGTATTTAGAGGATGAATTGGGAAAGGTATGACTTACCTATATCAGACTGGAGTTAAGATGATGAATTGGGAAAGGTATGACTTACCTATATCAGACTGTATTTAGAGGATGAATTGAGAAAGGTATAATTTACCTATATCAGACTGGATTTAGAGGATGAATTGGGAAATGCATTACTGAGGTTACATTTTGTTATATTTAGCGTGAGATATTTGTGAACATCAACAATCCATTACTGAGGTTACATTTTGTTATTTTTAGTGGGAGAGATTTGTGAACATCAACAATGCATTGCTGAGGTTACATTTTGTTATATTTAGCGTGAGATATTTGTGAACATCAACAATGCATTACTGAGATTACATTTTGTTATTTTTAGTGGGAGAGATTTGTGAACATCAACAATGCATTACTGAGGTTACATTTTGTTATTTTTAGCGGGAGATATTTGTGAACATCAACAATCCATTACTGAGGTTACATTTTGTTATTTTTAGCGTGAGATATTTGTGAACATCAACAGTCCATTACTGAGGTTACATTTTGTTATTTTTAGCGTGAGATATTTGTGAACATCAACAATCCATTACTGAGGTTACATTTTGTTATATTTAGCGTGAGATATTTGTGAACATCAACAATCCATTACTGAGGTTACATTTTGTTATATTTAGCGTGAGATATTTGTGAACATCAACAATCCATTACTGAGGTTACATTTTGTTATTTTTAGCGTGAGATATTTGTGAACATCAACAATCCATTACTGAGGTTACATTTTGTTATATTTAGCGTGAGATATTTGTGAACATCAACAATCCATTACTGAGGTTACATTTTGTTATATTTAGCGGGAGAGATTTGTGAACATCAACAATCCATTACTGAGGTTACATTTTGTTATTTTTAGCGTGAGATATTTGTGAACATCAACAATCCATTACTGAGGTTACATTTTGTTATTTTTAGCGGGAGAGATTTGTGAACATCAACAATCCATTACTAAGGTTACATTTTGTTATATTTAGCGGGAGAGATTTGTGAACATCAACAATCCATTACTAAGGTTACATTTTGTTATTTTTAGCGGGAGAGATTTGTGAACATCAACAATGCATTGCTGAGGTTGAGCAACAATTTCACACATATGTCACAGCAGCCTACAGTGAACATGCAGCAATCTGACCTGGAAAATGAACTCAGGAGGGTGTAAGTTTAAAGCACCTGCATGTACTTACTTAGAATGTGCCACTCAGCAAGATATTCTAATGAGCATATGAGAATATATATTTTCTTATATACTCGCCTAATAAATTAAAACTTATAAGACAGTAACTTAATATTCACTACATATTCCATTGATCAATAATACGTTTTTCAGATTTTTAGAAAGATGTTTGATGACGATCTGTCCAGAAATTAACTTGTTTTTGTGAAATTACTAGTTGTAGTGAATTACCTCCCTTTATTTACAAAATCATGAATAATTTTGTAAATGGTGGTTTCACATAACTTTGATAAATTTCTATAAGAATTATTGTCTTAGTTTTCTATTTGAAGCAAATAATAATGCATTATGAGACTTTAACTAAGAGTGAAGCACTAACATGTGATCACATAACCACAGGAGTTTGAAGTGCAAATTGTAACGACTTTAAGGTTTTGATAACTTTGTTTTGAGTTTTTTGTATTTAACGATGGTATCGTCAACATCCCTGATATCGGTCGGCACCTATTTTCGGCCTTTGTTTATTCACGTGATATTTGTTTACATCCGGAACGAGAATGATGTCATTGCTCTAAAAACAGGTTCTTTGGTACTTATGGAGTTCACATATTACTTATCAAAGAGCAAACAGCGCGTAAAGCAGATAAATATTCACATTTTATTTGAAAGTACATGTATGCAATTTGTTGATATTTTCATTAATCCCATTTATGTGTAGCCTAAAAATCCCTTAAACAGAGGTAAATATTAAGAAACATGTGTTTGTTTTTGTAAAATGGGAAATTTCATCGTCTGCTCAGGAAGGTCACATGATAGTTATGCGTCAATATCATAGTGCGCATTTTACAGGTCAATTCAAATATTGTGTTCCTCTTAGAGCTTTTTAACATTTTTTATTCCAAAATACTATTGTCCAAGATATTTACTATTTATGCTAATTCAGTTTCATTCATTTTTTTTTCAAACCCAACTTGCCGTCTCTATTCACCAAGTGCACTGACAAATGCATATCAGGCTGTTAAGAGACATGGGTTTGCCAGTAAAATCGGCAGCAAGACAGTATGATGTGCCACTCTCCACATTAAGTTACTTTTCTCTCCATGTAACAACTTACCTCATATTGAAGAGTAATCATCATTTGTTGGGTGTTAAATTCCTCCATTTCGAGTAACAATTATTACTATGCCCAATGTTAATTAGCTTTTTGGAACTTAACTGTAATCAACATTTCTGTTACATGAATTTTCAAGGTTGGCCGATAATAGGTACTTTTTACGACGCCATGTTGAAATCACAAGCGAGTGAAAGTGTATTTTATTTTGAACATTTGTTATGCAATCTCAGTTTAGATAATTGCATTAAATGCAAAAATGATCACTTTACTTAGTAATATTATTTCACCTGCTGTAAAACAGACTGACAAGAAGCCGTTCACCGAAAAGCCTTAGACGGCCGATTACTGGTACGCCAATGGTACAACTCCTCTTTCAGTTTTCATCCAATCACTTGTGACTACGCATACTTCTTCGGTATCAAAAGTCGACAAACACAAATTGTCAGGATTTTCAGGTCCAATAAAAATCTTAAGTTATACCCCCTGTTGTAGTTTTCTGTATATAAAGTATATCTGAACCTTGTTGTCTCAATTCCTACAGGTCACATTCAATATGTACATGTATACATCATTACTGTTTTTCTTTGTAAGTAAAATGATACTGCTACATACCCTCCAGATTTCAGACTTACAATGTAGATGTGATATTTAATTTATCAAAATTCCAGATTTGGCTAAATATACACAATCAGGTTACTGTCTTACAAATTTTCATTTATTATGCGAGTTAAAAAAACAAACAAGCGAGTCTCTCCTGAGCCATGTATTTTTATGGATACGACAGTAACCTAATATTCTATAGGTCTGGCGATCGAGCCCCGCTGGAGCCGTTACGATTGTGCCCTTAGGCAAGGCATTTAAATTCCACATATCTCTTCTCTCTCCTTCATGGCGATGGATTCCATCAGGAATGAGGTCTCGAGAGTGATTAATATAAGTTGTAAGAACTTGTTTCGCAATCAAGCTAAAATATATTTGTATAAACTAACCTAATATTCTGTTCATCTATTATCTATTCTAATAAAAAAGAAGTTTTAGCGAGGACAGATTAACAAATGTTCATGACCTGGAGTTTATCATATGACCTGTTTAAATATGATGTCATACATTCAGCATTATGATGTCATGAAAGGTTTATAAGGCAGGCCATTATTTAGCATTATTATGCATGAGGGTAGGATAAAAGCAAATGTCATTAGTGTACGGTATGTGTATTATGTATGTATAACGTACCAACATATTGTGAGGATCTGTTTTATTATTTCAGATATGAGGGTGATCCATCTGTTATAACAGACTTACGGTCAGAGCATTTTTCAGAGCATGTAAGATTTCTGTTAAATTGTTTGATTTTAATGTTTATTTCATCTGTTATGCAACCCCATGTTTGAAGTCTATCTGAAGTAAATTTATTTAAAATTATATCATGATCAATAATTTGTCCCCTAGTACAACAAAAACTTCTCCCTAATACACCAAAAACTTCTCCCTAAGTCAACAACAAATTCTCCCAAATACAACAACTTCTCCCTAATTCACCAACATTTCTCCCTAAGTCAACAACAACTTCTCCCTAAGTCAACAACAACTTCTCCCTAATTCACCAAAAATTCTCCCTAAGTCAACAACAACTTCTCCCAAATATAACAACAACTCCCTAATACAACAAAAACTTCTACCTAATATAACAATAACTTCTCCCTAATATAACAATAACTTCTCCCAAATACAACAACAACTTCTCCCAAATACAACAAACTTCTCCCTAATATAACAACAACTTCTCCCAAATACAACAAAAACGTCTCCCTAAGTCAACAACAACTTCTCCCAAATATAACAACAACTCCCTAATACAACAAAAACTTCTACCTAATATAACAATAACTTCTCCCTAATATAACAATAACTTCTCCCAAATACAACAACAACTTCTCCCAAATACAACAAACTTCTCCCTAATATAACAACAACTTCTCCCAAATACAACAAAAACGTCTCCCTAAGTCAACAACAACTTCTCCCAAATACAACAAAAACTTCTCCCTAATTCAACAAAAACTTCTCCCTAATATAACAACAACTTCCTAAAACACCAAAAACATCTTCGTAATACATCAACTTCCTAAAACACCAAAAACATCTTCGTAATACATCATCTCTCTAAAACACCAAAAACATCTTCGTAATACATCATCTCCCTAAAACACCAAAAACATCTTCGTAATACATCATCTCCCTAAAACACCAAAAACATCTTCGTAATACATCATCTCCCTAAAACACCAAAAACATCTTCGTAATACATCTTCTCCCTAAAACACCAAAATAATCTTCATAATAAATCTCCCCAAAACACCAAAAACATCTTTGTAATACATCATCTCCCTAAAACACCAAAAACATCTTCATAATACATCATCTCCCTAAAACACCAAAAACATCTTCGTAATACATCATCTCCCTAAAACACCAACAACATCTTCGTAATAAATCTTCTCCCTAAAACACCAAAAACTTCTTCATAATACAGCATCTCCCTAAAACACCAAAAACATCTTCATAATAAATCTTCTCCCTAAAACACCAAAAACATCTTCGTAATACATCATCTCCCTAAAACACCAAAAACAGCTTCGTAATACATCATCTCCCTAAAACACCAAAAACATCTTCGTAATACATCATCTCCCTAAAACACCAAAAACATCTTCGTAATACATCATCTCCCTAAAACACCAAAAAACAGCTTCGTAATACATCATCTCCCTAAAACACCAAAAACATCTTCGTAATACATCATCTCCCTAAAACACCAAAAACATCTTCGTAATACATCATCTCCCTAAAACACCAAAAACATCTTCGTAATAAATCCTCTCCCTAAAACACCAAAAACATCTTCGTAATACATCATCTCCCTAAAACACCAAAAACAGCTTCGTAATACATCATCTCCCTAAAACACCAAAAACATCTTCGTAATACATCATCTCCCTAAAACACCAAAAACATCTTCATAATACATCATCTCCCTAAAACACCAAAAACATCTTCATAATACATCATCTCCCTAAAACACCAAAAACATCTTCGTAATACATCATCTCCCTAAAACACCAAAAACATCTTCGTAATACATCATCTCCCTAAAACACCAAAAACATCTTCGTAATACATCATCTCCCTAAAACACCAACAACATCTTCGTAATAAATCTTCTCCCTAAAACACCAAAAACTTCTTCATAATACATCATCTCCCTAAAACACCAAAAACATCTTCGTAATACATCATCTCCCTAAAACACCAAAAACATCTTCGTAATACATCATCTCCCTAAAACACCAAAAACATCTTCGTAATACATCATCTCCCTAAAACACCAAAAACATCTTCGTAATAAATCCTCTCCCTAAAACACCAAAAACATCTTCGTAATACATCATCTCCCTAAAACACCAAAAACATCTTCATAATACATCATCTCCCTAAAACACCAAAAACATCTTCGTAATACATCATCTCCCTAAAACACCAAAAACTTCTTCATAATACATCATCTCCCTAAAACACCAAAAACATCTTCGTAATACATCATCTCCCTAAAACACCAAAAACATCTTCGTAATACATCATCTCCCTAAAACACCAAAAACATCTTCGTAATACATCATCTCCCTAAAACACCAAAAACATCTTCGTAATACATCATCTCCCTAAAACACCAAAAACATCTTCGTAATACATCATCTCCCTAAAACACCAAAAACATCTTCGTAATAAATCATCTCCCTAAAACACCAAAAACATCTTCGTAATACATCATCTCCCTAAAACACCAAAAACATCTTCGTAATACATCATCTCCCTAAAACACCAAAAACATCTTCGTAATACATCATCTCCCTAAAACACCAAAAACATCTTCGTAATACATCATCTCCCTAAAACACCAAAAACATCTTCATAATACATCATCTCCCTAAAACACCAAAAACATCTTCGTAATACATCATCTCCCTAAAACACCAAAAACATCTTCGTAATACATCATCTCCCTAAAACACCAAAAACATCTTCGTAATACATCATCTCCCTAAAACACCAAAAACATCTTCGTAATACATCATCTCCCTAAAACACCAAAAACATCTTCGTAATACATCATCTCCCTAAAACACCAAAAACATCTTCGTAATACATCATCTCCCTAAAACACCAAAAACATCTTCGTAATACATCATCTCCCTAAAACACCAAAAACATCTTCGTAATACATCATCTCCCTAAAACACCAAAAACATCTTCGTAATACATCATCTCCCTAAAACACCAAAAACATCTTCGTAATACATCATCTCCCTAAAACACCAAAAACATCTTCGTAATACATCATCTCCCTAAAACACCAAAAACATCTTCGTAATACATCATCTCCCTAAAACACCAAAAACATCTTCGTAATACATCATCTCCCTAAAACACCAAAAACATCTTCGTAATACATCATCTCCCTAAAACACCAAAAACATCTTCGTAATACATCATCTCCCTAAAACACCAAAAACATCTTCATAATACATCATCTCCCTAAAACACCAAAAACATCTTCGTAATACATCATCTCCCTAAAACACCAAAAACATCTTCGTAATAAATCTTCTCCCTAAAACACCAAAAACTTCTTCATAATACATCATCTCCCTAAAACACCAAAAACATCTTCGTAATACATCATCTCTCTAAAACACCAAAAACATCTTCGTAATACATCATCTCCCTAAAACAACAAAAACATCTTCGTAATACATCATCTCCCTAAAACACCAAAAACATCTTCGTAATACATCATCTCCCTAAAACACCAAAAACATCTTCGTAATACATCATCTCCCTAAAACACCAAAAACATCTTCGTAATACATCATCTCCCTAAAACACCAAAAACATCTTCGTAATACATCATCTCCCTAAAACACCAAAAACATCTTCGTAATACATCATCTCCCTAAAACACCAAAAACATCTTCGTAATACATCATCTCCCTAAAACACCAAAAACATCTTCGTAATACATCATCTCTCTAAAACACCAAAAACATCTTCGTAATACATCATCTCCCTAAAACACCAAAAACATCTTCGTAATACATCATCTCCCTAAAACACCAAAAACATCTTCGTAATACATCATCTCCCTAAAACACCAAAAACATCTTCGTAATACATCATCTCCCTAAAACACCAAAAACATCTTCGTAATACATCATCTCCCTAAAACACCAAAAACATCTTCGTAATACATCATCTCCCTAAAACACCAAAAACATCTTCGTAATACATCATCTCCCTAAAACACCAAAAACATCTTCATAATACATCATCTCCCTAAAACACCAAAAACATCTTCGTAATACATCATCTCCCTAAAACACCAAAAACATCTTCGTAATAAATCTTCTCCCTAAAACACCAAAAACTTCTTCATAATACATCATCTCCCTAAAACACCAAAAACATCTTCGTAATAAATCATCTCCCTAAAACACCAAAAACATCTTCGTAATACATCATCTCCCTAAAACACCAAAAACATCTTCGTAATACATCATCTCCCTAAAACACCAAAAACATCTTCGTAATACATCATCTCCCTAAAACACCAAAAACATCTTCGTAATACATCATCTCCCTAAAACACCAAAAACATCTTCGTAATACATCATCTCCCTAAAACACCAAAAACATCTTCGTAATACATCATCTCCCTAAAACACCAAAAACATCTTCGTAATACATCATCTCCCTAAAACACCAAAAACATCTTCGTAATAAATCCTCTCCCTAAAACACCAAAAACATCTTCGTAATACATCATCTCCCTAAAACACCAAAAACAGCTTCGTAATACATCATCTCCCTAAAACACCAAAAACATCTTCGTAATACATCATCTCCCTAAAACACCAAAAACATCTTCATAATACATCATCTCCCTAAAACACCAAAAACATCTTCGTAATACATCATCTCCCTAAAACACCAAAAACATCTTCGTAATACATCATCTCCCTAAAACACCAAAAACATCTTCATAATACATCATCTCCCTAAAACACCAAAAACATCTTCGTAATACATCATCTCCCTAAAACACCAAAAACATCTTCGTAATAAATCTTCTCCCTAAAACACCAAAAACATCTTCATAATACATCATCTCCCTAAAACACCAAAAACATCTTCGTAATACATCATCTCCCTAAAACACCAAAAACATCTTCGTAATACATCATCTCCCTAAAACACCAAAAACATCTTCGTAATACATCATCTCCCTAAAACACCAAAAACATCTTCGTAATAAATCCTCTCCCTAAAACACCAAAAACATCTTCGTAATACATCATCTCCCTAAAACACCAAAAACAGCTTCATAATACATCATCTCCCTAAAACACCAAAAACATCTTCGTAATACATCATCTCCCTAAAACACCAAAAACATCTTCATAATACATCATCTCCCTAAAACACCAAAAACATCTTCGTAATACATCATCTCCCTAAAACACCAAAAACATCTTCGTAATACATCATCTCCCTAAAACACCAAAAAACAGCTTCGTAATACATCATCTCCCTAAAACACCAAAAACATCTTCGTAATACATCATCTCCCTAAAACACCAAAAACATCTTCGTAATACATCATCTCCCTAAAACACCAAAAACATCTTCGTAATAAATCATCTCCCTAAAACACCAAAAACATCTTCGTAATACATCATCTCCCTAAAACACCAAAAACAGCTTCGTAATACATCATCTCCCTAAAACACCAAAAACATCTTCGTAATACATCATCTCCCTAAAACACCAAAAACTTCTTCATAATACATCATCTCCCTAAAACACCAAAAACATCTTCATAATACATCATCTCCCTAAAACACCAAAAACATCTTCGTAATACATCATCTCCCTAAAACACCAAAAACATCTTCGTAATACATCATCTCCCTAAAACACCAAAACCATCTTCGTAATACATCATCTCCCTAAAACACCAACAACATCTTCGTAATAAATCTTCTCCCTAAAACACCAAAAACGTCTCCCTAATATGTATAAATCTTCTCCCTAAAACACCAAAAACATCTTCGTAATACATCATCTCCCTAAAACACCAAAAACATCTTCGTAATACATCATTTCCCTAAAACACCAAAAACATCTTCGTAATAAATCTTCTCCCTAAAACACCAAAAACATCTTCGTAATACATCATCTCCCTAAAACACCAAAAACATCTTCGTAATACATCATCTCCCTAAAACACCAAAAACATCTTCGTAATAAATCTTCTCCCTAAAACACCAAAAACTTCTTCATAATACATCATCTCCCTAAAACACCAAAAACATCTTCGTAATACATCATTTACCTAAAACACCAAAACCATCTTCGTAATACATCATCTCCCTAAAACACCAAAAACATCTTCGTAATACATCATTTCCCTAAAACACCAAAAACATCTTCGTAATAAATCTTCTCCCTAAAACACCAAAAACATCTTCGTAATACATCATCTCCCTAAAACACCAAAAACATCTTCGTAATACATCATCTCCCTAAAACACCAAAACCATCTTCATAATACATCATCTCCCTAAAACACCAAAAACGTCTTCATAATACATCATCTCCCTAAAACACCAAAAACATCTTTGTAATACATCATCTCCCTAAAACACCAAAAACAGCTTCGTAATACATCATCTCCCTAAAACACCAAAAACATCTTCGTAATACATCATCTCCCTAAAACACCAAAACCATCTTCGTAATACATCATCTCCCTAAAACACCAACAACATCTTCGTAATAAATCTTCTCCCTAAAACACCAAAAACATCTCCCTAATATGTATAAATCTTCTCCCTAAAACACCAAAAACATCTTCGTAATACATCATCTCCCTAAAACACCAAAAACATCTTCGTAATACATCATTTCCCTAAAACACCAAAAACATCTTCGTAATAAATCTTCTCCCTAAAACACCAAAAACATCTTCGTAATACATCATCTCCCTAAAACACCAAAAACATCTTCGTAATACATCATCTCCCTAAAACACCAAAAACATCTTCGTAATAAATCTTCTCCCTAAAACACCAAAAACTTCTTCATAATACATCATCTCCCTAAAACACCAAAAACATCTTCGTAATACATCATTTACCTAAAACACCAAAACCATCTTCGTAATACATCATTTCCCTAAAACACCAAAAACATCTTCGTAATAAATCTTCTCCCTAAAACACCAAAAACATCTTCGTAATACATCATCTCCCTAAAACACCAAAAACATCTTCGTAATACATCATCTCCCTAAAACACCAAAACCATCTTCATAATACATCATCTCCCTAAAACACCAACAACATCTTCATAATAAATCTTCTCCCTAAAACACCAAAAACATCTCCCTAATATGTATAAATCTTCTCCATAATATACGACTGTCATTAGTCCTGATATTTAGCGGTTATTATGTGGCTAGTTTCATATCAGCATAGTTACAGAGCATTGATACCGAGGCTGATATTGAAACTAGCTACGTAATAAATATTATAACATCTTTATTACTTTGATATGAATTTGAAAATTTAATAATCGAAATCATGCTCTCCGTTATCCATTTATCAGGAATAAATCACAAGTACTGAATTAGATACACAAAAAGGATTGAAATATTACCACGAAACTACAAACATCTGTTATCTGTCAAATTTGACACACTGGGATGCTACAGGAAGTAAACAAACTAGCACCGAGTGCGCTTGCGTTAATTCTCAGGAACTAGTTATGATACAGCTTTTGCTGGTTTGATACAGGCTCATGACGGTAACAAACCAGTACACAGAATATCAGACTGTAAAATACAGCATATCGACCTGGGTGGTAGACAGTATTGTTGTAGGCAAATAATGGCAAAAAATATGCTAAGCTTCATATCTAAGTAATAAATCGTGTTATTGCATATGTTACTATAAATAGTAACAAATTTAATGGTAGAAAAGCAAAATATCTGGTCGACGCGGGCAATATATTTCGATTTTCGGCTCTGCCGGGCCAATATCGAATATGGCACGCGCCGAGAACGAATCACGAGCATGTGTCACAGGTAGCAACAATATAGTAACTACATTGTGTAAACATGGCCGCCGAAGCAACACTAAAGTCGTTGTCTGACAGATTGTTGTCTCTTGACGGTAAAATGGCTGAGCGAAATAAGCAAATAACAGCAGAAGAAACATATGGCTATGTATGCAATAAAGAAGTTATTAAACGGCTGTGGTGGGCCATTTGTGGATATTGGCGCACCTATCCGATATTGGCCCTTGGGCCAATATCTCCATAGGGTGCGCCAATATCAACAAATGGCCCACCTCCGCGGTTTAATAACCTCTAATTATTAGTGTGATGTAACTGACTGACCATAACAATATATTTTAGGTTCGGGAAATGGCATATAAAACCTACTTGTTCCCAACTAAACATACGTTGGAGCTACTTGCTGACCTGTTGCAAGGGAGAAAACTCATAGCCAGCCTCACAGGATTTCAAAGTTTTGCTGAGAGAGCATTAAAGGGAACCCTGGCGGAAACACCAGGTATCTATACTATATTTAACATGCAGTAAAATGTAAACTTTACAGGTATCTATACTATATTTAACATGCAGTAAAATGTAAACTTTACAGGTATCTATACTATATTTAACATGCAGTAAAATGTAAACTTTACAGGTATCTATACTATATTTAACATGCAGTAAAATGTAAACTTTACAGGTATCTATACTATATTTAACATGCAGTAAAATGTAAACTTTACAGGTATCTATACTATATTTAACATGCAGTAAAATGTAAACTTTACAGGTATCTATACTATATTTAACATGCAGTAAAATGTAAACTTTATTAGTTTGCAACGATTGCGAAACAAGTGTAACAACTTATATCAATCGCTCTCGTTGACGTTGATGAAAGCGTATACATGTAGATGGACATATGAATGGGAGGAAACTGGAGTATGCGGAATGAAGTCAGTAATCCCACTTGTCCAGCTGGCGACCATCGTACCATCTCACATATTTCCGAGTCCGAGAATGGAACCTGGGTTGTATTGATGAGAGCGGACACCCAAAACAATCGGTACAACACTGAAAACTGCCGTGAATAAGAAATGGCATTCAGCAAAGAAATAATGCAATTAATGTGTCACACTGTATATATAATATCCCGTCAATTAATGTGTCACACTGTATATATAATATCCCGTCAATTAATGTGTCACACTGTATATATAATATCCCGTCAAATGAAATTATCCCCTTCCTCCAAAGAGTCACATTCGTATCTTCTACTGTATATCCATGCATATAGCAACCATTTACATATCAGAATCCATCCCCATAGAGATTACAGGGAATGTTTATGGGGTGTACTCACTGTTATTCTGCTCTGTGTTACGGGTGTTTGTCAGCTGTCAATGTATGTGTTATTCTGCTCTGTGTTACGGGTGTTTGTCAGCTGTCAATGTATGTGTTATTCTGCTCTGTGTTACGGGTGTTTGTCAGCTGTCAATGTATGTGTTATTCTGCTCTGTGTTACGGGTGTTTGTCAGCTGTCAATGTATGTGTTATTCTGCTCTGTGTTACGGGTGTTTGTCAGCTGTCAATGTATGTGTTATTCTGCTCTGTGTTACGGGTGTTTGTCAGCTGTCAATGTATGTGTTATTCTGCTCTGTGTTACGGGTGTTTGTCAGCTGTCAATGTATGTGTTATTCTGCTCTGTGTTACGGGTGTTTGTCAGCTGTCAATGTATGTGTTATTCTGCTCTGTGTTACCTGTGTTTGTCAGCTGTCAATGTATGTGTTATTGGTATCGGTGTCTAGAGGTGAAGTCACCATTAGAGGTTAACAAAGCGATATCAAAATGTATGCGTTTAATTTCAGGAGATGATTTTATATTTAGATACCTAGAAGAAATGTTATAAACTGCAGAATACGGTTATTCCAGTGCTCTTATATAGTATTATACATTTGTTAATTGTACAAACTCCATGCGTCCGCCTCCGTGGTCGAGTGGTTAAGGTCGCTGACATGTATACCACTGTAACCTAGCATCATTGATGGTCACGGGTTCGAGCCCCGCTCAGAACGTGTCTCATTTATATGAAAAAGTTGGCAGTTTCTTGCGGAGGTTGGTGCACCCAAGTACTGGTTAACCGCTGGAGCCTGCCCAGGAAAGGTGTTGTTAGGTAAACTGCCCGCCGGCGATATAGCCCGAAATGGTGCTGATGCAGGATAAATATAACAAACTCCATGCAAGAGTCTCCCTCTGTGGCCGAGTGGTTATTGTCGTCCTCTTCAAATTAACTTGTTTCAGTATAAAATGGTCAAAGTCATTGACTTCAAATCACTTGCCTTTTACTGCTGTATGCTCGAATCCCAATCGGGATGTCAAATTATTTGATGTGACAAAGCTATCCAACTGGCTTACGGTAGTTTAAACAATATTTATTTCTTTGAATAAACAGTCGTGTATAAATAATATGTACATGCATGTAGGATTGAGGAGAAAGCAACCTGTTTGTATGGTTACCTCTTTCCTAGCTGGCATGTTCATGGTTTTATCTGGGCACTTGTCCGTGCCTGCAATATTGCTCAGCAGGGATATTCCTCCACCAATGATAGCTGGAGAGTCTCCAAATGAACTAAGCTGTTAGTGCAACTTTAAACCCCCGAAACAAACAAAGCTGGAGAGTCTCCAAATGAACTAAGCTGTTAGTGCCACTTTAAACCCTCGAAACAAACAAAGCTGGAGAGTCTCCAAATGAACTAAGCTGTTAGTGCCACTTTAAACCCTCGAAACAAACAAACAAACAAACAAACAAACAAACAAACAAACAAGCTCAATGTTTTCTTTTCTTTTCAGAAAATGTTTGGACATTTTTAGAAACAGTATCAGAAGATTTCCGACGAGGGTAAGCTGGAACGATGGTATTAATCTGTAATGGGAGTCAATAGAACTATCCGTAAATTGGAATGACAATTTAAAACAGACGCTGTATTATCCAGGATGTCTAGGAATCGTATGATTCTCCGGTGTCTATGAATCAGTTGTGAAGTACCAACTCAGTATGGTTCCTTGTTGTCTATGAATCTGTTGAGAATTACTGATCCTGTATGGTTCCTTGTTGTCTATGAATCTGTTGAGAATTACTGACTCAGTATGATTCCTTGTTGTCTATGAATCTGTTGAGAATTACTGATCCTGTATGGTTCCTTGTTGTCTATTTGAGAAATACATACCCTATATGGTTCCAGTGTATACATGGATCTGTTGGTAAATACATACCCTATATGGTTCCAGTGTATACATGGATCTGTTGGTAAATACATACCCTATATGGTTCCAATGTATTCATGGATTTGTTGATAAATACATACCCTATATGGTTCCAGTGTATACATGGATCTGTTGAGAAATACATACCCTATATGGTTCCAGTGTATACATGGATCTGTTGATAAATACATACCCTATATGGTTCCAGTGTATTCATGGATCTGTTGATAAATACATACCCTATATGGTTCCAGTGTATTCATGGATCTGTTGATAAATACATACCCTATATGGTTCCAGTGTATACATGGATCTGTTGGTAAATACATACCCTATATGGTTCCAGTATATTCATGGATCTGTTGAGAAATACATACCCTATATGGTTCCAGTGTATTCATGGATCTGTTGGTAAATACATACCCTATATGGTTCCAGTGTATACATGGATCTGTTGAGAAATACATACCCTATATGGTTCCAGTGTATACATGGATCTGTTGATAAATACATACCCTATATGGTTCCAGTGTATACATGGATCTGTTGAGAAATACATACCCTCTATGGTTCCAGTGTATACATGGATCTGTTGAGAAATACATACCCTATATGGTTCCAGTGTATACATGGATCTGTTGGTAAATACATACCCTATATGGTTCCAGTGTATACATGGATCTGTTGGTAAATACATACCCTATATGGTTCCAGTGTATACATGGATATGTTGAGAAATACATACCCTATATGGTTCCAGTGTATATATGGATCTGTTGGTAAATACATACCCTATATGGTTCCAGTGTATTCATGGATCTGTTGAGAAATACATACCCTATATGGTTCCAGTGTATACATGGATCTGTTGAGAAATACATACCCTATATGGTTCCAGTGTATATATGGATCTGTTGGTAAATACATACCCTATATGGTTCCAGTGTATTCATGGATCTGTTGAGAAATACATACCCTATATGGTTCCAGTGTATACATGGATCTGTTGAGAAATACATACCCTATATGGTTCCAGTGTATATATGGATCTGTTGGTAAATACATACCCTATATGGTTCCAGTGTATTCATGGATCTGTTGAGAAATACATACCCTATATGGTTCCAGTGTATACATGGATCTGTTGAGAAATACATACCCTATATGGTTCCAGTGTATATATGGATCTGTTGGTAAATACATACCCTATATGGTTCCAGTGTATTCATGGATCTGTTGAGAAATACATACCCTATATGGTTCCAGTGTATTCATGGATCTGTTGGTAAATACATACCCTATATGGTTCCAGTGTATACATGGATCTGTTGAGAAATACATACCCTATATGGTTCCAGTGTATACATGGATCTGTTGGTAAATACATACCCTATATGGTTCCAGTGTATACATGGATCTGTTGGTAAATACATACCCTATATGGTTCCAGTGTATACATGGATCTGTTGATAAATACATACCCTATATGGTTCCAGTGTATACATGGATCTGTTGAGAAATACATACCCTATATGGTTCCAGTGTATACATGGATCTGTTGAGAAATACATACCCTATATGGTTCCAGTGTATACATGGATCTGTTGGTAAATACATACCCTATATGGTTCCAGTGTATACATGGATCTGTTGGTAAATACATACCCTATATGGTTCCAGTGTATACATGGATCTGTTGGTAAATACATACCCTATATGGTTCCAGTGTATTCATGGATCTGTTGAGAAATACATACCCTATATGGTTCCAGTGTATACATGGATCTGTTGGTAAATACATACCCTATATGGTTCCAGTGTATACATGGATCTGTTGGTAAATACATACCCTATATGGTTCCAGTGTATACATGGATCTGTTGGTAAATACATACCCTATATGGTTCCAGTGTATACATGGATCTGTTGGTAAATACATACCCTATATGGTTCCAGTGTATACATGGATATGTTGGTAAATACATACCCTATATGGTTCCAGTGTATACATGGATATGTTGGTAAATACATACCCTATATGGTTCCAGTGTATACATGGATCTGTTGGTAAATACATACCCTATATGGTTCCAGTGTATTCATGGATCTGTTGATAAATACATACCCTATATGGTTCCAATGTATTCATGGATCTGTTGAGAAATACATACCCTCTATGGTTCCAGTGTATACATGGATCTGTTGAGAAATACACACCCTATATGGTTCCAGTGTATTCATGGATCTGTTGGTAAATACATACCCTATATGGTTCCAGTGTATACATGGATCTGTTGAGAAATACATACCCTATATGGTAGTGTATACATGGATCTGTTGGTAAATACATACCCTATATGGTTCCAGTGTATACATGGATCTGTTGATAAATACATACCCTATATGGTTCCAGTGTATACATGGATCTGTTGAGAAATACATACCCTCTATGGTTCCAGTGTATACATGGATCTGTTGAGAAATACATACCCTATATGGTTCCAGTGTATACATGGATCTGTTGAGAAATACATACCCTATATGGTTCCAGTGTATACATGGATCTGTTGGTAAATACATACCCTATATGGTTCCAGTGTATACATGGATCTGTTGGTAAATACATACCCTATATGGTTCCAGTGTATACATGGATCTGTTGAGAAATACATACCCTATATGGTTCCAGTGTATTCATGGATCTGTTGGTAAATACATACCCTATATGGTTCCAGTGTATACATGGATCTGTTGGTAAATACATACCCTATATGGTTCCAGTGTATTCATGGATCTGTTGATAAATACATACCCTATATGGTTCCAATGTATTCATGGATCTGTTGAGAAATACATACCCTCTATAGTTCCAGTGTATACATGGATCTGTTGATAAATACATACCCTATATGGTTCCAGTGTATACATGGATCTGTTGATAAATACATACCCTATATGGTTCCAGTGTATACATGGATCTGTTGGTAAATACATACCCTATATGGTTCCAGTGTATACATGGATCTGTTGATAAATACATACCGTATATGGTTCCAGTGTATACATGGATCTGTTGAGAAATACATACCCTCTATGGTTCCAGTGTATACATGGATCTGTTGAGAAATACATACCCTATATGGTTCCAGTGTATACATGGATCTGTTGAGAAATACATACCCTATATGGTTCCAGTGTATACATGGATCTGTTGAGAAATACATACCCTATATGGTTCCAGTGTATTCATGGATCTGTTGAGAAATACATACCCTATATGGTTCCAGTGTATTCATGGATCTGTTGAGAAATACATACCCTATATGGTTCCAGTGTATTCATGGATCTGTTGGTAAATACATACCCTATATGGTTCCAGTGTATACATGGATCTGTTGAGAAATACATACCCTATATGGTTCCAGTGTATTCATGGATCTGTTGGTAAATACATACCCTATATGGTTCCAGTGTATACATGGATCTGTTGGTAAATACATACCCTATATGGTTCCAGTGTATTCATGGATGCTGGTTTTCTGTTACCTCCCTTGGCAAATTTATCCCGAAATGTATATTGGTTCATTTAGTTGGAATCCTTTGTTTTTACTGTTGTTCCTTAACCATATGTAGCGGTAGGATAAATGTAATTTAATCAAAATCATGTTTACAGCAAAGTTTCCATTGCATATGCTGTAGGATATCTGTCGAGATTTAGAATTCAATAATGAAATGATGAGAAAATTGATGATAATGGATACCGGATAAAAACAATGGAAAGCAATTACGAGGACTAATCTACATTTAGGAGTATTCAGGAGCAGTAACTGACTAATGTTTCTGTTTCTCTTACAACAGGCGCCTAGCTGAGCTGCTTATTTGCCTTGTAGGCCGGGCCTTCACCTACCAGGCCTATATCTTCACCTACCAGGCCTATATCTTCACCTACCAGGCCTATATCTTCACCTACCAGGCCTATATCTAGCTCCTAAAATCCCCGAAAGAAATAATGTGTATGGGTTTGAGGCAATATGAGTTCAATTAAAAATGCGCAATTTCAATATTTTTTACCACGAGAATACATGCTCGCAGACCCACCTACTGTGCTCACTTGTTGCTGCCTACATCTACTAAATAGTCCAGCTACGCACCTGAACAATGCATGCTCGCAGACCCACCTACTGTGCTCACTTGTTGCTGCCTACATCTACTAAATAGTCCAGCTACGCACCTGAACAATGCATGCTCGCAGACCCACCTACTGTGCTCACTTGTTGCTGCATACATCTACTAAATAGTCAAGCTACACGCCTGAACAATGCATGCTTGCAGACCCACCTACTGTGCTCACTTGTTGCTGCCTACATCTACTAAATAGTCAAGCTACACGCCTGAACAATGCATGCTTGCAGACCTACCTACTGTGCTCACTTGTTGCTGCATACATCTACTAAATAGTCAAGCTACACGCCTGAACAATGCATGCTCGCAGACCCACCTACTGTGCTCACTTGTTGCTGCATACATCTACTAAATAGTCAAGCTACACGCCTGAACAATGCATGCTTGCAGACCCACCTACTGTGCTCACTTGTTGTGGCCTACATCTACTAAATAGTCAAGCTACACGCCTGAAAAATGCATGCTCGCAGACCCACCTACTGTGCTCACTTGTTGCTGCATACATCTACTAAATAGTCAAGCTACACGCCTGAACAATGCATGCTCGCAGACCCACCTACTGTGCTCACTTGTTGCTGCATACATCTACTAAATAGTCAAGCTACACGCCTGAACAATGCATGCTCGCACACCCACCTACTGTGCTCACTTGTTGTTGCATACATCTACTAAATAGGCAAGCTACACGCCTGAACAATGCATGCTCGCAGACCCACCTACTGTGCTCACGTGTTGTTGCATACATCTATTAAATAGGCAAGCTACGCGCCTGAACAATGCATGCTCACACACCCATCTACTGTGCTCACTTGTTGCTGCATACATCTACTAAATAGTCAGGCTACACGCCTGAACAATGCATGCTCACAGACCCACCTACTGTGCTCACTTGTTGTGGCCTACATCTACTAAATAGGCAAGCTACACGCCTGAACAATGCATGCTCGCACACCCACCTAATGTGCTCACTTATTGTGGCCTACATCTACTAAATAGTCAAGCTACACGCTTGAACAATGCATGCTCGCAGACCCACCTACTGTGCTCACTTGTTGTGGCCTACATCTACTAAATAGTCAAGCTACACGCCTGAACAATGCATGCTCGCAGACCCACCTACTGTGCTCACTTGTTGCTGCATACATCTACTAAATAGTCAGGCTACGCACCTGAACAATGCATGCTCGCAGACCCACCTACTGTGCTCACTTGTTGCTGCATACATCTACTAAATAGTCAGGCTACACGCCTGAACAATGCATGCTCGCAGACCCATCTACTGTGCTCACTTGTTGCTGCATACATCTACTAAATAGTCAGGCTACACGCCTGAACAATGCATGCTCGCACACCCACCTACTGTGCTCACTTGTTGCTGCATACATCTACTAAATAGGCAAGCTACGTGCCTGAACAATGCATGCTCGCAGACCCACCTACTGTGCTCACTTGTTGCTGCATACATCTACTATGTAGTCCAGCTACGCGCCTGAACAATGCATGCTCGCAGACCCACCTACTGTGCTCACTTGTTGCTGCCTACATCTACTATGTATTCCAGCTACACGCCTGAACAATGCATGCTCGCAGACCCACCTACTGTGCTCACTTGTTGTGGCCTACATCTACTAAATAGTCAAGCTACACGCATGAACAATGCATGCTCACAGACCCACCTAATGTGCTCACTTGTTGTGGCATACATCTACTAAATAGTCAAGCTACACGCCTGAACAATGCATGCTCGCACACCCACCTAATGTGCTCACTTGTTGCTGCATACATCTACTAAATAGTCCAGCTACACGCCTGAACAATGCATGCTCGCAGACCCACCTACTGTGCTCACTTGTTGTGGCCTACATCTACTAAATAGTCAAGCTACACGCCTGAACAATGCATGCTCGCAGACCCACCTACTGTGCTCACTTGTTGCTGCATACATCTACTAAATAGTCAAGCTACACGCCTGAACAATGCATGCTCGCACACCCACCTACTGTGCTCACTTGTTGCTGCATACATCTACTAAATAGTCAAGCTACACGCCTGAACAATGCATGCTCGCACACCCACCTACTGTGCTCACTTGTTGCTGCATACATCTACTAAATAGTCAAGCTACACGCCTGAACAATGCATGCTCGCACACCCACCTACTGTGCTCACTTGTTGCTGCATACATCTACTAAATAGTCAAGCTACACGCCTGAACAATGCATGCTCGCACACCCACCTACTGTGCTCACTTGTTGCTGCATACATCTACTAAATAGTCAAGCTACACGCCTGAACAATGCATGCTCGCACACCCACCTACTGTGCTCACTTGTTGCTGCATACATCTACTAAATAGTCAAGCTACACGCCTGAACAATGCATGCTCGCACACCCACCTACTGTGCTCACTTGTTGCTGCATACATCTACTAAATAGTCAAGCTACACGCCTGAACAATGTTGTGTAGAGTACCCATTATTATTGTAGGGCAGAGGAGGAATATAAAATAATGTTGAACTTCAAGAAAGAGCAGTTACAAGGTACTGATGGGTGGTCAGTAAGGAATCATGTAAGTACCTGATAAAATTTCATCATACTCTTGAATATATGTAGTCCGCCTCTGTGGTCGAGTGGTTACGGTCGCTGACTTGTATACCACTGTAACCTATCATCACTGATGGTCACCGGTTCGAGCCCCGCAGACCTTAAATAATGGCTATAAATAGTTCAAGTAATTGTAGCAGACGACAATTCATTAATGTAACTGAAAACTGTGGAAGTAGGTCACGGAATTTCTTTAGAATTGTATTGGTACGACACATATCTAACGAAATGTCATGACCTATTTTACTGTTATTGTCGCCGCCAACGTGCAAAGATCCCTACAGTATTGTTTACTTTATAGAACTGTTCCATTGCAATATATATGTACACATATAAAATATAATTCTATAATATGCAATACTGTATCAGTTGAATACACAATATAATATATCGATAAAATATGGAATATATATCAGTATAATATATGGTATGGTATATCACTATGATATATTAATATTATATAATATATTGTTATTATACACAATATAATATATCAGTATAATATACAATGTAATATATTGTTATACCTCCTCCGTGGTCACGGTCGCGGACTTGTATACCACTGTAACCTATCATCACTGATGGTCACGGGTTCGAGCCTCGCTCAGGTCGTGTCTCATTTATATGAAAAAGTTGGCAGTTTCTTACGGAGGTTGGTGCACCCAAGTACTGGTTAACCGCTGGAGCCTGCCCAGGAAAGGTGTTGTTAGGTAAACTGCCCGCCGGCGATATAGCCCGAAATGATGCTGATGCAGGCGTAAAACCCGAAATATAACATAATAAAAAAAAAATAGTCGCATGAAAGCAAATTGTACCTGTTTTATTTTTCAGGCCATTATGCCTTGGGATCCACCGTATTTCACAAATGTATGCCGTAATAAATTGTAAGTACCGAGGAAGCAGGACAATACAACATGTCACAATATTACATCATTTTCACCTCAATCGAAAAAAACCATTGGGCAGAAATAAGTACACAATTAGAACTAGGTGGCCTAGTGGTTACGGTCGTTGACATCAAATCACTTACCCCTCACCGCTGTAGGTTCAAATCCCAATGGGGGTATCCAATTCTTTCATGTAAAAAAGCTGTCCAACTGGAATGTGGCAGGTTGGTGGTTCTACCCAGGTGCCTATCTGTGCTTGATATACTGCTCAGAAGGGCACACAGGGTCTTTCTCCAACAACAATAACTGGAGAGTCACGATATTATATGACCTAAGCTGTTGGTGCAACCCCAACAATAACTGGAGAGTCAAACTAGAACTGTCTACTGAACATGCTGGTAACTCATGTAGGTTGTGATACATTGCTGGTAACTCATGTAGGTTGTGATACATTGCTGGTAACTCATGTAGGTTGTGATACATTGCTGGTAACTCATGTAGGTTGTGATACATTGCTGGTAACTCATGTAGGTTGTGATACATTGCAGGTAACTCATGTAGGTTGTGATACATTGCAGGTAACTCATGTAGGTTGTGATACATTGCAGGTAACTCATGTAGGTTGTGATACATTGCTGGTAACTCATGTAGGTTGTGATACATTGCTGGTAACTCATGTAGGTTGTGATACATTGCAGGTAACTCATGTAGGTTGTGATACATTGCAGGTAACTCATGTAGGTTGTGATACATTGCAGGTAACTCATGTAGGTTGTGATACATTGCTGGTAACTCATGTAGGTTGTGATACATTGCAGGTAACTCATGTAGGTTGTGATACATTGCAGGTAACTCATGTAGGTTGTGATACATTGCTGGTAACTCATGTAGGTTGTGATACATTGCTGGTAACTCATGTAGGTTGTGATACATTGCTGGTAACTCATGTAGGTTGTGATACATTGCTGGTAACTCATGTAGGTTGTGATACATTGCAGGTAACTCATGTAGGTTGTGATACATTGCAGGTAACTCATGTAGGTTGTGATACATTGCAGGTAACTCATGTAGGTTGTGATACATTGCAGGTAACTCATGTAGGTTGTGATACATTGCTGGTAACTCATGTAGGTTGTGATACATTGCAGGTAACTCATGTAGGTTGTGATACATTGCTGGTAACTCATGTAGGTTGTGATACATTGCTGGTAACTCATGTAGGTTGTGATACATTGCTGGTAACTCATGTAGGTTGTGATACATTGCAGGTAACTCATGTAGGTTGTGATACATTGCTGGTAACTCATGTAGGTTGTGATACATTGCTGGTAACTCATGTAGGTTGTGATACATTGCTGGTAACTCATGTAGGTTGTGATACATTGCTGGTAACTCATGTAGGTTGTGATACATTGCTGGTAACTCATGTAGGTTGTGATACATTGCAGGTAACTCATGTAGGTTGTGATACATTGCAGGTAACTCATGTAGGTTGTGATACATTGCTGGTAACTCATGTAGGTTGTGATACATTGCAGGTAACTCATGTAGGTTGTGATACATTGCTGGTAACTCATGTAGGTTGTGATACATTGCAGGTAACTCATGTAGGTTGTGATACATTGCTGGTAACTCATGTAGGTTGTGATACATTGCTGGTAACTCATGTAGGTTGTGATACATTGCTGGTAACTCATGTAGGTTGTGATACATTGCTGGTAACTCATGTAGGTTGTGATACATTGCTGGTAACTCATGTAGGTTGTGATACATTGCAGGTAACTCATGTAGGTTGTGATACATTGCAGGTAACTCATGTAGGTTGTGATACATTGCAGGTAACTCATGTAGGTTGTGATACATTGCAGGTAACTCATGTAGGTTGTGATACATTGCTGGTAACTCATGTAGGTTGTGATACATTGCAGGTAACTCATGTAGGTTGTGATACATTGCAGGTAACTCATGTAGGTTGTGATACATTGCTGGTAACTCATGTAGGTTGTGATACATTGCAGGTAACTCATGTAGGTTGTGATACATTGCAGGTAACTCATGTAGGTTGTGATACATTGCAGGTAACTCATGTAGGTTGTGATACATTGCAGGTAACTCATGTAGGTTGTGATACATTGCAGGTAACTCATGTAGGTTGTGATACATTGCAGGTAACTCATGTAGGTTGTGATACATTGCAGGTAACTCATGTAGGTTGTGATACATTGCAGGTAACTCATGTAGGTTGTGATACATTGCTGGTAACTCATGTAGGTTGTGATACATTGCTGGTAACTCATGTAGGTTGTGATACATTGCTGGTAACTCATGTAGGTTGTGATACATTGCTGGTAACTCATGTAGGTTGTGATACATTGCAGGTAACTCATGTAGGTTGTGATACATTGCAGGTAACTCATGTAGGTTGTGATACATTGCAGGTAACTCATGTAGGTTGTGATACATTGCTGGTAACTCATGTAGGTTGTGATACATTGCTGGTAACTCATGTAGGTTGTGATACATTGCTGGTAACTCATGTAGGTTGTGATACATTGCAGGTAACTCATGTAGGTTGTGATACATTGCAGGTAACTCATGTAGGTTGTGATACATTGCAGGTAACTCATGTAGGTTGTGATACATTGCAGGTAACTCATGTAGGTTGTGATACATTGCAGGTAACTCATGTAGGTTGTGATACATTGCTGGTAACTCATGTAGGTTGTGATACATTGCTGGTAACTCATGTAGGTTGTGATACATTGCTGGTAACTCATGTAGGTTGTGATACATTGCTGGTAACTCATGTAGGTTGTGATACATTGCTGGTAACTCATGTAGGTTGTGATACATTGCAGGTAACTCATGTAGGTTGTGATACATTGCAGGTAACTCA
>CM026389.1:60386634-60597840 GCA_014843695.1 Archivesica marissinica | reverse complement strand
CACTGGGGTTTGCATCTCTCCGTGTGCCATCATCCACCAGGCGTTTAGTTAGTGGATCGCACTGGGGTTTGCATCTCTCCGAGTGCCCTCATCCACCAGGCGTTTAGTTAGTGGATCGCACTGGGGTTTGCATCTCTCCGAGTGCCATCATCCACCAGGCGTTTAGTTAGTGGATCGTACTGGGGTTTGCATCTCTCCGAGTGGCATCATCCACCAGGCCGTTTAGTTAGTGGATCGCACTGGGGTTTGCATCTCTCCCGAGTGCCATCATCCACCAGGCGTTTAGTTAGTGGATCGCACTGGGGTTTGCATCTCTCCCGAGTGCCATCATCCACCAGGCGTTTAGTTAGTGGATCGCACTGGGGTTTGCATCTCTCCCGAGTGCCATCATCCACCAGGCGTTTAGTTAGTGGATCGCACTGGGGTTTGCATCTCTCCCGAGTGCCATCATCCACCAGGCGTTTAGTTAGTGGATCGCACTGGGGTTTGCATCTCTCCCGAGTGCCATCATCCACCAGGCGTTTAGTTAGTGGATCGCACTGGGGTTTGCATCTCTCCCGAGTGCCATCATCCACCAGGCGTTTAGTTAGTGGATCGCACTGGGGTTTGCATCTCTCCCGAGTGCCATCATCCACCAGGCGTTTAGTTAGTGGATCGCACTGGGGTTTGCATCTCTCCCGAGTGCCATCATCCACCAGGCGTTTAGTTAGTGGATCGCACTGGGGTTTGCATCTCTCCCGAGTGCCATCATCCACCAGGCGTTTAGTTAGTGGATCGCACTGGGGTTTGCATCTCTCCCGAGTGCCATCATCCACCAGGCGTTTAGTTAGTGGATCGCACTGGGGTTTGCATCTCTCCCGAGTGCCATCATCCACCAGGCGTTTAGTTAGTGGATCGCACTGGGGTTTGCATCACTCCGAGTGCCATCATCCACCAGGCGTTTATGAAGATAGAGATACAATGTAAATGAATGAACTCTGTCTGAAAACAATTGAGATCAGATGTCACGAAGGGTCATAATATGCTTTCAGAATTTAATAAAGTTAAATAAATATTTTTACTGAATCAGTCACTATTTAGTGGATCGCACTGGGTGTGAGGAAGTTATGGAGCTGGCTTGTGGAAGGTATGTGGAGGCTTCTACGAAGCAAATGGTTAAGCTCAGCATGCAGCAGAATTTTGCAAGGGTGGGCACTTTTCATGATTGGTGAATGCCTAACTGCTTTGTAAATGTAGGTCATGGTATTCTGTTAGTGTAAAGGCCAGTTTTAAGATTTTAAAGGTTAAAAGCCACTTTTAGGTTTACAACTGTAAAGGCCAGCTTTAGGAAGAGAGATTAACATATAATGCACTTGTGAAGTTCAAATTATACATGCATGTGATGCACAAGTTTTAATTACCGTCCGCAATTTCAATTGTTTCAAAATAGCTTTTAGTGAAATGTTATTTCTTTTGATGCATAATAATAAAGGAGTACCAGTAGATTGTCTATGATAGGTAGTAAAATAGACATAAAAGTGTTGTATAATGACATTTTATGATCAGAAAAAACATGGATGTTGGATATGGGAGTGAGGTGAGTGAGTCTCGTTGATATAAACGAAATACATGTGGATGTATAATAATTTATATTTCATCAAATATGTTGTTAAAGATGTATTCCTGTTTAAAGGAAAAAAACAAATTTTGTGTATGTGAGTGTTCCGTGTTTTTATGCCAGCAACATTAATAAAACATGGTAAAAGTGATGTACTTGCAAATTAATTTCATTGCTGTTTGATTTGATACGGAGAAGTGGAGCTATGAAGAGTCGACCGGTAATGAAAACATGACTAACCCAGTCATGATATGATTATTTCAGTGTTCATTCTAGGTCAGAATTTTTGGGAGAAGTGAGAAAGCGCGTGATCGCTTCCTTAAATGGTGTTAGTTTAAACAATATTTTATTTCAATGAATATACATAATATAATGATCACAATATGAAATGGTGTTCTTTAATATACTTCTCTGTAAAATAGGGTTAAATGCACAGTACAACCCATTAAATACAACATTTAAATAGAAGGAGTGCTTTATAGTGTATTTTACTAGACACAATTTTGTTTGAAAATTGTAAAAACCAAAAAATAATTTAATTTTTTTTTATTTTATGAAGAAGTGGGGCCCCCAGAGGGCGAAGTCAGGGTCCCTAGAATGATCCCTGTTATGTTCAAGTACACTTATAAATATTAATTATGGATTTCTTTACTTAAAAACTTGTGTAATACTGATTTTGAAACAAATAGTTTATACAACTCTATTTTAGCCCCATTATAAGTTGTAAGAATTATTTTAGTTCTTACAACTTATATTAATCACTCCCGAGACCTCATTCCTGATGGAATCCATCGTCATGAGGGAGAGAAGAGGCAATGTGGAATTTTAAATGCCTTGCCTAAGAGCACAATCGTAACGGCTCCAGCAGGGTTTGAACTCCAGGCATTTAGCACCTGAAGTGAACGTGTAGCTACCACTGCGCTATCACCACTTCCAGTCAGAACTCCAAACCATGTTGAAATGAATATGAATATAGTTGGATGGCAACCATTTTTATAAATTGTGACAATCTGTTTGAAAATGAATATATCTTTAACTTATTAAAAAATAATATGTATCTTTCAGTGATTTATTGGCAAATAAAACATGGTTAGGAGTTCTGACTATTAATGATGCAGGCCGTACCGGAGCTCAGAACGACAAACCATGTTTTATTCGACTATACATGTAGATCTACATATTATGTTATCTTGATTCTAACATGACCAAAATATCTAAAGAGGGAAATGAAAGTTGGTGTTATTTTTTACAAAGCTACAAAAATGATAGTAAAATGACGTCACGTGTCACATCACATGTTAAACCATGTTTTATTGCAAAGTTAAAGACGCTAAATTCCTTCTTTGCCTTTACAGACAAAATGCTGAGTCATGTTAGAATTTTCATTCAATAATTTTAAAAGTAGCACTGTGTTCAGCTTCAGACAGACGGATCTGTAGTCCAGTTGGTAACACGCTGGACTGGTAATCCATGGATCGCAGGTTCGATCCCACGTCTGTCCCTACTAAAATTAACAGTCTTTCAGGTGGGACTTTAAATAGAGGTCTTGTGTCGGTGCTGTACACTGTGCACATAAAAGAACCAGAGGAGACTCTGGAATGGGCCTCTGTCTGTATCATTGCACTATCCTCCAAAAATCTAAAACGACTAATCTCTTCAGGAGGCTTCGCTTATATGGGCAACCGGTAGCGACGATAATTAAATGTAAAACATACACAGTGTTCAGCTGCTAACAGAGAGAATAGTTGGTGTTCTACTGCCACCTGAATCAACCAATCATCTGTGAACAGTTCATACAACAATGCATGAACATCTGTGAACAGTTCATACAACAATGCATGAACATCTGTGAACAGTTCATACAACAATACATGAACATCTGTGAACAGTTCATACAACAATACATGAACATCTGTGAACAGTTCATACAACAATACATGAACATCTGTGAACAGTTCATACAACATATACATGAACATCTGTGAACAGTTCATACAACAATACATGAACATCTGTGAACAGTTCATACAACAATACATGAACATCTGTGAACAGTTCACACAACAATACAGGAACATCTGTGAACAGTTCATACAACAATACATGAACATCTGTGAACAGTTCATACAACAATACATGAACATCTGTGAACAGTTCACACAACAATACAGGAACATCTGTGAACAGTTCATACAACAATACATGAACATCTGTGAACAGTTCATACAACAATACATGAACATCTGTGAACAGTTCATACAACAATACAGGAACATCTGTGAACAGTTCATACAACAATACATGAACATCTGTGAACAGTTCATACAACAATACATGAACATCTGTGAACAGTTCATACAACAATACATGAACATCTGTGAACAGTTCATACAACAATACATGAACATCTGTGAACAGTTCACACAACAATACATGAACATCTGTGAACAGTTCATACAACAATACAGGAACATCTGTGAACAGTTCATACAACAATACATGAACATCTGTGAACAGTTCATACAACAATACATGAACACCTGTGAACAACAGTTCATACAACAATACATGAACATCTGTGAACAGTTCATACAACAATACATGAACACCTGGAACAGTTCATACAACAATACACGAACATCTGTGAACAGTTCATACAACAATACAGGAACATCTGTGAACAGTTCACACAACAATACATGAACATCTGTGAACAGTTCATACAACAATACATGAACATCTGTGAACAGTTCATACAACAATGCATGAACATCTGTGAACAGTTCATACAACAATACATGAACATCTGTGAACAGTTCATACAACAATACATGAACATCTGTGAACAGTTCACACAACAATACAGGAACATCTGTGAACAGTTCATACAACAATACAGGAACACCTGTGAACAGTTCATACAACAATACACGAACATCTGTGAACAGTTCATACAACAATACAGGAACACCTGTGAACAGTTCATACACAAAACACGAACATCTGTGAACAGTTCACACAACAATACAGGAACATCTGTGAACAGTTCATACAACAATACAGGAACACCTGTGAACAGTTCATACAACAATACACGAACATCTGTGAACAGTTCACACAACAATACAGGAACATCTGTGAACAGTTCATACAACAATACAGGAACATCTGTGAACAGTTCATACAACAATACATGAACATCTGTGAACAGTTCATACAACAATACATGAACATCTGTGAACAGTTCATATACAACAATACATGAACATCTGTGAACAGTTCATACAACAATACAGGAACATCTGTGAACAGTTCATACAACAATACATGAACATCTGTGAACAGTTCATACAACAATACATGAACATCTGTGAACAGTTCATACAACAATACATGAACATCTGTGAACAGTTAATACAACAATACACGGACACCTGGAACAGTTCATACAACAATACAGGAACACCTGAAAACATTCACACAACAATACATGAACATCTGTGAACAGTTCATACAACAATACACAAACATCTGTGAACAGTTCATACAACAATACATGAACATCTGTGAACAGTTCATACAACAATACATGAACATCTGTAAACAGTTCATACAACAATACACGGACATCTGTGCACAGTTCATACAACAATACAGGAACACCTGTGAACAGTTCATACAACAATACATGAACATTGATTGATAAAAGTGAAGTTTTAGAGAGGAAAAATTACAGAATGTTCATTACCTGAATGGTTGTAACTTGAATTTTGTCATACCATATGTGACATTAATTATGATGTCATACAAATGTACATGCAGCGTTCTGACTTCACAAAAGGTTTATTAGGCTCTGAGTAATAAAGCAGTTTATTATACAGGCCGTTACTACAGTCCTATGAAGGTAGGATAAAAGACTAAGAAAACAATAGTTGATTAATAGAAATATGATAGGGTACAAAACACTCATGTAATTTACATTATGTTACATATAATGGTGGGTGGGGTATTAGCCTATTGATATATAGTTACATTATGTTACATATAATGGTGGGTGGGGTATTAGCCTATTGATATATAGTTACATTATGTTACATATAATGGTGGGTGGGGTATTAGCCTATTGATATATAGTTACATTATGTTACATATAATGGTGGGTGGGGTATTTTAATTAGCCTATTGATATATAGTTACATTATGTTACATATAATGGTGGGTGGGGTATTTTAATTAGCCTATTGATTAGTTGATTGAGCTATACCAATACACTTAATGGAGAATTAAACGTTTGCTAGTTCTCAATTGCTGATTAAGTATCACCCTTGTTGCATTCAATATCACCCCTCGTGCATTGATTATCACCCTTGGTGCATGGATTATCAGCCCTGTGCATGTATTATCTCCCTTGGTGCATGGATTATCAGCCTTGTGCATCAGCCTTGTGCATGTATTATCTCCCTTTGTGCATGGATTATCAGCCTTGTGCATGTATTATTTCCCTTGGTGCATGGATTAACAGCCTTGTGCATGGATTATCTCCTTTGGTGCATGTATTATCTCCCTTGGTGCATGGATTATCAGCCTTGTGCATGGATTATCTCCTTTGGTGCATGTATTATCTCCCTTGGTGCATGGATTATCAGCCTTGTGCATGGATTATCTCCTTGGTGCAGATTATCTCCTGGTGCATGGATTATCAGCCTTGTGCATGGATTATCTCCCTTGGTGCATGGAATAACAGCCTTTGCATGGATTATCTCTTTGGTGCATGATTATCTCCCTTGGTGCATGGATTATCAGCCTTGTGCATGGATTATTTCCCTTGGTGCATGGATTAACAGCCTTGTGCATGGATTATCTCCTTTGGTGCATGTATTATCTCCCTTGGTGCATGGATTATCAGCCTTGTGCATGGATAATTTCCCTTGGTGCATGGATTATCAGCCCTGTGCATGTATTATCTCCCTTGGTGCATGGATTATCAGCCTTGTGCATGGATTATTTCCCTTGGTGCATGGATTATCAGCCGTGTGCATGTATTATCTCCCTTGGTGCATGGATTATCAACCTTGTGCATGTATTATCTCCCTTGGTGCATGGATTATCAGCCTTGTGCATGTATTATCTCCCTTGGTGCATGTATTATCAACCTTGTGCATGTATTATCTCCCTTTGTGCATGGATTATCTCCCTTGGTGCATGGATTATCTCCCTTTGTGTATTGATTATCACCCTTGGTGCATGGATTATCAACCTTGTGCATCAGCCTTCTGCATGTATTATCTCCCTTGGTGCATTGATAATCACCCTTGGTGCATGGATTATCTCCCTTGGTGCATGTATTATCTACCTTTGTGTATTGATTATCACCCTTGGTGTATAGATGTACTGCAGTCTATGTTATGATAAGTTACTAACAACTCTATTGCAAGGCATTCTCGCTGATTTAATGACTACATTAAATTAAAACGCAAAACAAAATATTTTTTTACTTCATTTTGGGAGGAAATAAATTAACTAGATAGATTAATTTATATCTGAATAGACTAAAGATGGTTCCAGTTTTTGCTGTTTTGTAAAAAATATAATTGTGTGGGTTTGTGCTTGTTGACTGGTTGTATGGCTATATGCTATAGTGAGTTATCTAGGAAGTGGTGTATGCATAGATAATGCTTTAATTGCACTTACCAACTTTTGTTATCTGCCACAGACAGGTGTTTCCCTGTATTCAGGGTTCCTTGGTTAACTATTGTATTGCCTTGTTTATTTATATACTCTTACAGCTGTTTAGCGATGAACCTTCAATATATAGCTATGTATATGTACATGTACAAACCTTGACTTTTAATTAGGTCATTCAGTTTTGATCTCTTATACTGCAATATTACAAGCACAAGTTATATTTTTGGTATTTGGGGTTTAGCCATTTCAACACTACAGACTAGACTCTAAATAGGCTTACAAAAAGTGTAGATCCAGATGAGCCGGCTCATGATGAGCCGTCTCATTAGGATCTGCACTTTTTTTGCAAGTAATATTACTATTTTTAGACAAAATTTTATAAATGAACTGGTCCAAAATCCCGCCTCCGTGGTTGAGTGGTTACGGTCGCTGACTTGTATACCACTGTAGCCTATCATCACTGATGGTCACGGGTTCGAGCCCCGCTCAGGCCGTGTCTCATTTATATGAAAAAGTTGGCAGTTTCTTACGGAGGTTGGTGCACCCAAGTACTGGTTAACCGCTGGAGCCTGCCCAGGAAAGGTGTAGTTAGGTAAACTGCCCGCCGGCGATATAGCCCAAAATGGTGCTGATGCAGGCGTAAAACCCGAAACATAACATAATGGTCCAAAATGTAATTTTCTGATTAATTTATTGGTCTAAAAATATCATGCACCAGTCCATGTCAGTTACTGGGTGTTGAATGGGTTTAACATTGTACCAACTGCTTAGGTCATTATGGCAACTCTCCAGCTATTATTGGTGGAGGAAGACCCTGTGTGCCTCTCCCAACAGTACGGACAGGCACCCGTGTAGAACCACCGTCCTTTCGCATGCAAGCTGGATAGCTTCCTCACATGAAATAATCCGACGAACCTACAGCGGTTAGAGACAAGTGATTTGATGTTAGCAACCTTAATTAATAATTAACGGGTGGACTCCGTAGCCGGGTGGACTCCGTAGGTTTAGGTCGTTGACTACAAATCACTTGCCCCTCACCGCTGTAGGTTTGAATCCCACTTGGGGATGTGGAATTCTTTCAAGTGAGGAAGCTGTCCAGCTGCCTTGTAGAAAGTCGGTGTTTTACCCATGTGCACGTCCCTGTCTGACTGATATACTGCTTTGAAGGGCGTCCGGGGTCGTTCCCCACCAGTAATAATGCTGCTTTGAAGGGCGTCCAGGGTCGTTCCCCACCAGTAATAATACTGCTTTGAAGGGCGTCCAGGGTCGTTCCCCACCAGTAATAATACTGCTTTGAAGGGCGTCCAGGGTCGTTCCCCACCAGTAATAATGCTGCTCTGAAGGGCGTCCGGGGTCGTTCCCCACCAGTAATAATGCTGCTTTGAAGGGCGTCCGGGGTCGTTCCCCACCAGTAATAATACTGCTTTGAAGGGCGTCCGGGGTCGTTCCCCACCAGTAATAATGCTGCTTTGAAGGGCGTCCGGGGTCGTTCCCCACCAGTAATAATGCTGCTTTGAAGGGCGTCCGGGGTCGTTCCCCACCAGTAATAATGCTGCTTTGAAGGGCGTCCGGGGTCGTTCCCCACCAGTAATAATGCTGCTTTGAAGGGCGTCCGGGGTCGTTCCCGACCAGTAATAATGCTGCTTTGAAGGGCGTCCGGGGTCGTTCCCCACCAGTAATAGCTGGAGAGTCACCATATAACCCGAGCTGTTGATGTGCCGTTAAACCCCAAAACATAGACCATAGCTAGTCACTGAATAAAGGAAATATTTAACCCTTTCCTTCATAGAGATTTAGGTTAATATACTATTATATCTCCATACAAACGACAGCCATTTAACCCTTTCCTTCATAGAGACTTAGGTTAATGTACTACTATAAAACTCCATACAAACGACAGCCATTTAACCCTTTCCTTCATAAAGATTTAGGTTAATATACTATTATATCTCCATACAAACGACAGCCATTTAACCCTTTCCTTCATAAAGATTTAGGTTAATATACTATTATATCTCCATACAAACGACAGCCATTTAGCTATCATGCAGTGGATAAGTAGTAGCCATATCTATCCCACCTCCACAGATATTACTGGGACTACATGAGATTTTCGCCTTAATTATGAACATTGGTTTGGCTACTACATTGTCAATGTATGTCATATTGGCATCAAGAGGTGATTCTATGAGGGAAAGGGTTAAAACATGCTTCATTTTCATTAACATTGGATGGTGTATTATAATTGGGTAGTAATGTATTATGGTATGTGATTATTGTTCTGGGCATCTGACCACATGATGTGGGTCTGCATCCTCAATGTCACAGAGTATTACTTATTTGGAGGGGTTCCAGGTTAGAGGGGTTCCGGGTTGGAGGGGTTCCAGGTTAGAGGGGTTCTGGGTTGGAGGGGATCCGGGTTGGAGGGGTTCCGGGTTGGAGGGGTTCCGGGTTGGAGGGATTCCGGGTTGGAGGGGATCCGGGTTGGAGGGGTTCCGGGTTGGAGGGGTTCCGGGTGGAGGGGTTCCGGGTTGGAGGGGATCCGGGTTGGAGGGGTTCCGGGTTGGAGGGGATCCGGGTTGGAGGGGTTCCGGGTTGGAGGGGTTCCGGGTTGGAGGGGTTCTGGGTTGGAGGGGTTCCGGGTTTGAGGGGTTCTGGGTTAGAGGGGTTCCGGGTTGGAGGGGTTCCGGGTTGGAGGGGTTCCGGGTTTGAGGGGTTCTGGGTTAGAGGGGTTCCGGGTTAGAGGGGTTCCGGGTTGGAGGGGTTCCGGGTTGGAGGGGTTCCGGGTTAGAGGGGTTCTGGGTTAGAGGGGTTCTGGGTTGGAGGGGTTCTGGGTTAGAGGGGTTCCGGGTTAGAGGGGTTCCGGGTTGGAGGGGTTCCGGGTTGGAGGGGTTCCGGGTTTGAGGGGTTCCGGGTTAGAGGGGTTCCGGGTTAGAGGGGTTCTGGGTTGGAGGGGTTCCGGTTAGAGGGGTTCTGGGTTAGAGGGGTTCCGGGTTGGAGGGGTTCCGGGTTGGAGGGGTTCTGGGTTAGAGGGGTTCTGGGTTGGAGGGGTTCTGGGTTAGAGGGGTTCCGGGTTGGAGGGGTTCCGGGTTGGAGGGGTTCCGGGTTTGAGGGGTTCTGGGTTAGAGGGGTTCCGGGTTAGAGGGGTTCCGGGTTGGAGGGGTTCCGGGTTGGAGGGGTTCGGGTTAGAGGGGTTCCGGGTTAGAGGGGTCCGGGTTGGAGGGGTTCCGGGTTGGAGGGGTTCTGGGTTAGAGGGGTTCTGGGTTGGAGGGGTTCTGGGTTAGAGGGGTTCCGGGTTGGAGGGGTTCCGGGTTGGAGGGGTTCTGGGTTAGAGGGGTTCCGGGTTGGAGGGGTTATACTGTATGTGATTATTGTTCTCAGCACGGAGATGTGGGTCTGCTATCAGTGGAATAGAAGCTATGTCATATTGTAACACAGTTCTGTTATGTCATATTGTCTGTTTCATGAAACTTGTTTCTAGAACTAAATTATTTAATTGTTTTAAACCATAGCTCTTTGCATGTTGGGTAAAATAAAGGCTATAAATAGTTCAAATAATTGTAATAGCCGACAATTCATAATATGTGTTTTTCTTATTTACAACTGAAAACTCTGGAAATATGTCATGGAATTTCATTCAAATGGAACATTAGAACATTAATTTATTGTCATTAACTACAATTATTTGAACTATTTATAGCCTTTATTTTACCCAGCATGCAAAGTGTTAAGTTAGATTAGTCTCCTAGTCCATGACCATGCGTTTGTAATCATGAACATTCCTATAACCACAGTGGGTTCAAGCACTACTTGGTACGGAATTTTTCATGTGAGGAAGCTTGCGAAAGTCTTTTTATTTCACCTGTGCCATGCGTTGCTGAAATACTGTTGGGACTGGTTATTTCACCTGTGCCATGCGTTGCTGAAATACTGTTGGAACTGGTTATTTCACCTGTGCCATCTATTGCTGAAATACTGTTGGGACTGGTTGTTTCACCTGTGCCATCTATTGCTGAAATACTGTTGGGACTGATTGTTTCACCTGTGCCATGCGTTGCTGAAATACTGTTGGGACTGGTTGTTTCACCTGTGCCATGCGTTGCTGAAATACTGTTGGGACTGGTTGTTTCACCTGTGCCTTGCGTTGTTGAAATACTGTTGGGACTGGTTATTTCACCTGTGCCTTGCGTTGCTGAAATACTGTTGGGACTGGTTGTTTCACCTGTGCCTTGCGTTGTTGAAATACTGTTGGGACTGGTTGTTTCACCTGTGCCATCCATTGTTGAAATACTGTTGGGACTGGTTGTTTCACCTGTGCTATCTATTGTTGAAATACTGTTGGGACTGGTTGTTTCACCTGTGCCTTGCGTTGCTGAAATACTGTTCTACTGGTTGTTTCACCTGTGCCTTGCGTTGCTGAAATACTGTTCGGACTGGTTGTTTCACCTGTGCCATGCGTTGCTGAAATACTGTTGGGACTGGTTGTTTCACCTGTGCCATGCGTTGCTGAAATACTGTTGGGACTGGTTGTTTCACCTGTGCCTTGCGTTGCTGAAATACTGTTCTACTGGTTGTTTCACCTGTGCCTTGCGTTGCTGAAATACTGTTCTACTGGTTGTTTCACCTGTGCCTTGCGTTGCTGAAATACTGTTGGGACTGGTTATTTCACCTGTGCCTTGCGTTGCTGAAATACTGTTCGGACTGGTTATTTCACCTGTGCCTTGCGTTGCTGAAATACTGTTCGGACTGGTTATTTCACCTGTGCCTTGCGTTGCTGAAATACTGTTCTACTGGTTGTTTCACCTGTGCCTTGCGTTGCTGAAATACTGTTCGGACTGGTTGTTTCACCTGTGCCATGCGTTGCTGAAATACTGTTGGGACTGGTTGTTTCACCTGTGCCTTGCGTTGCTGAAATACTGTTGGGACTGGTTGTTTCACCTGTGCCATGCGTTGCTGAAATACTGTTCGGACTGGTTATTTCACCTGTGCCTTGCGTTGCTGAAATACTGTTCTACTGGTTGTTTCACCTGTGCCTTGCGTTGCTGAAATACTGTTCGGACTGGTTGGTTCACCTGTGCCATGCGTTGCTGAAATACTGTTCGGACTGGTTGTTTCACCTGTGCCATGCGTTGCTGAAATACTGTTGGGACTGGTTGTTTCACCTGTGCCGTGCGTTGCTGAAATACTGTTCGGACAAGCACCATGGGTCTTCATCACTAATAGCTGGAGAGTCACCATAACCTAAGCTGTTTGGTGCCACTTTAAACACCAAACAAACGAAAGAACATTTTCTAGTGAGAATATACATTCTCAGCAGACAAAATGTAGGAAGTAAACTACATTTGTACTTCGCCATCTTTCATCTCCTATGTTCTCATACCAAGGCTTTGAGCTGATTATCATTGAAATGAGAAAACACTGTGTTAACCCTTAGCCTGCCCGTAACCTGCCGAATAAATTGGATGTAATTTGCAAACAACATAGATCTAGATAAACTATGACTCCACTATCCGAATAGCAAACAACGTAGATCTAGATAAACTATGGCTCCACTATCCGAATAGCAAACAACATAGAGCCAGATCAGATGGGTTTCGTGCCATCTGGCTCTATGCTGTTTGCAAAAGTGACTTTAATCGTGATTGGCAGGTTAAGGGTTAACCTTCAGCATGCTGTATGCGACCGGACAATTTGAATGAAATGTCACAAGCCATTCTTTCTAGGAAACATAATATTATGCATTTGGTATCTGCTCATTGCACCTACAGCATGCTAAAGCTTAATTAACTGCTAACTATGCAGTGTTAACTATGCAGGGCACCGGTCGAGTATTGAATGAAGATGTCACATATGTTTTATTCTTCTTCTTCAGATGAAAGAATACAGCTAGAAAAATGTTGGTTTAACGGCACAATGTCTACTAGTGATCAGCCGGTTAATGAAGATTGTTTGAATATTGCCAATGAAAATGGGTGTGACGATGTGGATAGCTTAACAAACGGAGAAAGGGGACGAGAGAAGAGTGATATTGTGTATACTTCTACAAATATCGTGAACGAGAAGCCGAAAACCATGAGGCTGAGTCAGTCAGAGGATTGTGGAGGTACAAATGGTATTGGTCCTACAATCAATGCTAAAGAGAAGCATGTAGATTCTAACATGAATGCTACCACTGAAGACAACTTGGATAATGATGCTACTAATAATAGCTTGGGATCGGAAGATACGGGTAGTTCCCAGAATTCATTATTGGATAACGGAATTAATTCAGAAGGCACTTCAATGGCGGGAAATCACATGACTGATTTGCAGTTGCAACAGACACCAGTAACGTTAACCACGACGATGCCTGAGAGCCAACATGTGACTATGTCTATGACCATGCAACCCGATGGGCAAATGACTTTTACTACTACTGCCGTACCAGAAGGTGTTGTGGGGCCGTCGGTGCCACATGGGACCACGACAGCGATGCCGACCATGGCAGGATTTGTTCCCGCTGGTCCGCCAGTTGGTCCATGCCATCCGAATCCGCCACATCAGCATCCCGGAGCTGCATCCCCAAACCCTTGCAGTGCTTCACCGGTGACGCCACCACAGTCTGGCGCTAGCACGCCAAACCCAAATACAACAACAGTGAATAACGGGAACCAGGGTGCAGGACACCAACACGTGGTTCACGTACACATCAGTCCCGGCGAGACATTCACAGTGCGAGTTGATGACCAGCTACAGCATATACAAGGTAAACATTTTCTACCACTGACCATTACGGTGTCTTCACGAAACTTTGCCAGAGTTTATCTGACACTGGTCAGACAAATGATTATAATTTACTTAAAAGTAATTTATTTTGTCTGACGGAAGGATATTTTTGTCTGACATTTCGGGAAGACTGCTGTGGTAACACATGCTATGAGGGTGACCCCCCCCCTTTTGGTACATGGGATTCAGGGCCTATTTAGTCCGTATTCGGGACGCAAGAGCGTCGTACGCGGTACGCAATAAAAACATCTTTTGGTATTCAGTACGCAAGATTTCCAATATAAATTGTTTTCTTGGACAATATTCTACGTTCTATTACCAATTTAACGACAACAATACCACGAAACATGCTTCAAAAGAGATTTTATGTGTATAAAACGTAAATTGTTGATGTACGGACCTATACGATCTATTCAGACTGTAGATAATGTCCAGGGTTACTTCCCTTATAAACAATTTTACCATTTGCACTACTGTAAACAGACAAAATGTTCTTGGAGGCGTGTTTTCAATGTGTTAAACTTGTTAAAAAGTATTCGGGATTCAGCGAAAAAATAAGGTGGTATTCGACACTCACTGAAAAAATAAGAAGTATTCGGGATTCAGGGGGGAGGGAGGGGGTGTGTCATCCTCTGCTATTGACAGTAAGCTTGCATAATTATATAGGAGTTATGTGAACTGGGGTGTAGCTTGGCATAAAATGATGTGTGAGTTTTAAGGGAAGATTGGGCTGGCATTTGGTTTCATGTAGATTGTCAGAGGTGTGTTTTTGGTGTATATTTCGTACTGGTAAATATGTTTACAGGAATATCAATATCCATATGACATTTTGCCTTCGATTTATTTGTCTTGTAACTAAAGAAGATATGTAGTCCTATGGAAGCTATGCCATTGGTGATGAATATCAATTCAATTCAATTCAAACTTTATTTATTGTCGGAGTTTTTACAAACAAATAACATTAGTGTTATAGCTATTTACCGACATACAATAAATAAATAATGTTTATAGTCATAGACAAAGACGTTATAATCAATAAAATAATATTAACATTCATCATTTATTAAAGGTGTCAAGATACACTACATACAGACTTTTAGAAACCTCAAAAATGTTGTCAGTCCGAACAAAAATATGTCAGTCGGAAAGGCGATTGTATAGAATGTTCGAAAGGCGATTGTATAGAATGTCGGAAAGGCGATTGTATAGAATGTTCGAAAGGCGATTGTATAGAATGTCGGAAAGGCGATTGTATAGAATGTCGGAAAGGCGATTGTATAGAATGTCGGAAAGGCGATTGTATAGAATGTCGGAAAGGCGATTGTACAGAATGTCGGAAAGGCGATTGTATAGAATGTTGATAAGGCGATTGTATAGAATGTCAGAAAGGCGACTGTACAGAATGTCGGAAAGGTGATGATTGTATATAATGTCGGAAAGGCGATTGTATAGAATGTCGGAAAGGCGATTGTACAGAATGTCGGAAAGGCGATTGTATAGAATGTTGATAAGGCGATTGTATAGAATGTCGGAAAGGCGACTGTACAGAATGTCGGAAAGGCGATGATTGTATATAATGTCGGAAAGGCGATTGTATAGAATGTCCGAAAGGCGATTGTACAGAATGTCGGAAAGGCGATTGTATAGAATGTCAAACAAAACAAACAGATTGTATAGAATGTCGGAAAGGCGATTGTATAGAATGTCGGAAAGGCGATTGTATAGAATGTCGGAAAGGCGATTGTATAGAATGTCGGAAAGGCGATTGTATAGAATGTCGGAAAGGCGATTGTATAGAATGTCGGAAAGGCGAAAAACAACAAAAAAACAAAACAACGAAAGGCGATTGTATAGAATGTCCGAAAGGCGATTGTACAGAATGTCGGAAAGGCGATTGTATAGAATGTCCGAAAGGCGATGATTGTATAGAATGTCGGAAAGGCGATGATTGTATAGAATGTCGGAAAGGCGATTGTATAGAATGTCGGAAAGGCGATTGTATAGAATGTCGGAAAGGCGATTGTATAGAATGTCGGAAAGGCGATTGTATAGAATGTCGGAAAGGCGATTGTATAGAATGTCGGAAAGGCGATTGTATAGAATGTCGGAAAGGCGATTGTATAGAATGTCCGAAAGGCGATTGTATAGAATGTCAGAAAGGCGATGATTGTATAGAATGTCGGAAAGGCGATTGTATAGAATGTCCGAAAGGCGATGATTGTATATAATGTCGGAAAGGCGATTGTATAGAATGTTGATAAGGCGATTGTATAGAATGTCCGAAAGGCGATTGTATAGAATGTCCGAAAGGCGATGATTGTATAGAATGTCCGAAAGGCGATTGTATAGAATGTCTGAAAGGCGATGATTGTATATACTGTCGGAAAGGCGATTGTATAGAATGTTGATAAGGCGATTGTATAGAATGTCGGAAAGGCGATTGTATAGAATGTCGGAAAGGCGATTGTATAGAATGTCCGAAAGGCGATTGTATAGAATGTCCGAAAGGCGATGATTGTATATAATGTCGGAAAGGCGATTGTATAGAATGTCGGAAAGGCGATTGTATAGAATGTCGGAAAGGCAATTGTATAGAATGTCGGAAAGGCGATTGTATAGAATGTCGGAAAGGCGATTGTATAGAATGTCGGAAAGGCGATTGTATAGAATGTCGGAAAGGCGATTGTATAGAATGTCCGAAAGGCGATTGTATAGAATGTCGGAAAGGCAATTGTATAGAATGTCGGAAAGGCGATTGTATAGAATGTTGGAAAGGCGATTGTATAGAATGTCGGAAAGGCAATTGTATAGAATGTCAGAAAGGCGATTGTATAGAATGTCGGAAAGGCGATTGTATAGAATGTCGGAAAGGCGATTGTATAGAATGTCGGAAAGGCGATTGTATAGAATGTCGGAAAGGCGATTGTATAGAATGTCGGAAAGGCGATTGTATAGAATGATGTCACTTTGTATCCCATGAAAACTAATGTAGATTACAATGATACAAAAAACAATTGATCTGCATTTAATTTGATTAAGCACGAAATCTGTATGAGACGGAGTACGATTCCACGACACTGTAAAGCCGTTAATCAGCATGCATTTCTCATATAAAGCGCAATATTCATTTCAATATCTATGGAACTTTGAATTTAAGCACATTTTTTTATCCATAAATAATATGTATAATTAGCATTATTTGCAAAATCAACTAAAATTCCGAGTCATTATCGCGAGTAAAACCAGATCAGCTGTTTGAGTGTTTCGCAAATTGCTACGAATCGGAATATTTTCTGTCATACTGTATGATAGCGACATGACCAGTCAGAATTACTATGAAACAAAGCGATTTTCATAAAATATATTTAGTTAGCAACTGAAACGTTTTAGAAATGACCTTCAACCTGCGAGTGACAAGTTTTCTGCTCAGTGATTGGTTCAAATTGCACAACCAATCAAAATCGTGCTTACATTGAATTATTTTGTGATAGCTTAAAACGCTTTACAAAAATACAAGCCTGATACGGTCTATTTTTATCATGGATGAAAGACGAAGTTGGTCCTTAAAAATGTCAGTCATGTGGACCGTCGGAATGCAATTTTTGGTCGGTACTTGCTAAAAATTGTCGGTCATGACTGTCGAATTTCGCATAGTCTGTGTATCTGTATTGAGATTTATATATAGTCTGTACCTGATGATAAAACATGGAGTATATGATGACACACTGCCCATGTCATATCCTATCATGATGGTCACACTGCCCATGTCATATCCTATCATGATGGTCACACTGCCCATGTCATATCCTATCATGATGGTCACACTGCCCATGTCATATCCTATCATGATGGTCACACTGCCCATGTCATATCCTATCATGTCATATCCTATCATGATGACGCACTGCTGACAGAATATGAAGTGGGCAGGTTAAGACTCATCTAACAGTACCATCTGTTATTATCCGACAGGTTAAGATTCCATCTAACAGTACCATCTGGTACTTATCCGACAGGTTACGGGTTAAGATTCATCTAACAGTACCATCTGTTATTATCCGGCAGGTTAAGATTCATCTAACAGTACCATCTGGTACTTATCCGACAGGTTACGGGTTAAGATTCATCTAACAGTACCATCTGTTATTATCCGGCAGGTTAAGATTCATCTAACAGTACCATCTGGTACTTATCCGACAGGTTACGGGTTAAGATTCATCTAACAGTACCATCTGTTATTATCCGGCAGGTTAAGATTCATCTAACAGTACCATCTGGTACTTATCCGACAGGTTACGGGTTAAGATTCATCTAACAGTACCATCTGTTATTATCCGGCAGGTTAAGATTCATCTAACAGTACCATCTGGTACTTATCCGACAGGTTACGGGTTAAGATTCATCTAACAGTACCATCTGTTATTATCCGGCAGGTTAAGATTCATCTAACAGTACCATCTGGTACTTATCCGACAGGTTATGGGTTAAGACTCATCTAACAGTACCATCTGTTATTATCCGGCAGGTTAAGATTCATCTAACAGTACCATCTGGTACTTATCTGACAGGTTACAGGTTAAGATTCATCTAACAGTACCATCTGGTACTTATCTGGCAGGTTAAGATTCATCTAACAGTACCATCTGGTACTTATCCGGCAGGTTAAGATTCATCTAACAGTACCATCTGGTACTTATCCGACAGGTTAAGATTCATCTAACAGTACCATCTGGTACTTATCCGGCAGGTTAAGATTCATCTAACAGTACCATCTGGTACTTATCCGGCAGGTTAAGATTCATCTAACAGTACCATCTGGTACTTATCCGACAGGTTAAGATTCAGCAGCACATAAAAGGCAATAAATACAATATAGTATAATTATACAATCAGAAGATTAGGGCAATTTAAATGTAATAGCATTTCCACATGAAAAAAATCAATTAGTATTTTTTCTATCAAATACCCCTTTTGGTGCCTCATGATTTAGCAAGCAAGGGAAATAATCATGATGATACTTACACAATATTATCAAGAATGATTAGTTCCCTTGTTAGCTTGTGTCCAGAAAGTGAGACAAAGTTTGGGTGTGTGTACATATTTATGTATTGATTGTCTGTCTACTGCTTTGATGTTTTGGCAGTTAACCTAATAAAATGTGGCCATGTTTTGTTCACATTATTAGCTGGAGGGGATTATTTTAACCATATAATTGGGAACTTTTACTCATGTTATACTACACAAGGGAAGCAGGGTTTGGGTTTCTGTCCGCTACAGCACCTTTTTCTTCTACTGTTACTGGCCACACATTCAACTAACTGACTGAATTTACTGTAATGCAAAATATGCACAAGAGATGTTAAAAATCAAATCAAGAAAGGTGTACTGCGGCATCAATTGAGCCAACTGACATGTGTCCGGTGATTTGTTCAGGTTGTGGCCCACAGACCCTAAAATTTGGATTACATTTACATCTATGATCCTGAGACAAAAAGTTTTTAAAGTGAAAATTAGCAAAATTGTAAAAAAAAGTCTAGAAGTGAAAATTCGCACAACATTTTTATAAAAATGTATTATAAATAGATTGATTAGAGTTTCACGGAATTATTAACACCAAGTGGACACGTACATTATGTCATACATATTTTACATGTCTTTTATTGTTATTCGAAGGGGACAATGAAAAGCACTTGGAAACGGGTGCCCTTTGCATCATGCATGGCATGGCCAGTTTGACCAGATTGTTTATTTTGAAATGAGCTCTTTGTGTGTGCTTCTTTAAATGAATGAAATGAAGTAGGTTGTATTCCAATGATCTCCCCAAATTGCCAGATTCCTTATCCATTACAGAAACAGTTGCTAATGCCTCAGTGTATCTTTCTGCATGATTTACAGTAGGCCCTACATTATCAGTAGTTATCTAGAATACAGCGAAACCGGGCTATAGCAACATACATGTTCCACGAATTCTTAAATCTTGTTGACTGGTTAACCATTAGCACACTGTAGATGGGACCATTTCTAGGAACAATAAGAACAATATTTACAGGTTTGTTATCTGCTATTTTTGCATACAGTATGCTAAAGGTTAAAATTCTACAGCATGCTAAAGGTTAAAATTCTACAGTATGCTAAAGGTTAACATTCTACAGCATGCTAAAGGTTAAAATTCTACAGTATGCTAAAGGTTAACATTCTACAGTATGCTAAAGGTTAAAATTCTACAGTATGCTAAAGGTTAAAATTCTACAGCATGCTAAAGGTTAACATTCTACAGCATGCTAAAGGTTAAAATTCTACAGTATGCTAAAGGTTAAAATTCTACAGCATGCTAAAGGTTAAAATTCTACAGAATGCTAAAGGTTAAAATTCTACAGCATGCTAAAGGTTAACATTCTACAGCATGCTAAAGGTTAAAATTCTACAGCATGCTAAAGGTTAAAATTCTACAGTATGCTAACAGGTTAACATTCTACAGCATGCTAAAGGTTAAAATTATACAGTATGCTAAAGGTTAACATTCTACAGCATGCTAAAGGTTAAAATTCTACAGTATGCTAAAGGTTAACATTCTACAGTATGCTAAAGGTTAAAATTCTACAGTATGCTAAAGGTTAAAATTCTACAGCATGCTAAAGGTTAACATTCTACAGCATGCTAAAGGTTAAAATTCTACAGTATGCTAAAGGTTAAAATTCTACAGCATGCTAAAGGTTAAAATTCTACAGAATGCTAAAGGTTAAAATTCTACAGCATGCTAAAGGTTAACATTCTACAGCATGCTAAAGGTTAAAATTCTACAGCATGCTAAAGGTTAAAATTCTACAGTATGCTAACAGGTTAACATTCTACAGCATGCTAAAGGTTAAAATTATACAGTATGCTAAAGGTTAACATTCTACAGTATGCTAAAGGTTAAAATTCTACAGTATGCTAAAGGTTAAAATTCTACAGTATGCTAAAGGTTAAAATTCTACAGCATGCTAAAGGTTAAAATTCTACAGCATGCTAAAGGTTAAAATTCTACAGTATGCTAAAGGTTAAAATTATACAGTATGCTAAAGGTTAACATTCTACAGTATGCTAAAGGTTAAAATTCTACAGTATGCTAAAGGTTAAAATTCTACAGTATGCTAAAGGTTAAAATTCTACAGCATGCTAAAGGTTAAAATTCTACAGCATGCTAAAGGTTAAAATTCTACAGCATGCTAAAGGTTAAAATTCTACAGCATGCTAAAGGTTAAAATTATACAGTATGCTAAAGGTTAAAATTCTACAGTATGCTAAAGGTTAAAATTCTACAGTATGCTAAAGGTTAACATTCTACAGCATGCTAAAGGTTAAAATTCTACAGCATGCTAAAGGTTAAAATTCTACAGCATGCTAAAGGTTAAAATTCTACAGCATGCTAAAGGTTAAAATTCTACAGTATGCTAAAGGTTAAAATTCTACAGTATGCTAAAGGTTAAAATTCTACAGTATGCTAAAGGTTAAAATTCTACAGTATGCTAAAGGTTAAAATTCTACAGCATGCTAAAGGTTAAAATTCTACAGCATGCTAAAGGTTAAAATTATACAGTATGCTAAAGGTTAAAATTCTACAGTATGCTAAAGGTTAAAATTCTACAGCATGCTAAAGGTTAAAATATTGGTTAGTTGCAAACGAGATCAATGATTGTTGGAAGGTGGCTCCCATGCAGAGTGACATCATTTTTCGACTTAGTCTTTGGCTATTGGCTAAAGCGTGGTTAACAAGTTCGCTTCTCACCAATGCAACCATGGTTCAATCCTCAGACATGGAAATACGTGAGATGGTATTGTGGGTTTTCTCCGAGTGTCCGGCCAGTTTCCTACCACATGAATGACCACATATATACGCTTTCATCCGCACCAACGATAGTGATTAATATAAATTTTGAAGCTTGTTTCGCAATTGTTGTAAAATGATTAAAGTTTAAAACTAAGAAATGCATTGAATAACCTCAATACACTATAACTGTGATACTACATCAATTAATTCAATACACTATAACTGTGATACTACATCAATTAATTCAATACACTATAACTGTGATACTACATCAATTAATTCAGCTTTGCTATTTGCATACTAGGGTTTAATCTACAGTGGAAAAAGTGCAGGATGGGTAAAAAAAGTGCAGGATGGGTTAAAAAAGTGCAATATGGGTAAAAAGGTGCAGGATGGGTCAAAAAAGTGCAGGATGGGCAAAAAAAGTCGCGGATGGGTCAAAAAAGGGACATGGTTGTTCAGAAAAGAGGATGGCAGGGTGCAATTTGAGGCACAATGAGGGGAATACATATTGGTGAAAGGGAAGTCGATTTCTAAGTTCTATAGGTTTGCCCGCCTGAAGGCATTCACCTGTTGAGGCATCTATATAAATGAAACAATCAAAAAAATTAAAAAGGCAAAAGGGCAGGGGGCTAAAGGACAAAAGGGCGGGGCTAAAGGACAAATGGGCGTGGCTAAAGGACAAAAGAGCGGGGCTAATGACAAACGGGTGGGGCTAAAGGACAAAAGAGCGAGCTAAAAACGGCTGCCATTCTGCTCTAGAAAAAACCTACGTACTGTTGTTGGGGTTGGATCTCTTTGGAAGAGGAGTTGGGAGTCAGAAACTATAGCTTCCTCGATGTTTACTTGTCCTAGATTGACCTTATGGAAACTATAGCTTCCTCGATGTTTACTTGTCCTAGATTGACCTTATGGAAACTATAGCTTCCTCGATGTTTACTTGTCCTAGATTGACCTTATGGAAACTATAGCTTCCTCGATGTTTACTTGTCCTAGATTGACCGTATGGAAAGTATAGCTTCCTCGATGTTTACTTGTCCCAGATTGACCGTATGGAAACTATAGCTTCCTCGATGTTTACTTGTCCCAGATTGACCATATGGAAACTATAGTTTCCTCGATGTTTACTACTCCCAGATTGACCGTATGGAAACTATAGCTTCCTCGATGTTTACTTGTCCCAGATTGACCATATGGAAACTATAGTTTCCTCGATGTTTACTACTCCCAGATTGACCGTATGGAAACTATAGCTTCCTCGATGTTTACTTGTCCCAGATTGACCATATGGAAACTATAGTTTCCTCGATGTTTACTACTCCCAGATTGACCGTATGGAAACTATAGCTTCCTCGATGTTTACTTGTCCCAGATTGACCATATGGAAACTATAGTTTCCTCGATGTTTACTACTCCCAGATTGACCGTATGGAAACTATAGCTTCCTCGATGTTTACTTGTCCTAGATTGACCGTATGGAAACTATAGCTTCCTCGATGTTTACTTGTCCCAGATTGACCGTATGGAAAGTATAGCTTCCTCGATGTTTACTTGTCCCAGATTGACCGTATGGAAACTATAGCTTCCTCGATGTTTACTTGTCCTAGATTGACCGTATGGAAACTATAGCTTTCTCGATGTTTACTTGTCCCAGATTGAAGTAAGAGATCTTTTTAATGATCCATAATCGAGATGAGTTAAAATTCACATAGATATCTGAATGATGAAGTTAGTGATAAGACATGTGATGCCGTAGATTAAAATTTTAAAAGCCTGTTTTGTATCACCCGTTACCTTCCTCGATGTTATTTAGTCTAGATTTGATCAGAGCAAAATATAATTTAATTTTGAAAGACTTCGAGGTTTTAATGGTCCAAAAGTTCAAATTTCCCTATGTTACTATGTTACCCTCCTTGATGTTATTTGGTCTATAAGTTTGTGGTGTGTGTGTTACGTTTATTTAATCGTCGCTACCGGTTGCTCATATGAGCGACGCCTCCTGAAGAGATTAGTTATTTTAGATTATCGGAGGATAGTGCAATGATACAAACAGAGACCCATTCCAGAGTCTCCTCAATTCTCAGTTCTTTATGTGCACAGTAGTGCACGGCACCAACACAAGACCTCTGTTTAAAGTGACTTAGTCTCATCTGAAAGAATGTTAATATTAATAGTGGTAGACGACGTATCAAATGTGTGTGATCCATGGATTCGCAGCCCAACATGTTAACCACTGAACTACTGACCACTGAACCACTGAACTACTGACGACTGAACTATTGACTACTGAACTACTGACCACTGAACTACTGACCACTGAACTACTGACCACTGAACTACTGACCACTGAATTACTGACCACTGAACTACTGACCACTGAACTACTGACCACTGAACTACTGACCACTGAACTACTGACCACTGAACTACTGACCACTGAATTACTGACCACTGAACTACTCACCACTGAACTACTGACCAGTGAACTACTGACCACTGAACTATTGACCACTGAACTACTGACCACTGAATTACTGACCCGTTTGTGTTTGGATTAGAACAAAATGCAACTTATACACATTACAAATTCTCAAAGACTTCAAGTTTTACTGGACCATTTGAAGACCAAAATCTTATTATTGCATAGCCAAAGAAGAAATATTTTACCGATCCTGTTGGAATTTTACCGGTCGGCAGTTGGACCAACAGGCTTTCACAATGACGAAATTAGTTTTGTTTGATTGCGAAACAATTTGATTTAGACTAAACAATCTCAAGACTTCATTCCTGATAGAATCGATTGCCTTAATGGAGAGCGAAGAGAAAATGTAGGTTTATGTTTCTCAGTGTAAGAGGAATTGTGGATTAGAATGTCTTATGGGAAGAGAAAATGTAGGTTTATGTTTCTCAGTGTAAGAGGAATTGTGGATTAGAATGTCTATTGGGAAGAGGAAATGTAGGTTTATGTTTCTCAGTGTAAGAGGAATTGTGGATTAGAATGTCTATTGGGAAGAGGAAATGTAGGTTTATGTTTCTCAGTGTAAGAGGAATTGTGGATTAGAATGTCTATTGGGAAGAGGAAATGTAGGTTTATGTTTCTCAGTGTAAGAGGAATTGTGGATTAGAATGTCTATTGGGAAGAGGAAATGTAGGTTTATGTTTCTCAGTGTAAGAGGAATTGTGGATTAGAATGTCTATTGGGAAGAGGAAATGTAGGTTTAAAGGAAGAAGAGGCAATGTGGACATAACCACTGTGATTCTGTGGCGAGTCAGACTCCAGGATGGTGGCTCCACAAAATACAATGACAGTGAAACACCCGACTATACAATGTTACATGGTGGCTACCTCACTGCTGCAGGTTCATGAAACACCCGACTATACAATGTTACATGGTGGCTACCTCCCTACTGCAGGTTCATGAAATACTCGACTATACAATGTTACATGGTGGCTACCTCCCTGCTGCAGGTTCATGAAACACCCGACTATACAATGTTACATGGTGGCTACCTCCCTGCTGGAGGTTCATGAAACACCCAACTATACAATGTTACATGGTGGCTACCTCCCTACTGCAGGTTCATGAAACACTCGACTATACAATGTTACATGGTGGCTACCTCCCTGCTGCAGGTTCATGAAACACCCGACTATACAATGTTACATGGTGGCTACCTCCCTGCTGCAGGTTCATGAAACACCCGACTATACAATGTTACATGGTGGCTACCTCCCTGCTGCAGGTTCATGAAACACCCAACTATACAATGTTACAGGGTGTCTCCCTCACCGTGGCTCCCTCACTGTGGCTCCCTCACCATGGCTCCCTCACCGTGGCTCTCTCACCGTGGCTCCCTCACCATGGCTCCCTCACCGTGGCTCCCTCATCGTGGCTCCTTCACCGTGGCTCCCTCACCGTGGCTCCCTCACCGAGGCTCCCTCACCGTGGCTCCCTCACCATGGCTCCATCACTGTGGCTCCCTCATCGTGGCTCCCTCATTGTGGCTCCCTCACCATGGCTCCCTCACTGTGGCTCCCTCACCGTGGCTCCCTCACTGTGGCTCCCTCACCGTGGCTCCCTCACTGTGGCTCCCTCACCGTGGCTCCCTCACTGTTGGCTCCCTCATCGTGGCTCCCTCATCGTGGCTCCCTCATCGTGGCTCCCTCACTGTGGCTCCCTCACCATGGCTCCCTCATCGTGGCTCCCTCACCATGGCTCCCTCACCATGGCTCCCTCACCGTGGCTCCCTCACCGTGGCTCCCTCATCATGGCTCCCTCACCGTGGCTCCCTCATCGTGGCTCCCTCATCGTGGCTCCCTCATCGTGGCTCCCTCAGGTTCGTATCCCACTAGGTGTGTCAAATTATTACGAATTAATCCATCTGGCTTGTGGAAGGTTGATGGTTCTCTTCGACAGTCCATCCGTGTCTGAAGTACTTACCCTGGTCGTCCGCCACATATAATAGCTGGAGAGTCGCCATAAGGCCTAAGCTGTGTGTGCGACTTTAAACCAACATAAAATGTTACAGCATAACGGTAGCCATCACATACACTCAGTTTGATGGATCATTGCCTAACCAAATGTTTCTGTTAAATCATCGAGTGTTTTTGTTGTATTAATGATGTGGATGGTTGGTTGGTTTAGGTTATAATGATGTGTTCCCTGGAGGAAACCGATGCCTTTCAGCAGTATGGTCTGTATGTTTCTCTTTTGTTAGTTTCTATATTTTTCTAATTAATTAGAAGTATTTATTGCAATATTGCTGGCATTTATATAATATGTTTGTTACATGTGAAACTATATGCATGTATGTATTACTATGTAATATGTTCTGATTGTTTGCTTCCACTAGCTTCACTATTCCATAAATAGAGCTATTGTAGCTGTGCGATAAATAGCCTGTGTGGGCGTGTCGCTATGGTCGAGCTGACTATTCTAGGAATAAAGAAAGGACTATTCTCCCGCTTCCCCGACTGCTAGACTAATTGCCGTCCATCAGGTACCTGTACAGCAATACATCCTAAATTGATAACGGTCATCATAGACTAATTACCAACCAGCTGCCGGCTCGGCAATCTTAGTGCTTTGAATGACTTGACCATGTGACATGTAAATGTTGTTATTTTGACTTTGGAAATTCGTAATATGGCACAATTGTAGATCAGATGTATGTAGATCAGATATTCAAATCTGCTCAGTTTGGAGGTAGAGGGTGATTTTATAGAAAGAATCTCCCTTATTTTGGTCTCGGGGAGAAGTATTTTCAATTAGAATAATTATATAGAATACGTTCGACTGATGAATCAAACTTCCAGGGCTGCATCTAGAGGGTGATTTAGGGAAAATGGTTTCCGTTTGATGCCTCTCTTCTCTCCCCATTCAGAGCAATATAATCATAGAGAACATTTGCCTTAAGGTATAAGCTTCTTCTTGCTTCACCAAGCATCTCCCTTGTATTCCCCAAGCATCTCCCTTGTATTCCCCAATCATCTCCCTTGTATTCCCCAATCATCTCCCTTGTATTTCCCAAGCATCTCCCTTGTATTCCCCAAGCATCTCCCTTGTATTCCCCAAGCATCTCCCTTGTATTCTCCAAGCATCTCCCTTGTATTCCCCAAGTATCTCCCTTGTATTCCCCAATCATCTCCCTTGTATTCCCCAAGCATCTCCCTTGTATTCCCAAGCATCTCCCTTGTATTCCCAAGCATCTCCCTTGTATTCCCCAAGCATCTCCCTTGTATTCCCAAGCATCTCCCTTGTATTCCCAAGCATCTCCCTTGTATTCCCCAATCATCTCCCTTGTATTCCCCAAGCATCTCCCTTGTATTCCCAAGCATCTCCCTTGTATTCCCCAATCATCTCCCTTGTATTCCCCAATCATCTCCCTTGTATTCCCCAAGTATCTCCCTTGTATTCCCCAAGCATCTCCCTTGTATTCCCCAAGTATCTCCCTTGTATTCCCCAAGCATCTCCCTTGTATTCCCCAAGTATCTCCCTTGTATTCCCCAAGCATCTCCCTTGTATTCTCCAAGCATCTCCCTTGTATTCCCAAGCATCTCCCTTGTATTCCCCAAGTATCTCCCTTGTATTCCCCAAGTATCTCCCTTGTATTCCCCAAGCATCTCCCTTGTATTCCCCAAGTATCTCCCTTGTATTCCCCAATCATCTCCCTTGTATTCCCCAAGTATCTCCCTTGTATTCCCCAATAATCTCCCTTGTATTCCCCAAGTATCTCCCTATTGTGAAGGTCTAGCTTTAGCCTGCTGTTTACTTATATTTAAATGCTTCGACTGTAATCTGCATCATACACACAACAGCAGCTTGAGACTCGTAGTGTCATGGGGATCATACACACAACAGCAGCTTGAGACTCGTAGTGTCATGGGATCATACACACAACAGCAGCTTGAGACTCGTAGTGTCATGGGATCATACACACAACAGCAGCTTGAGACTCGTAGTGTCATGGGATCATACACACAACAGCAGCTTGAGACTCGTAGTGTCATGGGATCATACACACAACAGCAGCTTGAGACTCGTAGTGTCATGGGATCATACACACAACAGCAGCTTGAGACTCGTAGTGTCATGGGATCATACACACAACAGCAGCTTGAGACTCGTAGTGTCATGGGATCATACACACAACAGCAGCTTGAGACTCGTAGTGTCATGGGATCATACACACAACAGCAGCTTGAGACTCGTAGTGTCATGGGATCATACACACAACAGCAGCTTGAGACTCGTAGTGCCGAGGATTATTCAAATGGCCGATTATGTTTTTTGGAAGGCTGAACTTGTTTGTTATCCTTGCAGCAATTTCTTGCAGATCTGCGTCTAGACATTGTAATATATTAAAAGAAATGTGGAGCTTCAGTTTGAGGGAGTTAATGTAATTGTGTAGCTTGTTCTACGTCTGCATTGTATTCTAAATAACAGCATTAAGCTGTGGCATAATTCATACATTCAGTATTAAAATTGGGGGAGAACGAATGATCATTTTGATTAATTGTCTGTTTTTATGGCAGGTCGAGCGATTTCACTGACTCCACTGCTATTCTTCCCAGCAGCCCGACCGACACCCATTCCCAAACAACTTCCAACGTAGAAAGACAAATTTCTCATTCACAGAATGGCTTGTATATTCCTCAGGCTGCTCCATATTTTGAAGTTCAATAGATCAAGGGTAGACTTCTCTCTTTCTCCCAACTTCTCCCTTAAATGTGTTCAAACTTTTCATTGCCTGGCTACAGACTACTGTGAATTACACTATGCCTACTAGAATATCCTTATATACTAGGGTTCCCGCTGTCGGTTGCCAATGGCGCCAATTGCGACAAAAAACAAATATTGGCGGTCAATTTTGTGAATTGGCGAAAATATTTGGTGCAACATTTTTGTGAACTATATGGCTCTTAGTTGGCTCCAAGTGTTTTTAATTGGCTCCAGTGTTTTTCAATTGGCGACAGAAGTGGCGCAGACAAACAGAGGTAAGGAACCCTGTATACTTTTAGTGATTTCAATAGTTTTTCATTTTTCATTGTATGAAATGTTCACAGTAACGACACTTATGATGCTATTTCTCCTTGCAAACGTTTACCATTCATTTCACCATCGTTCACCATTCATTTCACCATCGTTTACCATTCATTTCATTTCACCATCATTTACCATTCATTTCACCATCGTTTACCATTCATTTCATTTCACCATCGTTTACCATTCATTTCACCATCGTTTACCATTCATTTCATTTCACCATCGTTTACCATTCATTTCACCATCGTTTACCATTCATTTCATTTCACCATCGTTTACCATTCATTTCACCATCATTTACCATTCATTTCACCATCGTTTACCATTCATTTCATTTCACCATCGTTTACCATTCATTTCACCATCGTTTACCATTCATTTCATTTCACCATCATTTACCATTCATTTCACCATCGTTTACCATTCATTTCACCATCGTTTACCATTCATTTCACCATCGTTTACCATTCATTTCACCATCGTTTACCATTCATTTCACCATCATTTACCATTCATTTCACCATCGTTTACCATTCATTTCACCATTCATTTCACCATCGACCATTCATTTCACCATCTTTACCATTCATTTCACCATCGTTTACCATTCATTTCACCATCGTTTACCATTCATTTCACCATCGTTTACCATTCATTTCACCATCGTTTACCATTCATTTCACCATCATTTACCATTCATTTCACCATCGTTTACCATTCATTTCACCATCATTTACCATTCATTTCACCATTCATTTCACCATCATTTACCATTCATTTCACCATCATTTACCATTCATTTCACCATCGTTTACCATTCATTTCACCATCATTTACCATTCATTTCACCATCGTTTACCATTCATTTCACCATTCATTTCACCATCATTTACCATTCATTTCACCATCGTTTACCATTCATTTCACCATCATTTACCATTCATTTCACCATCGTTTACCATTCATTTCATTTCACCATCGTTTACCATTCATTTCACCATCATTTACCATTCATTTCACCATCGTTTACCATTCATTTCACCATCGTTTACCATTCATTTCACCATCATTTACCATTCATTTCACCATCATTTACCATTCATTTCACCATGGTTTACCATTCATTTCACCATCGTTTACCATTCATTTCACCATCGTTTACCATTCATTTCACCATCGTTTACCATTCATTTCACCATCGCCATTCTTGTCCTTGAAAACCAAAAACATTTCATTCATAGAAAATCATATCAAACTTACTTATGATGTCACTTTTAATTAATTGATCCCGGAACCTGATACTTAACAAACTGCTGGGAGGGGAAAAGTAAGTTAATTATTGTTTTCCACTTCTCCTTTCATATAATATTATTATACAGTTAGGCATAAATTATGTTCATAATCCGCACTGCTACTGCCACGTTTAATGTATACACATTTCGTTTAGCTCGATTGCTCAAGTCTTTCGTTTTTAAAACTAGAATGCTAGGTAAAATTAAGAATGAAATAAATTACCAGTTGTCAGAATCATCACCAGTAATCATAGTCATGTACATCATCATCATCAGCATTATCATCATCATCAGCATCATCAGCATCATCATCTTCAGCATCATCTTCATCAGCATCATCTTCATCATCTTCATCTTCATCAGCAGCATCATCTTCATCAGCATCATCAGCATCATCATCAGCATTATCATCACCATGTACATCATCAATATCATCATCATCTTCATCATCATCACCATGTACATCATCAATATCATCAATATCATCAGCATCATCAGCATCATCAGCATTATCATCACCATGTACATCATCAATATCATCATCAGCATCATCAGCATCATCAGCATCATCAGCATTATCATCACCATGTACATCATCAACATCATCATCATCATCATCATCATCATCATCATCATCATCATCATCATCATCATCATCATCATCATCACCATCATCATCATTATCATCATTATCATCAGCATTATTAACAACAACACACTTGTACATTGTGAATAGGTAGAAGTAAGACTTATATTAATGCTTTAAGTGACTACTGTATTGGTCAATGGTCCACTGCAGAGGTTTAATTTCATTATCCACCTACTCCTAACCAGACTGCCATACCTAGCTTGCTTGTATACTGTATATCTATCTATCTTATAGGTATCATGTGATAAGAGAAGAATGTTGCTTGTTATACAACAGTTACTCTGTCTATATGGAAAGTTGGTGTCTACTTTGCTCTATTTTAAATATATGGTGACGGATTATATTATGTGTTTTAAATGATTTATTTAGCTTGGAGGAATGCAGCCTGTTCTTTGTAGGGTATAGATTTGTGTTGGGAAAATGTCTCCCGTTTGAATTTCATGTGGGAAAAAGAGCCTTGTTGTCAAAATTAAGTGGATTTTAAAAGCTGATTTTTCATGAGAAAAAAGAGCTACAGTTTTAATTTTAAATACAAGTCTGACATGTGATTTGGTTTTATTGTTGATCCTAAGAAATGTATGTTTTGAAGATTTGATTGGATATTTGTGTGTGAATGGACTCGCTATTAATCATGTTTTGTAATTAATAAATATGCTTAGTACATTTTAGCCAGGAGCTCCAAGGTAAGCTCTTGTGATTGGGTGTTTCACTGTGGGCTGGCAACATATAATGTGCAGGGTTAGTTCCTGAGCTCATGTGATGTGATGTGTGTCGTAAGCGAAGTTACTGTCAAACAGCTAGGTCATTATGTCATCAGAAGTTACTGTCAAACAGCTAGGTCATTATGTCATCAGAAGTTACTGTCAAACAGCTAGGTCATTATGTCAGCAGAAGTTACTGTCAAACAGCTAGGTCATTATGTCAGCAGAAGTTACTGTCAAACAGCTAGGTCATTATGTCAGCAGAAGCAACTCACATAGCCAATTGTCATGCTTAGTCCTAATGTGTGTCGCCGCTTCAAACTGAGTTGCATATTTGTGTCATCAAATAACTTTGACAGTGCACTAGTTAGAAAGATATAGTTGTAGAAATAGTTTACTAAGCAGTGGTCAGCGATGGTCAGGTGATATATTAATTCAATAACACTCGAACAACTATGTAAACCCGAAAGTCATGTGTCCGAACCTGTCGAAAAACATTTGGGTACTTCCCACATTGTGGATACGGTTATAAGCCAATGTCCCATGTGCTGTGCCAAAATCCCATGTACTGTGCCAAAAGTCCCATGTACTGTGTCAAAGGTCCCATGTACTGTACTGTGTCAAAGGTCCCATGTACTGTACTGTGTCAAAGGTCCCATATACTATGTCGAAGATCCCATGTGTTGTGCCGTCTGCTGTAATGTACACATACATGCGGACGAATCCGAGGGTACAATTAACAAATGTAGACTCCTTCAACATCCATCTCCTAGCTCTCTTTGGCTGTTGTTCATGGTATAACATAATGGTGTGGCCCCTATTATTACAAGAAAAACTATTACATATAAATATGTAATAGGACGATTGAAAACTCACTCTGCATAATACACACTCGGATAGTGTATTGAGTGAATGTATATACATTATAAAGTGCATAATACACACTCGGATAGTGTATTGAGTGAATGTATATACATTATAAAGTGCATAATACACACTCGGATAGTGTATTGAGTGAATGTATATACATTATAAAGTGCATAATACACACTAGGATAGTGTATTGAGTGAATGTATATACATTATAAAGTGCATAATACACACTCGGATAGTGTATTGAGTGAATGTATATACATTATAAAGTGCATAATACACACTCGGATAGTGTATTGAGTGAATGTATATACATTATAAAGTGCATAATACACACTCGGATAGTGTATTGAGTGAATGTATATACATTATAAAGTGCATAATACACACTCGGATAGTGTATTGAGTGAATGTATATACATTATAAAGTGCATAATACACACTCGGATAGTGTATTGAGTGAATGTATATACATTATAAAGTGCATAATACACACTCGGATAGTGTATTGAGTGAATGTATATACATTATAAAGTGCATAATACACACTCGGATAGTGTATTGAGTGAATGTATATACATTATAAAGTGCATAATACACACTCGGATAGTGTATTGAGTGAATGTATATACATTATAAAGTGCATAATACACACTCGTATAGTGGATTGAGTGAATGTATATACATTATAAAGTGCATAATACACACTCGGATAGTGTATTGAGTGAATGTATATACATTATAAAGTGCATAATACACACTCGGATAGTGTATTGAGTGAATGTATATAAATTATAAAGTGCATAATTGACAAACATGTTGACAATAACACGAAACCCTGTCCAGCATAATAGTATATACAACATCCCTGCTGGAACACCCGCGAATCATATGGGAGCCAATTATTTGTTGGAGAATTTCAACTAAGTAAATAGAATCTTGACCTGGCCATTTCTGGATTCCAGCTCAAGCCTGTATTTCTATGCGCACACCAGTGAAAGCTTGGAACTAGTTCATTGAAGACAATTGGACAATTTTAATACCTATACTACGATTATATAGCAGTAATTCTTATCACATAAATTTCCATTCGTCCAGAAAACTTCTGCCTCTTCAACATTTGTTAGGCCATCAAACTTGCTGTATTTTGAAGTCTATGTCAGCACAATTTAGTGCCAGTTTGTGTTTACTCAGAATGTCCTGCACACTTAGACACCATACAACTTATCCAATGATAATTTAGCTAAATGAAAGATCCTAGCACGTTAGCCTGATTTAGAGAGATAGATTCTGAGCTATCACATACCGGTACATGTATAAAACATACTGTGCCTAACAATTAACATCCTACTGTAATGGTTTGCCTGTTTACATATTTCAGACTGGAATTGTTACAGTTCTAACAGTTCTAGGAAGCTACGGCAATACGCAATAAAATAAATGACTCATATACTTGGGACCCATGTACCAGGAATATCCTGGGTCCGTCCGGGAACTTGTTGTAACTTTAGTCTGTACCACTAAATTAGTTTGGATCAGATGCCAAAGCAGGCTTTATTGTCTTATGAATAGTTTATTGTCATATTTGAATTGGTTTCTCAGAATTTGAGAGTCAGCATCCATGCTATCGTCTTTCTGGGGGGGAACTGCCAACATATTGCAATGTTTGTCTGTCTAGGCTGTCCAAGCAGACAGTACATTTATATCGGACATTATCGATCACAGTGTTTACTACGCGAGTAGAAAATGAACTTGCAGAAAATGAACTCGTACCCTTGGCCGCAAATGCTGTTGAAATTATTACTATGCCTGGATATAATGACTAGACCACAAATTTGTATTGGAATTAATTGATGTTCGGTATTATGGATTTTTCTCACTTATTGGATGTGGGATTAATTTGTTGCAGGATGGTAGTTTGATTTAGTATTGTGGGTATTTTTCTCCTTGCATTCATCAGTTATGGCAGATGACTGTGCTGGATTGTGTTGCCCAGGGTACTGTGCATGCAGTTTAACCTGGTCTCTAAAAATATACTCAGAGCTGCTCTGATGAGATCGGAGCTTGTCTGATGAGATCGGAGCTTGTCTGATGAGATCGGAGCTTGTCTGATGAGATCGGAGCTGCTCTGATGAGATTGTAATGATTTCTTCCTCTAATAACACTCTCGGTTGATTCTTCATTAGGGTGGCATCCGTAGTTCAGTTGTAGAGCATCTGACTTGGAAGTGTGGGCTCTCGGGTTTGATACAAGGTCACGGCACATATGAAGTGTCCTTAAGCAATGTACCTGAGAGTCATTGTTTAGTATTTGTTAACCTCTTAGATCGGCTTAGCCTGCCCGAGAAAACATGTCTAGGTCCTCACAAGAGGTTTGACATAAATGGAAACAGTGATTGTATGCTATACCGTCTCAAGTGTGTGATTGTATGCTATACCGTCTCAAGTGTGTGATTGTTTGCTATACCGTCTCAAGTGTGTGATTGTTTGCTATACCGTCTCAAGTGTGTGATTGTTTGCTATACCGTCTCAAGTGTGTGATTGTTTGCTATACCATCTCAAGTGTGTGATTGTTTGCTATACCGTCTCAAGTGTGTGATTGTTTGCTATACTGTCTCAAGAGTGTGATTGTTTGTTATACTGTCTCAGTGTGTGATTGTTTGTTATACAGTCTCAGTGTGTGATTGTTTGCTATACAGTCTCAGTGTGTGATTGTTTGTTATACAGTCTCAGTGTGTGATTGTTTGTTATACAGTCTCAGTGTGTGATTGTTTGCTATACAGTCTCATTGTGTGATTGTTTGTTATACAGTCTCAGTGTGTGATTGTTTGCTGTACCGTCTCAGTGTGTGATTGTTTGTTATACAGTCACAGTGTGTGATTGTTTGCTGTACCGTCTCAGTGTGTGATTGTTTGCTGTACCGTCTCAGTATGTGATTGTTTGTTATACAGTCACAGTGTGTGATTGTTTGCTGTACCGTCTCAGTGTGTGATTGTTTGCTGTACAGTCTCAGTGTGTGATTGTTTGTTATACAGTGACAGTGTGTGATTGTTTGCTGTACCGTCTCAAGTGTGTGATTGTTTGCTATACCGTCTCAAGTGTGTGATTGTTTGCTATACCGTCTCAAGTGTGTGATTGTTTGCTATACCGTCTCAAGAGTGTGATTGTTTGTTATACTGTCTCAGTGTGTGATTGTTTGTTATACAGTCTCAGTGTGTGATTGTTTGCTGTACCGTCTCAAGTGTGTGATTGTTTGCTATACCGTCTCAAGTGTGTGATTGTTTGCTATACCGTCTCAAGTGTGTGATTGTTTGTTATACAGTCTCAGTGTGTGATTGTTTGCTGTACCGTCTCAAGTGTGTGATTGTTTGCTATACCGTCTCAAGTGTGTGATTGTTTGCTATACCGTCTCAAGTGTGTGATTGTTTGCTATACCGTCTCAAGTGTGTGATTGTTTGCTATACCGTCTCAAGTGTGTGATTGTTTGCTATACCGTCTCAAGTGTGTGATTGTTTGCTATACCGTCTCAAGTGTGTGATTGTTTGTTATACAGTCACAGTGTGTGATTGTTTGCTATACAGTCTCAGTGTGTGATTGTTTGTTATACAGTCACAGTGTGTGATTGTTTGCTATACAGTCTCAGTGTGTGATTGTTTGTTATACAGTCACAGTGTGTGATTGTTTGCTATACCATCTCAGTGTGTGATTGTTTGTTATACAGTCTCAGTGTGTGATTGTTTGCTATACAGTCTCAGTGTGTGATTGTTTGCTATACAGTCTCAGTGTGTGATTGTTTGCTATACAGTCACAGTGTGTGATTGTTTGCTATACAGTCTCGGTGTGTGATTGTTTGCTGTACCATCTCAGTGTGTGATTGTTTGCTATACAGTCTCAGTGTGTGATTGTTTGCTATACAGTCACAGTGTGTGATTGTTTGCTATACAGTCTCAGTGTGTGATTGTTTGCTATACAGTCTCAGTGTGTGATTGTTTGCTATACCATCTCAGTGTGTGATTGTTTGCTGTACCATCTCAGTGTGTGATTGTTTGTTATACAGTCTCAGTGTGTGATTGTTTGTTATACAGTCTCAAGAGTGTGATTGTTTGCTGTACCATCTCAGTGTGTGATTGTTTGCTGTACCGTCTCAGTGTGTGATTGTTTGTTATACTGTCTCAGTGTTTGATTGTTTGTTATACTGTCTCAGTGTGTGATTGTTTGTTATACTGTCTCAGTGTTAGATTGTTTGTTATACCGTCACAGTGTGTGATTGTTTGCTATACAGTCTCAGTGTGTGATTGTTTGCTGTACCGTCTCAGTGTGTGATTGTTTGCTATACAGTCTCAGTGTGTGATTGTTTGCTATACAGTCACAGTGTGTGATTGTTTGCTATACAGTCTCAGTGTGTGATTGTTTGCTATACAGTCTCAGTGTGTGATTGTTTGCTATACCATCTCAGTGTGTGATTGTTTGCTGTACCATCTCAGTGTGTGATTGTTTGTTATACAGTCTCAAGAGTGTGATTGTTTGCTGTACCATCTCAGTGTGTGATTGTTTGCTGTACCGTCTCAGTGTGTGATTGTTTGTTATACTGTCTCAGTGTTTGATTGTTTGTTATACTGTCTCAGTGTGTGATTGTTTGTTATACTGTCTCAGTGTTAGATTGTTTGTTATACCGTCTCAAGAGTGTGATTGTTTGTTATACTGTCTCAGTGTGTGATTGTTTGTTATACAGTCTCGGTGTGTGATTGTTTGCTGTACAGTCTCAAGAGTGTGATTGTTTGCTGTACCATCTCAGTGTGTGATTGTTTGCTGTACCGTCTCAGTGTGTGATTGTTTGTTATACTGTCTCAGTGTGTGATTGTTTGTTATACCATCTCAAGAGTGTGATTGTTTGCTATACCGTCTCAAGAGTGTGATTGTTTGCTGTACCGTCTCAGTGTGTGATTGTTTGTTATACCATCTCAGTGTGTGATTGTTTGCTATACAGTCTCAGTGTGTGATTGTTTGTTATACAGTCACAGTGTGTGATTGTTTGTTATACAGTCTCGGTGTGTGATTGTTTGCTATACCGTCTCAGTGTGTGATTGTTTGCTGTACCATCACAGTGTGTGATTGTTTGCTGTACTGTCACAGTGTGTGATTGTTTGTTATACCATCTCAAGAGTGTGATTGTTTGCTATACCGTCTCAAGAGTGTGATTGTTTGCTGTACCGTCTCAGTGTGTGATTGTTTGTTATACCATCTCAGTGTGTGATTGTTTGCTATACAGTCTCAGTGTGTGATTGTTTGTTATACAGTCACAGTGTGTGATTGTTTGTTATACAGTCTCGGTGTGTGATTGTTTGCTATACCGTCTCAGTGTGTGATTGTTTGCTGTACCATCACAGTGTGTGATTGTTTGCTGTACTGTCACAGTGTGTGATTGTTTGTTATACCATCTCAAGAGTGTGATTGTTTGCTATACCGTCTCAAGAGTGTGATTGTTTGCTGTACCGTCTCAGTGTGTGATTGTTTGCTGTACATCTCAGTATTCAATTGTATGCTATACACCATCTGGTATTGTATTTGCCTTTGTCATCTGTCTGTCCACTTTAGCTTGCCCACATGTCATCTCCATCACCCCTTGTTGGATTTTCAACAAACTTGGCAGGAAGCATCGGTATGGTGTTTAGTTGTGCACACAAACTTGGCAGGAAGCATCGGTATGGTGTTTAGTTGTGCACACAAACTTGGCAGGAAGCATCGGTATGGTGTTTAGTTGTGCACACAAACTTGGCAGGAAGCATCGGTATGGTGTTTAGTTGTGCACACAAACTTGGCAGGAAGCATCGGTATGGTGTTTAGTTGAGCACACAAACTTGGCAGGAAGCATCGGTATGGTGTTTAGTTGAGCACACAAACTTGGCAGGAAGCATCGGTATGGTGTTTAGTTGAGCACACAAACTTGGCAGGAAGCATCGGTATGGTGTCTAGTTGAGCACACAAACTTGGCAGGAAGCATCGGTATGGTGTTTAGTTGAGCACACAAACTGGGCAGGAAGCATCGGTATGGTGTCTAGTTGTGCACACAAACTTGGCAGGAAGCATCGGTATGGTGTTTAGTTGAGCACACAAACTTGGCAGGAAGCATCGGTATGGTGTTTAGTTGTGCACACAAACTTGGCAGGAAGCATCGGTATGGTGTTTAGTTGAGCACACAAACTTGGCAGGAAGCATCGGTATGGTGTTTAGTTGAGCATATTGTAACCCCGTTCCAGTTGGATTGGATGATTGTTTGTGTGGATTTACAACCATTTGGACATTTTTATAGCACAAAACATGTCTGTGCTTGCTTCATCTCCAAAACCACTTGTTGGAATGTCATCAAACTTGGCAGCAAGCAGTTATAAGTATTATGTCTAGTTGTACATATTCTAAACACTTTCTGGTTCGGATGATTGTTTGCAGATTTAGGGCCATTTGAACATTTTCATAACATAGCTCTTAGTTTTGTGCTTGATCTCAAACAGGCTGTGTTACTTTTTCACCAATCTTGGCATGAAGCACCATTATAATGTATAGTTGTGCATATTTTAACCCTGTCTTGGTTGGATGACTTTTTGCGGATTTACAGCCATTTGAACATTTTTATAACGCAATGTTTGTTTGTTCTTGTTTGTGTCATCTGCAAAATGTGTTTCTGTTTCACCGAGACTGGCATGAAGCAGCATGCAGTATGATGTTCAGTTGTGCATATTGTAATTATGTTCCGGTTGGACGATTCTTTGCGGATTTACGGCCATTTGATTTTAGCCTTGTCGCCATTATGCATTCCTGTATTATATTTATATTTACAGTCAAACCTGTCTTAAGCAGCCAGCCAAGGGAATCACAGAAAGTGGCTGCTTAATAGAGGTCAAATGTATAATAAAACAACATATTGGGAATCTGGAAACTGGCTGCTTAATACAGGTTGGTTGCTTAATAGAGGTGACCACTAACACAGGTTTGACTGTATAATAGAGGTGACCACTAACACAGGTTTGACTAGAGGTGACCACTAGCACAGGTTTGACTGTAGAGGTGACGACTAGCACAGGTTTGACTGTAGAGGTGACCACTAACACAGGTTTGCCTGTAGAGGTGACCACTAACACAGGTTTGACTGTAGATGCGACCACTAACACAGGTTTGACTGTAGAGGTGACCACTAACACAGGTTTGACTGTAGAGGTGACCACTAACACAGGTTTGACTGTATGTGCAACAGCCTTACTTGTGATTGGGAATTTTGCTTCATTCATCACTTCAGTTCTTGTGATGTCGTGACTGATGTGGCTATTATTATAAATGGTTGTAGCCCTAAGGCCAGTAAATATGTATACATTACCTGGATAGTGGATATATGCTACAGGAGTTGGCTATATGTAGTTCTTAATGTGAATTGGATAGAATTTCAGTAATTTGGAATATAGATTACTAAGATTGTATTAGTTTGTATGTATTGTAATATTTCGATTTCATATTATTTTTGTTCGACATGTTTTAAAGTTAATACTCTAGTTTATTATGTATGTGTATACATTTCTTGATTTAACCATATTTTATTGCATATGTAATACAGTCGAGAATACAATATTACATACGAGATGGAATCAGATGTGAATAACAGATTATTATTTATATAGCCTAGCAAAAGGGTCGGTCACGTGTTATTACGTGTATTTCTTCTCTGCAATGGAAAAATAAAAATATCATTCAAGTTTAACCCTTTCAACACCACAGACCTCTAAATTGGCTTACAAAAAAATGTAGATCCAGATGAGCCGGCTCATGACGAGCCGTCTCATCAGGATCTGCACTTTTTTCAAGTAATATAACTATTTTTTAGAAAAAACATTACCCATTTTGATAAATGAACTGATCCAAATGTAATTTTGTTATTAATTTATTGGTCTAAAAATATCATGGACCAGTCCATGTCAGTTACTTGGTGTTGAATGGGTTAATAAATCAAACATTTAAAACAGATTTTGACAATTTTGTGTGTTATTAAGATTAAAATAAATATAAAGTAGGTAAATATGACTATCACCAAAACCACTTCGTTAACACTTTCAACACTACACACATCTAGATAGGCTTACAAATAGTGTAGATCCAGATGAGCCGGCTCGCGCATCATGATCTGGACTTTTTGCCAGTAATATTACTATATTTAGACCAAATTACCCATTTTGATCAATGAACTGGTCCATATATAATTCTTATTATTTTATTTGTCTAAAAATAGCATGCACCATTCCATGTCAGTTACATTGTGTTGAATGGGTTAATGTGGGAAGACCTTAAAACTTGTACTGAACCCATTTCCACATTATTATATAGATGTGTGTTTATGATAAAGTGATATGACCCATGATATCTTATAACCCAGCCTTCATATCATTACTGGCATTATGTATACGGGTGGTATCCACTCTGTTTCTGTTTGGTCCACAGTGAAATTTCCAAGAACTTTTCAAGAAACATCCATGAACTGTTCAAGAACACGGGTCCATGAACTGTTCAAGAACGTAGGTCCATGAACTGTTCAAGAATGTAGGTCCATGAACTGTTCAAGAATGTAGGTCCATGAACTGTTCAAGAATGTAGGTCCATGAACTGTTCAAGAATGTAGGTCCATGAACTGTTCAAGAATGTAGGTCCATGAACTGTTCAAGAACGTAGGTCCATGAACTGTTCAAGAACGTAGGTCCATGAACTGTTCAAGAACGTAGGTCCATGAACTGTTCAAGAATGTAGGTCCATGAACTGTTCAAGAATGTAGGTCCATGAACTGTTCAAGAACGTAGGTCCATGAACTGTTCAAGAACGTAGGTCCATGAACTGTTCAAGAACGTAGGTCCATGAACTGTTCAAGAACGTAGGTCCATGAACTGTTCAAGAACGTAGGTCCATGAACTGTTCAAGAACATAGGTCCATGAACTGTTCAAGAATGTAGGTCCATGAACTGTTCAAGAACGTAGGTCCATGAACTGTTCAAGAACGTAGGTCCATGAACTGTTCAAGAATGTAGGTCCATGAACTGTTCAAGAACGTAGGTCCATGAACTGTTCAAGAATGTAGGTCCATGAACTGTTCAAGAACGTAGGTCCATGAACTGTTCAAGAACGTAGGTCCATGAACTGTTCAAGAACGTAGGTCCATGAACTGTTCAAGAATGTAGGTCCATGAACTGTTCAAGAATGTAGGTCCATGAACTGTTCAAGAATGTAGGTCCATGAACTGTTCAAGAACGTAGGTCCATGAACTGTTCAAGAACACGGGTCCATGAACTGTTCAAGAACACGGGTCCATTAACTGTTCAAGAACACGGGTCCATTAACTGTTCAAGAACACGGGTCCATTAACTGTTCAAGAACACGGGTCCATTAACTGTTCAAGAACACGGGTCCATGAACTGTTCAAGTACATTTCAAGAATTGTTAAATAGCAAATTGTTTAATAACAACATTTTCCTGGACAGTTCATTTTAATTCTTGGTTCTTGAACAGTTCCAGAATTTTTGTTCTTGGGCCAATCAAGAATATTTCTGAAACTGTTCACCTGTCGAGAACTTCATGAATAGTTCTAGAATTATTCATGAACTGTTGAAGGATGAATGTTCAAGAGTTAATCTTGCATAAATTCATTAAAGATGGTGAAAGGCAAATGAGAGTTCATGTTCATGAATATTTCTAGAACATCTGACAGCCAGGAAGTTCATCCAAGTTCTTGGAAGATTCATAAGCGAATAGAATGTGTGTGTCCCTGAGTGTGTGTCCCTGAACTGTTCAAGAACAAATATTCATGAGCACAGTTGATGAACAGTTGATGAATATTCATTCTTTAACTGCGCAAAGACATTCTTCATTTCACGAAAAATATCTCGACGGGGGGTACAGGGTTCTCGCTGTTGGTCGCCAATGGCGTCAATTGCGGCAAATAACAATTATTGGCGCTAAATTTTGTGAATTAGCGAAAATATTTGGCGCAACTTTTTTTGTTTTGTCAAATACATGGCTTCAAATATTTATTTGTCAACTATATGGCTCTTAGTTGGCTCCATTTTTTAAAAATTTGCTCCAGTGCTTTTCAATTTGCGACAGAAGTGTCGCAGACAAACATTCAGACAGAGTGAACCCTGGGGTACTTTGTTTGACTACAAATGTGTGGTATATGTTGCAGTGGTATTGGTGTCTAGAACTTGTATGTGGAAATGGGTTAAGATTATTATTGAAACGTGAAGATAATCACAAAAACGTGAAGATAATCACAAAAACGTGAATATAATCACAAAAGATAATCACAAAAACGTGAAGATAATCACAAAAACGCGAAGACAATCACAAAAACGTGAAGACAATCACAAAAACGCGAAGACAATCACAAAAACGTGAAGATAATCACAAAAACATGAAGACACTCACAAAAACGTGAAGATAATCACAAACACGTGAAGATACTCACAAACACGCGAAGATAATCACAAAAACGTGAAGATAATCACAAAAACGTGAAGGTAATCACAAAATCAGCATAGAATGTCTAGGTGCTCAGTGCTTTTGCTCAGAAAGCAATGTTTTAGGGCAGAAAGCAATGTTATAGGGCAGAAAGCAATGTTATAGGGCAGAAAGCAATGTTATAGGGCTTTAATTATTTTGTATACCACATTCATGGTGGTTCTCCATCTGAAACTAAATATTGTTGAAATTCAGTTTTAAATTTGATTGTAAATATCGATACGCGTTCTTTTGTTTGATTGTTTACCCATTTGATTTTATCAAAGGAAAAGAAAAGTGTGTTTGTTAAAGATAAAAATCGGGTTACGCTAATATTTTGTTTAAATTTGGAAGTGTGTTTTAGTTACCATACCTATATGCTGAATTGAGAAGTTTGTAGACTGGGCTTTATAATTGTGCTGTGCGTGAATCTATTCTGTTATATATTTGGAAACCAGTCGTGTCTGATGAAGAATACATTAAAAATATTAAAATCTGGTTATTGCGCAATGAACATATTTGTATGAATTTCAATTTTGATGCCTTAGTGCATTAGGTATATTTCAAAACTGGGAATTGATCAGAATTTTTGCATTGTGAGCTGCTTGTCATAAAGGATTTATAAATGTTTGCTTAATGAGTGTTATACTATGATATCCTTAAAAAAAGGAGTTGATTGTTTTTTTTGTTGAAAATATATTGTTTACCGGAAATCAGAATAGAATTTTATTGTTTGTATTTTTTTGCCTCGGTTGACATGATTAGAAATAGTAAGATTAATTATTGAAAGCAACTTTAATTGTTTGTTGGCGCATGATGGACTAACGGTACTGTAGCACCTACCTCTCTACCAGTTTTAAAGCTCTCTAAATTACTAGAAGTTTTTAAGCTCTCTACATCTCTAGCATTTTTAAGCTCTATAAATCTTGAGCAGTTTTAATCTCTCTAAATCTCTAGCAGTTTTAAGTTCTCCAACTTTCTAGCAGTTTTAAGCTCTCTAAATCTCTAGCAGTTTAAACTCTCTAAATCTAGCATTTTAAGCTCTCCAAATCTCTAGCAGTTTTAAGCTCTCTAAATCTCTGGCAGGTTTTAAGCTCTCTAAATCTCTAGCAGTTTTTAGGCTCTCTGAATATGTAGACGTTTTTAAGCTCTCCAAATCTATAGCAGTTTGTAAACTCTATTAATCTCTTATCAGTTCATAATCACTGTTGCGGCTTTATATGCTCTCTAAGTCTCTGACAGATTTTAAACTCTCTTAAATCTATATCAATTCATAATCTGTGTAAATCATTAGCAGCTTTATAAGCTCTCTCTAAATCTCTAGCAGTTTTAAATCTTGAGCATTTGTATAATCTCTACACTTTAGCAGTTTATAAGCTGTCTAAATGTAGTTGCGCACTCAACTGGTTATAAGTGAATGGGCGAGAGATATTTGTGAATTCATAATCTGTGTAAATCATTAGCAGCTTTATAAGCTCTTTCTAAATCTCTAGCAGTTTTAAATCTTGAGCATTTGTATAATCTCTCTACACTTTAGCAGTTTATAAACTGTCTAAATGTATAGCAGCTTGTGAAGCTGCAAGCTGCGCACTCAACTGGTTATAAGTGAATGGGCGAGAGATATTTGTGCATCTTTTCATACATTTCACATTCAATAACCCATAACCTGCTAATCACAGCTAAAGTCACCTTTGCTATCACAGCTAAAGTCACCTTTGCTGTCACAGCTAAAGTCACCTTTGCTAATCACAGCTAAAGTCACCTTTGCTATCACAGCTAAAGTCACCTTTGCTAATGCAGCTAAAGTCACCTTTGCTAACACAGCTAAAGTCACCTTTGCTATCACAGTTAAAGTCACCTTTGCTAACACAGCTAAAGTCACCTTTGCTAATCACAGCTAAAGTCACCTTTGCTATCACAGCTAAAGTCACCTTTGCAATCACAGCTAAAGTCACCTTTGCTAACGCAGCTAAAGTCACCTTTGCTAACGCAGCTAAAGTCACCTTTGCTAACACAGCTAAAGTCACCTTTGCTATCACAGCTAAAGTCACCTTTGCTAACACAGCTAAAGTCACCTTTGCTAACACAGCTAAAGTCACATTTGCTATCACAGCTAAAGTCACCTTTGCTATCACAGCTAAAGTCACCTTTGCTAACACAGCACAGAGCAAGAACAGATGGCACATAATGAGCAGACTCTTCTGTTTAATATTCTTATAGTGGAGCTAAATAACATGTCTGAATAGCAAACAACATAGATCCTGATCAGACGCTGCAGTGGATCTGGATCTATTTTCTTTGTACATTCCATCCAATTTATTCGGCAGGTTATGGGTTAAAGCAGTTAGGTTATTTGTCAACATTGTTTACAATATTGGTTGACCTCAGAATTGGTGGCATATGTGTAAGTCTCTAGCACTATTTATTTGGAACAGAAGCCTGACCTCAGAATTGGTGGCATATGTGTAAGTCTATAGCACTATTTATTTGGAACAGAAGCCTGACCTCAGAATTGGTGGCATATGTGTAAGTCTATAACACTATTTATTTGAAACAGAAGCCTCTACTCGGTAAATTCATTAATAAAGAATAAAGTATGTAGGCAGCAATATTATAGTTAACTGGGAGCAAGCAGCATGTGTTTCAAATTGACCCATTAACCCAGTTTTATATAAGTATTTGATATGCTAGGTATAATATATGCGGTTGCTTGATATCGGTTTTTGGATATGTTTAAGATTTGTATCTTCTAATTCATTGGCTAGAATTCTTGACATGGGAAAATCACAAGAATTATTCTTGAATGAGCTTGCAGAAATTGAAACTTGTTGATTTGTGCTTTTACTGAATTGCTAGCCAGATTAGTTTACAAATTCCTTGAGTTATTTGATGTCTCACTGTGTGTGTGTTGTTGTGCTTGCTGTTGCTGTTTATCAACGATTTCCATTGGTCTCTCCATCTGTCTATAGATCAAGGATTTTCCATTGGTCTCTCCATCTGTCTGTAGATCAAGGATTTCCATTGGTCTCTCCGTCTGTCTGTAGATCAAGGATTTCCATTGGTCTCTCCATCTGTCTGTAGATCAAGGATTTCCATTGGTCTCTCCATCTGTCTGTAGATCAAGGATTTCCATTGGTCTCTCCATTTGTCTGTAGATCAAGGATTTCCATTGGTCTCTCCATCTGTCTGTAGATCAAGGATTTCCATTGGTCTCTCCGTCTGTATGTAGATCAAGGATTTCCATTGGTCTCTCCATCTGTCTGTTTATCAACGATTTCTATTGGTCTCTCCATCTGTCTGTAGATCAAGGATTTCCATTGGTCTCTCCATCTGTCTGTAGATCAAGGATTTCCATTGGTCTCTCCATCTGTCTGTAGATCAAGGATTTCCATTGGTCTCTCCATCTGTCTGTAGATCAAGGATTTCCATTGGTCTCTCCGTCTGTATGTAGATCAAGGATTTCCATTGGTCTCTCCGTCTGTCTGTAGATCAAGGATTTCCATTGGTCTCTCCATCTGTCTGTAGATCAAGGATTTCCATTGGTCTCTCCGTCTGTATGTAGATCAAGGATTTCCATTGGTCTCTCCATCTGTCTGTAGATCAAGGATTTCCATTGGTCTCTCCGTCTGTATGTAGATCAAGGATTTCCATTGGTCTCTCCATCTGTCTGTAGATCAAGGATTTCCATTGGTCTCTCCATCTGTCTGTAGATCAAGGATTTCCATTGGTCTCTCCATCTGTCTGTAGATCAAGGATTTCCATTGGTCTCTCCATCTGTCTGTAGATCAAGGATTTCCATTGGTCTCTCCATCTGTCTGTAGATCAAGGATTTCCATTGGTCTCTCCATCTGTCTGTAGATCAAGGATTTCCATTGGTCTCTCCATCTGTCTGTAGATCAAGGATTTCCATTGGTCTCTCCATCTGTCTGTAGATCAAGGATTTCCATTGGTCTCTCCATCTGTCTGTAGATCAAGGATTTCCATTGGTCTCTCCATCTGTCTGTAGATCAAGGATTTCCATTGGTCTCTCCATCTGTCTGTAGATCAAGGATTTCCATTGGTCTCTCCATCTGTCTGTAGATCAAGGATTTCCATTGGTCTCTCCATCTGTCTGTAGATCAAGGATTTCCATTGGTCTCTCCATCTGTCTGTAGATCAAGGATTTCCATTGGTCTCTCCATCTGTATGTAGATCAAGGATTTCCATTGGTCTCTCCATCTGTCTGTAGATCAAACACTTCAACATGATGTTACTTGAACATTTCTTTAAAGTTATTTTTTCAAACAGCTGTGTCTCTTCAATACATGCTCAAAACTTGAAATAACAAATCATTATGGGATTGATCATTGTTTCGTAAGCACTGTAGATGTCTTCAGTACATAGTATGTAAACGAGGAGCGATTAATCATTAGAGGGTAATTTTATACTCTTCAATACAGTAGTTTCTGACCTTAACCTTCTATTGTCAAGGACATTTTAATAATAAGTACTGTATATCTCTTCAGTATATAAGCTTAGAGTAATTACTCATTATTGAATACTCTCTGGCAAACCGGTTGCTCATCTTTACCTCTGTCAGACTTGACCTCTGTCTGACTTGACCTCTATCTGACTTGACCTCTATCTGATTTGACCTCTGTCTGACTTGACCTCTGTCTGACTTTACCTTTGTCTGACTTGACCTCTGTCTGACTTGACCTCTGTTAAGATCAAGGACATTTAAATCAGCGCTCTATTATATTTTTTTGCTCTTCAGTATATTAACTTGGCACAATTAATCATTATAGGATATTCTTTGGCTAAATGGTTTCTGACCTTGACCTCTGTTAAGGTCATTGTCATTATGATATCTGAACATTGTTGAACATAAGGCAATTAATCATGATATGATAATCTGCATGACAAAATGGCCGTTGCCATGCGAAAAATGGTCACTCGGACATCGTTCAGAAATATGGGAATACAGTGTTTAAAATACACCTCAATTACACAGTTTCCTACCTGTATAATTTTTTAAAGGCATTTAAATTTCGATATCAAATAGCGTAACATTTTGAAACTGTTGCCATAGCAACAATGTTTTGAGCGCATCACCTTGTTACTAAATGATAAGAGTATGATATTTGGTCAAATCATGATATAAACTAAAGTTGCTCGGCCATTTTGAGTCCTTGACCTCAGTTTAAGGTCAATGTCATTTTAATAACAATTACATATTTATGCAATGGCTGCTCAAAATGTTAATATTAACTCTGCATGCTGGGTAAAATGAAGGATATAAATAGTTCAAATAATTGTAGAAGATGACAATTCATTAATTTGTTTAATATTTCAGTATTGTCTTTTCTCAGCATGACTTAATTTGAAGTCAAAGTGGCACGCACCTCTTATTGACCAAAGGTGGACATTTCAAATATTTATATAAAACCATCAGATTGGGCAAATAATTAAGCTAGCTCTGGTACTTGTGAATCTCTCAGGAATATATATTTATGTAGAACAAATCAGGAATATATATTTATGTAGAACAAATCAGGAATATATATTTATGTAGAACAAAGATGAGAGTCGGAGATTTGAAGAGAGATTTTTGATATTTTAGTGAAAACATGGCCCATTTTAAGCCAATCTGCAATAAACTGACTTAACTGAACTAGATCTAGCAACACAGTTAGTCTTCTGACAAGTCCGCCTCCGTGGTCGAGTGGTTAAGGTCGCTGACTTGTATACCACTGTAACCTATCATCACTGATGGTCACGGGTTCGAGCCCCGCTCAGGCCGTGTCTCATTTATATGAAAAAGTTGGCAGTTTCTTACGGAGGTTGGTGCACCCAAGTACTGGTTAACCGCTGGAGCCTGCCCAGGAAAGGTGTTGTTAAGTAAACTGCCCGCCGGCGATATAGCCCAAAATGGTGCTGATGCAGGCGTAAAACCCGAAATATAACATATAACATAAGTCTTCTGACATCATACTGGAGTTACAACTCGCAACAAAAAGTCATTCTGACAAATTATTGAATTGTCTGAAGAAAAATGTTGCCAGTCAAGTAATGTAACAATTTCATGATCCAAATAATATATATATACAGTGAAAACAGCAGTCTTCAAAATTAAATTGTTACTCTCAACAATTTTTTTAGTTTATAATTTTTCAATCAGTCTATTGTCAGATGTGGTATTAATCTGAATGGCTGGCAAGACACTGACATTGTGGCATTGTTTCGTTTTTACTGTCCCACAAAAGGTGGATAATTCATGTTTATTTATTTATCCTGTTTGTTAGAATGAGACCGGATGTCTGCAGGCGGAGTGTCCTGCCACGGCTGTTAACATGCAAATTAATGCTCTGTATTGAAGCAGTTTTAGGACACATATTAACTGTAAATATCATTGTATGCTATAAATATCCCAGCACTATTTATGATCATTTGTGACACTAATTAGGTGTGAAAACTGAGCAGCAATCAATTATATCAAAAGTAGGTTAATGTAACAGTCTGTTAGTAATTTATAATCGTTTACAGTGAAACATGGTATATCAGCCCTTAACTCTAGTAAGTAGTCAACCTATATAGATAGAGCTGCTAGCTAGTACAGTGCATAAATTCCACATTGCCTCTTCTCTCTCCTTCATGGCACAGATTCCATCAGGAATGAGGTCTCGAGAGCATTCCATTAGGAATGAGTTCTTGAGAGCATTCCATCAGGAATGAGGTCTCGAGAGCATTCCATTAGGAATGAGGTCTCGAGAGCATTCCATTAGGATTGAGGTCTAGAGAGCATTCCATCAGGAATGAGGTATCGAGAGCATTCCATCAGGAATGAGGTATCGAGAGCATTCCATTAGGAATGAGGTCTCGAGAGCATTACATTAGGATTGAGGTCTAGAGAGCATTCCATCAGGAATGAGGTCTCGAGAGCATTCCATCAGGAATGAGGTCTCGAGAGCATTCCATTAGGAATGAGGTCTCGAGAGCATTCCATTAGGAATGAGGTCTCGAGAACATTCCATTAGGAATGAGGTCTCGAGAGCATTCCATTAGGAATGAGGTATCGAGAGCAATTAAAGTAATATTGTAGAACTTGTTTCACGATCGAGCTAAAATAAATTTGTATAAACTATAGCCGCTTGTTACCAGATTATCACCTGTGTTAAGTTATAGTTTGGCTGGCCTGCTAACATCTGACTTCTCTTTCATGTATATAATATATACATGAAAGAGAAGTATTATGACTTGAGACTTTCACTTTTGGTACATCAGTTATATTGATCTCTGTGCATGGTAGGATGAAATCAACAGTCAATATGTGATGCAATTTCATTAGAATTGTGTCCTATTCCATGACATATATCCAGAGTTCAGTTATAAATAAGTAAAGCCCATTACTGTTTTCCCGACCACAAGTCAATCTCGACCATAAGTAGGGGGGGGGGGGGGGGGGGGTAAAATTTCGGCTAGAAAAAGCTGATTTTTAGTTTGATCCTTCCATAAGTCGAGGGTACTTTGTGGACCTATGACAATCGCTGCGACAATGGATTTTTCTGTCACTTTAGATGAAACTGGGCTCAATTTGAGATATCTGGTGACTTTATTCCATTAATATCATAAAACATGCACTTATGTACAACAATATTTTATGAAGTTTGTCTATCAGCTTTTTCTATGGTTTAAAATATAATTAATTCTAAATCAATTGATATATTAAAACAAACATACATAAAGTTCCAACAAATAAACATTTTAATAAGCATGCTATATCATTTTAATTTATTTCAGTTTATTAGCACTGTTCCCATGATCTATGTGTACAGACGGATCACGCTGGACTGGTAATCCAGGGATTGCAGGTTCGATCCTCCGTCTGATCCTAATAAAATTAACAGTCTTTCAGATGGGACGTTAAACCGAGGTCTGGTGTCGGTGCTGTACACCGTGCACGTAAAAGAACCAGAGGAGACTCTGGAATGGGTCTCTCTCTGTATCATGCACTATCCTCCAAAAATCTAAAATGACTAATCTCTTCAGGGGGCGTCGCTCATATGGTCAACCGGTAGCGACGATAAATAAACGTAATAATAAATGTTCCAAAAAATGAAACTTTTTAAAAATAAAATGGTGTATTTTGCTTGTTAGTCAGCCGTAAGTGGACATATTACTTTCATCACATTTCTGAAAAAGAACGACTTACGGCTGGGAATATACGGTAATAAATTGTGGTCTGCCACAATTATTTGAACTATTTATAGCCTTTATATTACCCAGCATGCAAAGTGTTAGCTGTCAGCTCACTCTCTGTATCTTGGCTCCTTTGAAGTAGTGCAAGTCTATTGATCTGCACATTCATTTGATTGACAGCGCAGACTTTGTTACAAACTGTTTATGACATTGCAACACTACCCTTAATGAACAATACAGTAGGCAGAGCTTTGTTCCTCCTCATTAGCATTCCAAAATGTTCATCCATTTCATGAATTTGCTTACTAAGGCATACATAATGTGATCAAACAGAAATAGCACAGACATGTGTTGTATTCTAAAACATGTTTCATAGTAACAGTTTATGTACAAGTAGTAATGGCATTACACATCCTTCCATTATAATTTGAATAATTATTTTCAGCCAGTCAGCTGTATGTTTATTGCAATATTTGAAACTGAACATGAATGTATGACTCCTGAATTTGTTCGCCACGCCCTGCGTATATCAGAACACAGCGCCCTCTATCGGCAATCGCCATGCAAACAGTTAAGCACACACTTGATGTAAGTTATATTATTTAAATATTTGCTACTGTTTACCACAAATCATCCAGTAGTGTTAATTTAAGAACTAATCTATAATTCATAATTATGTAAATTGTGTGTTTTACATTTATTTACCATCTCTACCGTTTACCCATATGAGCGACACCACCTGAAGAGATTATTCATTTTAAATTTTGGATGATTGTGCAATAATACAGAAGGGACCCATTCCAGAGTCTCTGGATGAGTGTGCAATAATACAGACAGGGACCCATTCCAGAATCTCTGGATAATTGTGCAATAATACAGACAGGGACCCATTCCAGAGTCTCTGGATGAGTGTGCAATAATACAGACAGGGACCCATTCCAGAGTCTCTGGATGAGTGTGCAATAATACAGACAGGGACCCATTCCAGAGTCTCTGGATAATTGTGCAATAATACAGACAGGGACCCATTCCAGAGTCTCTGGATAATTGTGCAATAATACAGAAGGGACCCATTCCAGAGTCTCTGGATAATTGTGCAATAATACAGACAGGGACTCATTCCAGAGTCTCTGGATGATTGTGCAATAATACAGACAGGGACCCATTCCAGAGTATCTGGATAATTGTGCAATAATACAGATGGGACCCATTCCAGAGTATCTGGATGATTGTGCAATAATACAGACAGGGACCCATTCCAGAGTCTCTGGATGATTGTGCAATAATACAGACAGGGACCCATTCCAGAGTCTGGATAATTGTGCAATAATACAGACAGGGACCCATTCCAGAGTCTCTGGATAATTGTGCAATAATACAGACAGGGACCCATTCCAGAGTCTGGATAATTGTGCAATAATACAGACAGGGACCCATTCCAGAGTCTCTGGATAATTGTGCAATAATACAGACAGGGACTCATTCCAGAGTCTCTGGATGATTGTGCAATAATACAGACAGGGACCCATTCCAGAGTCTGGATAACTGTGCAATAATACAGACAGGGACCCATTCCAGAGTCTCTGGATGATTGTGCAATAATACAGACAGGGACCCATTCCAGAGTCTCTGGATGATTGTGCAATAATACAGACAGGGACCCATTCCAGAGTCTCTGGATAATTGTGCAATAATACAGACAGGGACCCATTCCAGAGTCTGGATAATTGTGCAATAATACAGACAGGGACCCATTCCACAGTCTTCTGGATAATTGTTCAATAATACAGACAGGGACCCATTCCAGAATCTCTGGATAATTGTGCAATAATACAGACAGGGACCCATTCCAGAGTCTTCTGGTTCTTTTTCGTGCGCAGTGTAATGCACCGACACGAGACCTTGGTTTAAAGTCTCATCCGAAGACTATTATATGAGTCATTTAAGTATGGTATAGCGGGGTATTTGTAAACCAAAAATAAATTTATAAAGGGACGTAATTTACAAGTATTAATTTGATATAAACCTGTTCATTGGTGGACAGATGTTCCAATGAGGTACATCTCTATGTTTCTATTACCTCCCTTGGTAGATAAAGTCTGGATTTATTCCATAATGTGAATTGGTCCTTTTATTTAGAATCCTTTGTTTTTACTGTTGTTCCCTAACCAGATGTTGCGGTATGATAAATGTGATTATATCAAAATCGTGTTAATTAACTGATAACATTCATTTACAAATAAGTACCCATTGCATATACTGTATGAGATCTGTCGAGATATAGTAATTTAAAACTCATAAGAAGCGATAGTGGAATAAAATTACTAGCATGTTGTGCAATGGAAGGAAACAACGATAAAAACAGAGGAAAACCCGTAATAGGACCTATCTACTTTTAGAGAGTATTCAGGGGCAATAACTGACCGATGTCTCTCATTGGACTTAAATTCCGAATCTTTTCTTATTGCAAAATGTAAATATGAGACAGTAATCAGAATTTGTAATCATCCACTCCTTAGAATATCTCAGTGTGCAGCACATTCTAGGTAAGACCGTAATGAGTGTTTTAATGGATATTGTCAAGTACCACAGCATCCAGACAACCATGATTATTCTACATTTTATCAAGTACCACAGCATCCAGACAACCTTGACTATTCTACATTTTGTCAAGTACCACAGCATCCAGACAACCGTGATTATTCTACATTTTGTCAAATACCACAGCATCCAGACAACCGTGATTATTCTACATTTTGTCAAGTACCACAGCATCCAGACAACCGTGATTATTCTACATTTTGTCAAGTACCACAGCATCCAGACAACCGTGATTATTCTACATTTTGTCAAGTACCACAGCATCCAGACAGCCTTGATTATTCTACATTTTGTCAAGTACCACAGCATCCAGACAGCCTTGATTATTCTACATTTTATCAAGTACCACAGCATCCAGACAGCCTTGATTATTCTACATTTTGTCAAGTACCACAGCATCCAGACAACCTTGATTATTCTACATTTTGTCAAGTACCACAGCATCCAGACAACCTTGATTATTCTACATTTTGTCAAGTACCACAGCATCCAGACAGCCTTGATTATTCTACATTTTGTCAAGTACCACAGCATCCAGACAGCCTTGACTATTCTACATTTTGTCAAGTACCACAGCATCCAGACAACCGTGATTATTCTACATTTTGTCAAGTACCACAGCATCCAGACAGCCTTGATTATTCTACATTTTGTCAAGTACCACAGCATCCAGACAACCTTGATTATTCTACATTTTGTCAAGTACCACAGCATCCAGACAACCTTGATTATTCTACATTTTGTCAAGTATCACAGCATCCAGACAACCTTGATTATTCTACATTTTGTAGCACTCACAAAACAAGCATGCATTCAAAATTTGAAAATCGTACACTGGACAAATGGATGCTTATATGGGGGCAAAACTGTTAGTGACGAAGTAATGGGAAAATGTAGACAGTGGGGTGAACTGTAAATGCTGATAGAGGTATGATGTAGACAGTGGGGTGAACTGTAAATGTTGATGGAGATATGATGTAGACAGTGGGGTGAACTGTAAATGCTGATAGAGGTATGATGTAGACAGTGGGGTGAACTGTAAATGTTGATGGAGATATGATGTAGACAGTGGGGTGAACTGTAAATGTTGATGGAGATATGATGTAGACAGTGGGGTGAACTGTAAATGTTGATGGAGATATGATGTAGACAGTGGGGTGAACTGTAAATGCTGATGGAGATATGATGTAGACAGTGGGGTGAACTGTAAATGTTGATGGAGATATGATGTAGACAGTGGGGTGAACTGTAAATGCTGATTAGAGATATGATGAAGACAGTGAGGTGAACTGTAAATGCTGATGGAGATATGATGTAGACAGTGGGGTGAACTGTAAATGCTGATGGAGATATGATGTAGACAGTAGGGTGAACTGTAAATGTTGATGGAGATATGATGTAGACAGTGGGGTGAACTGTAAATGCTGATAGAGATATGATGTAGACAGTGGGGTGAACTGGAAATGCTGATGGAGATATGATGTAGACAGTGGGGTGAACTGTAAATGCTGATGGAGATATGATGAAGACAGTGGGGTGAACTGTAAATGCTGATTAGAGATATGATGTAGACAGTGGGGTGAACTGTAAATGCTGATTAGAGATATGATGTAGACAGTGGGGTGAACTGGAAATGCTGATGGAGATAATATAGACACAGGCTTGTGGATATTCCAACAGACTATCATTACAGTTAACTGACAGGTGTGCTGGGTTTTTTTACCTATTACATTTCATGGAAGTAGTTCTGGCTGTATATACTGTCCTATGAGATGTCGGGTTTGTCTGTTCGACCTCCACTCAGACTGCCAACGTTCTCATTCAGAGGAGGGTGCATTCTCCTACAGAGGATGGTGTATTATGCTACAGAGGATCCTCCTACAGAGGAGGGTGCATTCTCCAACAGAGGTGGGTGCATTCTCCTACATAGAAGGGTGCATTCTTCTACAGAGGAGGGTGCATTCTCCTACAGAGGATAGTGCATTCTCCTACAGAGGATAGTGCATTATGCTACAGAGGAGGGTGCATTCTCCTACAGAGGATGGTGCATTATGCTACAGAGGAGGGTGCATTCTCCTACAGAGGTGGGTGCATTCTCCTATAGAGGAGGGTGCATTCTCCTACAGAGGAGGGTGCATTCTCCTATAGAGGAGGGGCCACTCAGTGACTCGGAACAGAGCATAACAGATAGTTGCTGTAGAGTTGTCATTGAGCATCTGTGGTATAATGGATAGGGTGTGCGCCTTGTAGCCGAGAGGTTGTGAGTACAAGCCACGTAGGAACTGCGGTGTTGGTGTCCTTAGACAAGACATTTAAATGCACATTGCCTCCTCTCTCTTTCTTATGGCAATGGATTCCATCAAGAATGAGGTCTTGAGAGTGATTCACCTAATGTTTTGTAAGAACTTGTTTTGCAATCGAGCTACAGTAATTGGTTTTATTTAAGGATATTATTGAAGCATGCCACAGTTCTCAGTCCTATCCAATGATAGTGTCTGTCATATGTGACAGTGTCATAATGGTCATAGTAGCCTCGTGCTGATTGGTTGACAGTTAGATTTTAGTTTAATCATATTTTATTGCAAATCATTATTATATATGTCATGCATAAACAGATATAATACATAATATGAACATGCAAATGGTTTGGGCCACAAGTTTTAACAACATTAGACAACGGCCCGCACCAGGGACAACAGTTAGATATACACAGTAGCCTCTTGCTGGTTGGTTGACAGCTAGATATACATAGTCGTCTTGGGCTGATTGGTTGACAGCTACATAGCCTCGTGCTGATTGGTTGACAGCTATATATACATAGCCTCGTGCTGATTGGTTGACAGCTATATACACAGTAGCCTCTTGCTGATTGGTTGACAGCTATATATACATAGCCTCGTGCTGATTGGTTGACAGCTAGATATACATAGCCTCATGCTGATTGGTTGACAGCTATATATACATAGCCTCGTGCTGATTGGTTGACAGCTATATACACAGTAGCCTCTTGCTGATTGGTCGACAGCTAGATATACATAGTGGTCTTGTGCTGATTGGTTGACAGCTATATATACATAGCCTCGTGCTGATTGGTTGACAGCTATATATACATAGCCTCGTGCTGATTGGTTGACAGCTATATATACATAGCCTCGTGCTGATGGGTTGACAGCTATATATACATAGTGGTCTTGTGCTGATTGGTTGACAGCTATATATACATAGCCTCGTGCTGATTGGTTGACAGTTAGATTTACACAATGGTCTTGTGCTGATTGGTTGACAGCTATATATACATAGCCTCATGCTGATTGGTTGACAGCTAGATATACATAGTGGTCTTGTGCTGATTGGTTGACAGCTATATATACATAGCCTCGTGCTGATTGGTTGACAGTTAGATTTACACAATGGTCTTGTGCTGATTGGTTGACAGCTATATATATACATATCCTCGTGCTGATTGGTTGACAGTTAGATACCCTGCCTACACTCATTGATGTTACCCAGACCCGGGCTTGCACTGACAGTTCACAGTGTCTCGTACCCTGCCCATCTATAATCTTCATATTACCCAGACCCGGGCTTGCACTGACAGTTCACAGTGTCGCATACCCTGCCTACACTCATTGATGTTACCCAGACCCGGGCTTGCACTGACAGTTCACAGTGTCTCGTACCCTGCCCATCTATAATCTTCATATTACCCAGACCCAGGCTTGCACTGACAGTTCACTGTGTCTCGTACCCTGCCCATCTAAAGATCGGTGTTTTACCGATGTGCCTGTCCGTGTCTGAAATAGTGCTTGGACGGGCAACCAGACTCTTCCACCAGAAATTATAGCCGGGAGACACTCTATAACCGAGGCTTTTGGTGCGCTTTGATCACAAACATAAAATGATGGCATGAGTTGAGTTGATGCTACCGGAATACTGTTTGTATGAGAGAGCGTCTGGTTGAGTTGATGCTACCGGAATACTGTTTGTATGTGAGAATGTCTGGTTGAGTTGATGCTACCGGAATACTGTTTGTATGGGAGAATGTCTGGTTGAGTTGATGCTACCGGAATACTGTTTGTATGGGAGAATGTCTGGTTGAGTTGCTGCTACCGGAATACTGTTTGTATGGGAGAATGTCTGGTTGAGTTGATGCTACCGGAATACTGTTTGTATGGGAGAATGTCTGGGTGAGTTGATGCTACTGGAATACTGTTTGTATGGGAGAATGTCTGGTTGAGTTGATGCTACTGGAATACTGTTTGTATGTGAGAATGTCTGGTTGAGTTGATGCTACCGGAATACTGTTTGTATGGGAGAATGTACGGTACAACAACCTGTGGAATTGTTATGTCTCTCAGTTCACCAGACATAGGTTAACAATCTTCCTCACATGTTCTTCTTGGAATTACTTTTTTTGTGAGAATTATTTCTATTTGAATTAGTGATTTTACTTGTTGATGTTTGTAGAAATTGTGGTATTTTATGTTGACTTTTAAGCAAAAAAGAGTGAAAGTGCTTAGGAAGTATATGAATTAACTGACTGGACCAGGAATTGTCTGGAACTGTGGATATATTTCTGGTACTTCGTAGAATTTGTGGTATTTCTTATGTTTTTGTGTATGTGTTTTACTGTTTTGTCAGCAGTTGTGTCATTGTTTATTTGAGATTAACAGACTTTGCTTGGTGTGTGCAGTATGCATTGGTATTTGTGACTGTTCTAAGGGGAGGCAGAGCTATAATTTGTGCGTTGACCACCACAAACATTTCTATCTACCTTCGTTATCATTATACACACCTACTGCACTCCGTCCATTTGTCTGAGTATAAACATATCGCATCTTTGCATGTAGCTTGTAAATATTTCTTAAACTACTACTGGACGGACTGGAAGGAAATATGGCACATCCTTTGGGCTTCAAAAATAAGGTGACAGGTTTAATAACTCTTATGAAAAACTAATCGCGACTTTTCCCATTCCCAAATTGCTTCAACAATTTCATGAAACTTGGTATGGATTATCGGGGCAGCTCGTAAATAAGATTTGGAATGTCTAAAACAGATCGCGGAATCTTTGTAGAAGGAACGCCATGTAGCTACATCACATGAAAGCATTTTACACCCTGAGGGGATTCAGACCTATTGTAATGAGGCACACGTGTGTTGGAGTCAATGTCCAACCTCAACCTCTTCAGAGCCCGGAGATCCCAATAATGTGTTAAGAAATGAACAAATCTATGGTCCGGTGAAGTCTCTGTATGGTTTATCAGGGTTCACTCTGTCTGAATGTTTGTCTGCACCACTTCTGTTGCCAACAAAAATGTAGCCAATATGAAAAACCTGGAGCCAACTAGGAGCAATTATAATTCACAGATCAATATTTAAAAAACAAAAATTAAAGTAATTTTTTTCTGCAAATTCACAAATATTTATTGCCAGCAGTATTTGTTTTTTGTTGCTATTGGTGACTGACAGTGGGCACCCTTCTTATAGCAATGTTATGAAACTTTGTTTTATTGTTGATTCAGATTCAAATGTCTGCATACAATTATAGACAGGCAGTTTATTGATACAGGTATTTAAGAGTATGAAAATTTCATTTTCCAAAATGATTTTAATACAATCTACCATGTTACTCAACAGTTACTATTTCTAACAATAAACAATGCCATATGAATATTTGTATGACCTTTAAAAGAGACAGGTCAACATGCACATACATTACAAGCACCACCTGTTACCCGGGCCTACTTAGAGGATTATTTATGTAGGCATTTATTGTACAAGATTACTATGTAGATAAGCGGCAAAAATGCAATCACTTGCAATCATAGAGGCTTGATAAAGGGAGATAATTAGAGATTAAAGGGAGGTTAATCCATTAAGATAACGAGACTAATTCTTTTGTCAAGATTGAATAGAGATAAGCCAATCAGTGGCAAGTATATGTGATGGAAGAATAGGAAGGATGATTGTGTTGGATATAACGCGACTATTTTGTAGGATATACACCGTCTCCGTGGCTTAGTGGTTAAGTTGTCCGCATCCGGAGCGGGAGGTCGAAGGTTCGAATCTCATCAGGGGTTCATTCTGATATTGCCGGTTGGTGAGCCGCTAGTTAAATAATGGTTACCGTTACCTGGCATACAAGCATAGGATTCGGGAAGTACTGATGTTCATAAAAAGAGGTGCCTCATAAGTCAGAAATGGCTGGCCCTTTAACCCATTTCATTCTGGATATGTTTAAAGGCTTTTGCAAACAACATAGATCCAGATCAGCTGCAGCGTGATGCTGCGTGCTGATCAGGATATATGTTGTTTGCTACATAGCCAAGTGTCTTAGCAAGATCATCTGACTAGCAAACAGCATAGAGCCTGATCAGACGGAACGTTCCGTGGCGGCTGATCTGGCTCTATGTTCTTTGCAAATACTGTTTGAACGGTATCCAGAATGAAATGGGTTAAATAGGGGTGACACTATAATAAACAAACACTTTACTTTATATACCTTGACTGATCACAGGTCTTAGTTTATATACCTTGACTGATCACAGGTCTTAGTTTATATACCTTGACTGATCACAGGTCTTAGTTTATATACCTTGACTGATCACAGGTCTTAGTTTATATACCTTGACTGATCACAGGTCTTAGTTTATATACCCTCACTGATCACAGGTCTTAGTTTATATACCTTGACTGATCACAGGTCTTAGTTTATATACCTTGACTGATCACAGGTCTTAGTTTATATACCTTGACTGATCACAGGTCTTAGTTTATATACCTTGACTGATCACAGGTCTTAGTTTATATACCTTGACTGATCACAGGTCTTAGTTTATATACCTTGACTGATCACAGGTCTTAGTTTATATACCTTGACTGATCACAGGTCTTAGTTTATATACCTTCACTGATCACAGGTCTTAGTTTATATACCTTCACTGATCACAGGTCTTAGTTTATATACCTTCACTGATCACAGGTCTTAGTTTATATACCTTCACTGATCACAGGTCTTAGTTTGGCAGTAAGGTACTGTTATATGGGATACATCAGTAGTCAAGTGGTAATAGTTGCCAGCTTCATAGTGTTTGCCCATCACTGGTGTCGGTTCGAATCCAGTTGAGGGTGTCCAATTCTTTCATATGAGGAAGATCTACCCAGGTGCCAGTCCATGCCTGCTCGTAGGGGAACCTGAGGTCTTCCTCCCAACAATAATAGCTGGAGACAAGGCAGGTTCTAGGATGGAATGGGTTAATGTGGCTTTCTGTCATGTGACGAAGATATCCAGTTGGCTTGCAGAAGGTTGGTGGTTCTACACGGGTGCCCGAAGTTTCTGAAACACTGCTAGGGAGGGGCACCTGGGGTCTTCCTCCACCAATAATAGCTGAAGTCTCCATATGACCTAAGTTGTTTGTATGACTTTAAACCCCCAAAACAAACAAATTGAACTGGGCGAATATTAAATCAAATTAGGGCTGGTACAGCAGATGTAAATCCCACACTGGAATCGTTTGAATCAATGAGAGACATTACTGGTGTTTCTATTACCTCCCTTGGTAGATAAAGTCTGATTTATCACGAAATGTATATTGGTCCTTTTGGTTGGAATCCTTTGTGTTTACTGTTGTCCCTAACCAGATGTTGTGATAGGATAATGTGATTTTATGAAAATCGTGTTAATTAATTGATAACAAATGTTTACAGTGAAGCTAGAGCTAGTATCCATTGTATACACTGCAGTGTTCATTCTATGTCAGAATTGTTGGGAGAAGTGAGAAAGCGTGCCATCGCATCCTTAAATGCTGTTATTTAATCAATTTCAACAAAATATGGTTAAAATGCACAGTATGACCATTAAATACAACATTTGAATAGAAGGAGTGCTTTATAATGGACCAGTGTATCTTACTAGCCAACATTTTGTATGAAATCTTTTTAGGGAGAAGTGGGGCCCCAGAGGTTGACTATTTCGCCCACACCACCCTTTATAATGATCCATGATAATGTAGGATATCTGTAAGATTTGTTAATTTAATAATTACATGAGGAGAAAATGGATGACAATTGATAGCATGTGTGGCAAAGGCAAGCAATTATAGAGACCTATCCTCCTTATAGCATGTGTGGCAAGCAATTATAGAGACCTATCCTCCCTATAGCATGTGTGGCAGGCAATTATAGAGACCTATCCTCCCTATAGCATGTGTGGCAAGCAATTATAGAGACCTATCCTCCCTATAGCATGTGTGGCAAGCAATTATAGAGACCTATCCTCCCTATAGCATGTGTGGCAAGCAATTATAGAGACCTATCCTCCCTATAGCATGTGTGGCAAGCAATTATAGAGACCTATCCTCCCTATAGCATGTGTGGCAGGCAATTATAGAGACCTGTCCTCCCTATAGCATGTGTGGCAGGCAATTATAGAGACCTATCCTCCCTATAGCATGTGTGGCAGGCAATTATAGAGACCTATCCTCCCTATAGCATGTGTGGCAGGCAATTATAGAGACCTATCCTCCCTATAGCATGTGTGGCAGGCAATTATAGAGACCTATCCTCCCTATATAGTGTATTCAGGGGGAGGTAACTGACCAATATCTCTTACTCTCGTAGCAATCTGTCATGATCCAGCTACATATACCGTCTCCGTGGCCCAGTGGTTAAGGCGTCCGCCTACGGAGCGGGAGGTCGAAGGTTTGAATCTCGTCAGGGGTTCGTTCTGATATGGCCGGTTGGTGAGCCGCCAGCTAGTTAAATAATGGTTACCGATTGCCTACCAGCCTGGCGCCTGGCATACAAGCATAGGATTCGGGAAGTACTGATGTTCATAAAAAGAGGTGTCTCATAAGTCAGAAATGACTGGCCCTTTAAATAGGGGTGACACTATAATAAAACAAACACTTTACTTTTTACTTTATACTGTAAAACCAGGTGACTATCTTGGAAAGTGTGTCCTCGGCAAGTCAAGCTGTCTCAATTCCATGTTTTATTAGAAAAAAAGAAGTTCTTGTCAGATGTTTGAAAATGTAAAATATATGGCTGACATGTGGGCCACTATGATGTGGGAGTGTGGTAATTAGTAGTATGAGTGGTTAAATTGTGACCTAGGGGCGTGGCTTATTCTAGAGATAGTATTTTCACTAATTAGTTCATATATACAGACACTTGACAATAATAACTGTTGGTACAGTGAAACCCATCTAGACCGACTTGCCACCGGACCAGGGGTAAAGTCCGGATTGGAGGACCAGGGGTAAAGTTTGGTTTGGAGGACCAGAGGTAAAGTTTGGTTTGGAGGACCAGAGGTAAAGTTTGGTTTGGAGGACCAGAGGTAAAGTTTGGTTTGGAGGGTGTTTATGGGTTAGAGGATTTTTCATTGTTTGGTAGATTCAGATTTATCCCAAATGTATAATTTACTATGAGTACTAGTAGGTTATAGAAAGCATCCTGTAGGTTATGGGGGATCATCCTGTAGGTTATGGGGATCATCCTGTAGGTTATGGGGGATCATCCTGTAGGTTATGAGGGATCATCCTGTAGGTTATGGGGGATCATCCTGTAGGTTATGGGGGATCATCCTGTAGGTTATGGTGTATCATCCTGTAGGTTATGAGGGATCATCCTGTAGGTTATGGGGGTCATCCTGTAGGTTATGGGGGATCATCCTGTAGGTTATGGGGGATCATCCTGTAGGTTATGGGGGACATCATCATCCTGTAGGTTATGGGGGATCATCCTGTAGGTTATGGGGGATCATCCTGTAGGTTATGGGGTATCATCCTGTAGGTTATGGGGGATCATCCTGTAGGTTATGGGGTATCATCCTGTAGGTTATGGGGGATCATCCTGTAGGTTATGGGGTATCATCCTGTAGGTTATGGGGGATCATCCTGTAGGTTATGGGGTATCATCCTGTAGGTTATGGGGGATCATCCTGTAGGTTATGGGGTATCATCCTGTAGGTTATGGGGGATCATCCTGTAGGTTATGGGGTATCATCCTGTAGGTTATGGGGGATCATCCTGTAGGTTATGGGGGATCATCCTGTAGGTTATGGGGGATCATCCTGTAGGTTATGGGGGATCATCCTGTAGTTATGGGGGATCATCCTGTAGGTTAGTGGTCTGTTACCTTCATGTTGCAGCATAATACACCCAGGAAATGATGAACTCGTTAGTGACTCATACTGTTTAGATGAAGTGTTGGCACCATCTCAGGATATTACCAGACACACACTATAAACTACCCATGAAATGCAATTTTTGGTAAATGCTGTAAATTCTTTGTGCAGTGTTTTATGTTTGCAAACTTATGGCAATTAATATGTGTGATACCTTTAATTACTGTCATTATTTACATTGGATATTGTGGAAGTTGTGATAGCCCTGTGCTAGTTCCTTCGCTTCAGATGCGTAAGGACTGGAGTTTGAGCCCTGCTGGAGCCATTACGATTGTGCCCTTAGGCAAGTTAATTTCCTCGTTGCCTCTTCTCTTTCCCTCGTGTCGATGGATTCCATCAGGAATGGGGTCTCGAGAGTGATTAATATAAGTTGTAAGAACTTGCTTCGCAATGGAGCTAAAATAAATTTGTATAAACTAAGTTACAGAGCAAAGTTAAGTGTGAATTTAATAAACTGAAGTTAAAGTGACATAAATAAAATGGAGAAAGGAAATTTCTACAGAATGTAATTTCATATTTTTCTACTATATATTGTTTCGGTTGTTCCAAATATTTGCCACAGAAACTAAATAATTCATCTATTAAGGAAACGTTGTATATGACATTTTTTTCACATATCAAGTTTATATAAAAAAGCTCCAAATAATGCATGAAACAGCATGTGTATAATGAAAGTGATGTGTGCTCAATGATCACAAAGAGGTTTCCTTCAGATTTTGCATTATATCTCAAAATTACAGCTGGACGAATCTGAATGAACCGACGACCTCTAAATGACAGTATGTATCACACAATTACTGGCACCCTATAGCACCTGAACGAACCTACCTCTAAACGACAGTATGTATCACACAATTACTGGCACCCTATAGCACCTGAACGAACCGACCTCTAAACGACAGTATGTATCACACAATTACTGGCAACCTATAAGCACCTGAACGAACCGACCTCTAAATGACAGTATGTATCACACAATTACTGGCACCCTATAGCACCTGAACGAACCGACCTCTAAACGACAGTATGTATCACACAATTACTGGCACCCTATACACCTGAACGAACCGCCTCAAATGACAGTAGTATCACACATTACTGGCACCCTAAGCACCTGAACGAACCGACCTCTAATGACAGTATGTATCACACACAATTACTGGCACTCTATAGTACCTGGACCAATCTGAATGAACCGACCTCTAAACGAAGTATGTATCCACACAATACTGGCACTCTATAGTACCTGACCAATCTGAATGAACGACCTCTAAACGACAGTATGTATCACACAATTACTGGCACTCTATAGCACCTGAACGAACCTGCCTCTAAACGACAGTATGTATCACACAATTACTGGCACCCTATAGCACCTGAACGAACCGACCTCTAAACGACAGTATGATCACACAATTACTGGCACCCTATAAGCACCTGAACGAACCGACCTCTAAATGACAGTATGTATCACACATTACTGGCACCCTATAGCACCTGAACGAACCGACCTCTAAACAGTATGTCACACACAATTACTGGCACTCTATAGTACCTGGACCAATCTGAATGAACCGACCTCTAAACGACAGTATGTATCACACACAATTACTGGCACTCTATAGTACCTGGACCAATCTGAATGAACCGACCTCTAAACGACAGTATGTATCACACAATTACTGGCACCCTATAGCACCTGAACGAACTGCCTCTAAACGACAGTATGTATCACACAATTACTGGCACTCTATAGCACCTGAACGAATCTGAATGAACCTACCTCTAAACGACAGTATGTATCACACACAATTACTGGCACCCTATAGCACCTGAACGAATCTGAACGAACCTACCTCTAAATGACAGTATGTATCACACACAATTACTGGCACCCTATAGCACCTGAACGAATCTGAATGAACCTACCTCTAAACGACAGTATGTATCACACACAATTACTGGCACCCTATAGCACCTGAACGAATCTGAATGAACCTACCTCTAAACGACAGTATGTATCACACAATTACTGGCACTCTATAGCACCTGAACGAATCTGAATGAACCGACCTCTAAACGACAGTATGTATCACACAATTACTGGCACTCTATAGTAGGATTGAATAATAAACCCTTCTTGTTGATTTAAACATATTTTATTGCATATGTAATACATTCGACAATACTATATTACATATGAGAATGAATCGGATGTGAAGTTGGTTAACAGATTATAAGGCACATATATACATGTGTGTAACATAGCAACATGGTCTGGCCGCATAACCAACATTAGAAAGCTTTCTGGGTCGAGATTAACTTGGTCAGAAATTCTGGTTTTGTGTTTGAGTACTCTTGTCACTATTAAAATTGTGTAGATGTTTACAAACAAATCAGTGTTCACATTTATTTATTATTTCAAAATAATGTGCATAGTAGTAAAGCTATTTATACGAGAAAAAATATTTTATGGGTTTTTTTTCTTGTCCCATTAACCCTTTCAACACCACAGACCTCTAAATTGGCTTACAAAAAAGTGTAGATCCGAGCCGTCTCATCAGGATCTGCACTTTTTTCAAGTAATATAACTATTTAAAAAAACAACAACACCCATTTTCATAAATGAACTGATCCAAATGTAATTTTGTTATTAATTTATTGGTCTAAAAATATCATGGACCAGTCCATGTCAGTGTTGAATGGGTTAAAACATGGAGGATTTTCAGACTGCTATGTTAAATGTATATATATATATATATATATATATCTGCCTGGAGAGCTGACAAAAATCAGCTAGACAAAAAATACATTTGTTTATAGTAAAGGAACAAAAGTGCTTGGCTTTTAAGATCTGTGTTGATTACAGCACATATGGGAGAGATTTCTGGGGGAATATGAGAAAGTGCAGGCTGCCGGTGGTGACAGCTGGATTATACAGGGTGTGCAGCAGCACTTGCATACTCTCACACTTAATATGCTCTCAAGTTTCTCTATCCCCCCCCCCACACTACACCCCCAAGAGACATTAGTGAATGAAAGTGGAAATGTTGACTAATGGCTTTTAGTTTTTGTGGTAAAATATTGTATTTACATCAATTTCTTCATATTTTGCTATGCATATGAAAACATTGTATTGTACTGACTTCTTCATCAGTTTGCTGACAAACATTGTATTGTACTGACTTCTTCATCAGTTTGCTGACAAACATTGTATTGAATTCTTCATCAGTTTGCTGACAAACATTGTATTACATTGAATTCTTCATCAGTTTGCTGACAAACATTGTATTGTACTGACTTCTTCATCAGTTTGCTGACAAACATTGCATTGAATTCTTCATCAGTTTGCTGACAAACATTGTATTGCATTGAATTCTTCATCAGTTTGCTGACAAACATTGCATTGAATTCTTCATCAGTTTGCTGACAAACATTGTATTGTACTGACTTCTTCATCAGTTTGCTGACAAACATTGTATTGTACTGACTTCTTCATCAGTTTGCTGACAAACATTGTATTGTACTGACTTCTTCATCAGTTTGCTGACAAACATTGTATTACAAATACGTTGTCAGTCTTTGCTGTACACCAATTATATTACACCGATTCGCTCAGTTGTTGCAAAATATTATAGATATAATAAAATATGCCTCTACCCCTTATAAACATAACATCAGTGTCTCCTCTAGGGGGGAAATAGGTTAAATAGAAGGAATTATGCTTTCCACTCAAGCAGAGGGCAATACGGGAGGCAATATGGGGGGCAATACGGGGGCAATGCGGGTGGCAATATGGGGGCAATACGGGGGCAATATGGGGGCAATACGGGGGCAATATGGGGGCAATATGGGGGGATGTATGAAGTATGAGGGTATAAAGTGTGTGTTTGTTTTATTATAGTGTCACCCCTATTTAAAGGGCCAGCCATTTCTGACTTATGAAACACCTCTTTTTATGAACATCAGTACTTCCCGAATCCTATGCTTGTATGCCAGGCTGGTAGGCAATCGGTAACCATTATTTAACTAGCTGGTGGCTCACCAACCGGCCATATCAGAACCAACCCCTGACGAGGTTTGAACCTACGACCTCCCGCTCCGTAGTTGGACACCTTAACCACTAGGCTACGGAGACAGTATATTAGGGGCTAATAATAGGGATCTGTTGCGATTGGAAGAAACAATATGTCTTTATAAATGGCCAATGAAAAATGGATAAATGATTAAAGAGAACTGTCTTTGCTTACTGTGCTGTCAATTTATGACAAAGGGCTACTCTTGGTCACAAATTTGTCAAGATTTGACAGATTTTGGTTAATTTACTTGTGAAGAATTTTCTGTGACTGTGTTTTGACAGTGCGACCATAAATGATAGATGAGGATTGTCTTATGTTAATGTGCAAGCAGGGCTTATGAATTCATGCAAATTAGTTAGAATATGCAAATTAGCAAGTTGTAGATAGCTGTTGAATAGAGCCGATTGGAAAAAGTAAAATATGTGTTCGTGATTTACAGCAGAACTTGATTTACCGCACTGCAGTGTACTCTTAAATATTTTCTTGGAAAATTTGGCAAAAGAGCAGGGAAATAGTTGCATGTTCTGTTATGATGTTTGTGTGTGAATTCAGTAGAAAATATTTGTTACAAGAGAAAAAGCGCAATATTTTCATGTGAAATGTGAATGCTAAAGAAAAATGTTACGTTGTGAAAGAGTTTATTTGGAATCTGTGCAGATAGATATAAACAGAGCGTTCGGTTTGTATAATAGTGAAGTGCATTTTGGTATTGATTGATTTAGCGGATACTGATTCTGGTGTAAGTCTGGTGCTTTAGTGTATATGCAGATTATTGATTTAAGTATATATAGATTACATTATATTGATTTTTGTGTGTACATGCAGGATATTGATTTTTAGTGCGCACAAGATATTGATTTGAGTGTATTCATGATATTGATTTTAGTATATATATATATATATAGATTACATTGTATTTATTGTTAGGGTATGCAGGGTATTGATTTTAATGTATGCAGGATATTGATTTTAGTGTATGCAGGATATTGATTTTAATGTATGCAGGGTTATTGATTTTAATGTATGCAGGGTATTGATTTTAATGTATGCAGGGTATTGATTTTAGTGTATGCAGGATATTGATTTTAATGTATGCAGGATATTGATTTTAGTGTATGCAGGATATTGATTTTAATGTATGCAGGGTATTGATTTTAATGTATGCAGGATATTGATTTTAATGTATGCAGGGTTATTGATTTTAGTGTAAGCAGGATTATTGATTTTAGTGTATGCAGGGTTATTGATTTTAGTGTATGCAGGGTTATTGATTTTAATGTATGCAGGATTATTGATTTTAATGTATGCAGGATATTGATTTTAGTGTAAGCAGGGTTATTGATTTTAATGTATGCAGGGTTATTGATTTTAATGTATGCAGGATATTGATTTTAGTGTAAGCAGGGTTATTGATTTTAGTGTAAGAAGGGTTATTAATTTTAGTGTATGCAGGGTTATTGATTTTAATGTATGCAGGGTTATTGAATTTAGTGTACGCAGGATACATATTCTAGTGTACGCAGGGTACATATTCTAGTGTATGCAGGATACATATTCTAGTGTACGCAGGATACATATTCTAGTGTATGTTGGATACATATTCTAGTGTACGCAGGATACATATTCTAGTGTACGCAGGATACATATTCTAGTGTACGCAGGATACATATTCTAGTGTACGCAGGATACATATTCTAGTGTATGTTGGATACATATTCTAGTGTACGCAGGATACATATTCTAGTTGTATGTTGGATATTGATTGTCATGTATGCAGGTTAGCAGACTATTGTTGAACAATGGGTGATTAATACAGAGACAGCCTACAAATGGTTGATGAAGTAATTCTGAAACAAATGAAGTGCACTACAGATTGGGAAGTGAATGATCCGACTGCATCGGTCATGTGTAGTGTGTGTATCGAGGAATATTCAGGATATAACACCGGTTATGGAACTAATGGTTACTCACAAATGGGATTTAATGGCTATGAATATAACAGTTCTTATACAAATGGATATACAAACATGGGATATAGTAGAACTGATATATCAGGTAATGTATGCTCTTTTTAAATAGACTCCTGTAATATGTGAACTATTAATGGTTTATACATGGTGAATATAGGTTGCTGCATGTATATACAGTTTTATACTGCCCAGTTTATGTGGCCCCTGGCCCATCTGGATGCTAAGTTTACTTTGCCAAGTTTGGCCAGCCAAGTATGCTCATCTTTCTAGTTATGACTTGAGTTATGCCTTTGCTTCATGCTTGAACAAATGTCAGCAGGCATGCTCACACAACACGTATGGGCTCATTCTAGGTCAGAATATTTGGGAGAAGTCAGAAGGCTAGCGATTGCATCATTAAATGGTGTTATTTAATATATTTCAACAAACTAGGGTTCAAATACACACTATCACCATTAAATAGAACATATGAATATGCTAAAGCTCTGTCCAGTCTGTTCTAGTCTTGCTAAAGCTCTGTCCAGTCTGTTCTAGTCTTGCTAAAGCTTTGACCAGTCTGCTCTAGTCTTGCTAAAGCTTTGACCAGTCTGCTCTAGTCTTGCTAAAGCTTTGACCAGTCTGCTCTAGTCTTGCTAAAGCTTTGACCAGTCTGCTCTAGTCTTGCTAAAGCTTTGACCAGTCTGCTCTAGTCTTGTTAAAGCTCTGACCAGTCTACTCTAGTCTTGCTAAAGCTTTGACCAGTCTGCTCTAGTCTTGCTAAAGCTCTGCCCAGTCTGCTCTAGTCTTGCTGAAGCTCTGTCCAGTCTGCTCTAGTCTTACTAAAGCTTTGACCATCTGCTCTAGTCTTGCTAAAGCTCTGACCAGTCTGCTCTAGTCTTGCTAAAGCTCTGTCCAGTCTGTTCTAGTCTTGCTAAAGCTCTGTCCACTGCTTATCTTGCACCACGCTCTATCTTGCTAATGCCAGTCTGTCTAGTCTTGCAAAGCTCCACAAGCTTGCCAGTCTGCTCTAGTCTTGCTAAAGCTTTGACCAGTCTGCTCTAGTCTTGTTAAAGCTCTGACCAGTCTACTCTAGTCTTGCTAAAGCTTTGACCAGTCTGCTCTAGTCTTGCTAAAGCTCTGACCAGTCTGCTCTAGTCTTGCTAAAGCTCTGTCCAGTCTGTTCTAGTCTTGCTAAAGCTCTGTCCAGTCTGTTCTAGTCTTGCTAAAGCTCTGACCAGTCTGTTCTAGTCTTGCTAAAGTTCTGTCCAGTCTGCTCTAATCTTACTAATGCTCTGCCCAGTCTGCTGTAGTCTTGCTAAAGCTTTGACCAGTCTGCTCTAGTCTTGCTAAAGCTTTGACCAGTCTGCTCTAGTCTTGCTAAAGCTCTGCCCAGTCTGCTCTAGTCTTGCTAAAGTTCTGACCAGTCTGCTCTAGTCTTGCTAAAGCTCTGCCCAGTCTGCTGTAGTCTTGCTAAAGCTCTGTCCAGTCTGCTCTAGTCTTGCTAAAGCTCTGCCCAGTCTGTTCTAGTCTTGCTAAAGCCTTGACCAGTCTGCTCTAGTCTTGCTAAAGCTCTGCCCAGTCTGTTCTAGTCTTGCTAAAACTTTGACCAGTCTGCTCTAGTCTTGCTAAAGCTCTGTCCAGTCTGCTCTAGTCTTACTAAAGCTCTGACCAGTCTGCTCTAGTCTTGCTAAAGCTCTGACCAGTCTGCTTTAGTCTTGCTAAAGCTCTGCCCGAATTTCAACAATATTTTAAGAGATCAGTACTAAACTTGTTGTGCATTTTGACAAGAATGATCTACCCTTGAATATTAAAGAAAACAACAGTTAGTCTGCATTGATTGCGCATGTTAAACCCAAATCAATAACACTTTGCAAGCAATGTTCAGGACCAACCCCCAGTTCATAGCCTCGTAATTACTCCATGTTAATTCTACTCAGATTATTTTGGACAAAATTATCTCCCCTTGATAGTATCTAGAGAACACACATCCTTTAACTTTGACAGTTTCCATAATAATTGTGAAAGTGCTGTTGGGAGTTATTACTCATGCACCTTCAGTTCTATAGCTATTGATCGTTATTAACAAATTAGCTTGGTTAATATAGTTATGGCCCACACAGGGGAACTATTGATGGTACCAACTTCAATGGACTATATTGATCACATCTGTCTAAGAAATGCTGCAAATGTTGCATATATAAATGACAGGGTAAAGATTGAATTTGACAAATTTGATAGAATTTTCTGCATTGAATAATTCAATTAACCATTTCAACATCAAGTAACTGACGTAGACTGGCACATGATATTTTTTAGACCAATAAATTAATAATAAAATTACATTTGGATCAGTTCATTTATGAAAATGGGTAATTTTAATGGCAAAAGGAGCAGATCCTGATTAGACAGCTTGATACGAACCCGCTCATCAGGATCTATCCTTTTTTGTAAGCCTATTTAGACTAGAAAATAGCACTTGGAGAGATGCAAACCACCACACTGGTATTTGACACAAGCAAGTACAAATGCTTGATTTCACATGGCATTGAAAGGTCAACCTTAAAGGTCACCACAGGGTTTGGCTTATTTGAAAGGTCATATGAGATTTCATCAGGTGTGCCATTGAAATTATATGTCTCTTGTTTTGTTTTCGAATAACAAGCTACCATAGATTCCTATAGCTATCAGGTTGAGTGGACAGTCCTCACCACAGGCCGTAGTCAATTTCTCCAAAAATCAAATCACTTCCTCCTAGACTCCTCAACGTAGCAGACACACAGACGCAGCCAAAATCAATAACCGCTGTTCCTTACGACGGCGGGGGTTAAATCTATTAGCAAACAATGACAGTCTTGAGATTGACCAATTGTTATTTATGTGTTGTGATTTCAAATTTATACCATTGTACCCTTGATTGTCGAATAGTATTAAAAGCTGTCCTCCCTCATCCAGTACCGTCCATCATGAGGCGTTCTCGAACCCCCTACTTTGGTCCTGAAATCTGGGAGTTTTGGCATGCACTCTCATTTAAGACAGGTTGATAAAATGGACACAAGATATAAGTATGAATTGCATGTGGCCAGTGCAAGTGGAAGAAATATTCCACGTCAGAGTACTTTCTTTTCTACAGCATAATAATGGATACATGATTTAGCACATTAAAAAAAAAGTTTGTTAACATTTTTGTTTAATTTAAAAAACAAAAACAAAATTTATTACTCACTAATAAGACGATGGTAAAAAAAATGTCATAAAAGCGAGTATGGATGGTGCACAAAAAGTATGGAGGATATATAAATTTATAACACTATTTATTATAAGATTTCATTCACATGTTTGACAGCTGGCAGAAAACAATGAGCCGTGCATGGTTGGCTGGAGGATTGGCTGAATGTTTGTATCCACGTTGAATGTCTCTGTACTACTTACACGTCACACTAATACCAGTTATTGTCGATACGTATTTATATGTAGATGTTCAATATGGATACATATGGCAGGAATTTATGTATCTAATACCGAATGAGAGGTAATCCATTAATTTTCCAAATGTAAAAAAACAATGTTCTAGGCATTGATGTCTATAATGTTATGCTTGCCTAATTTTTTCTTTTTAACTTATTGATCTGTATTATTTACTATATATCACATTGATGGCATTGGGATATTTCTAAATCATTATTGCAGCCTGTAACGTTGCATTGATACTGTAGTAGTCGGTGAAGGAATGAATAGGACGTTTTCGTAACAACCACAGCACTGATTTACATTTACAGCGACTGTAGTAGTCGGTGAAGGACTGAATAGGACATTTTCGTAACAACCACAGCACAGACTTACATTTACAGCGACTGTAGTAGTCGGTGAAGGAATGAATAGGACGTTTTCGTAACAACCACAGCACTGACTTACATTTACAGCGACTGTAGTAGTCGGTGAAGGACTGAATAGGATGTTTTCGTAACAACCACAGCACTGACTTACATTTACAGCGACTGTAGTAGTCGGTGAAGGAATGAATAGGACGTTTTCGTAACAACCACAGCACTGACTTACATTTACAGCGACTGTAGTAGTCGGTGAAGGACTGAATTGGACGTTTTCGTAACAACCACAGCACAGACTTACATTTACAGCGGCTGTAGTAGTCGGTGAAGGACTGAATTGGACGTTTTCGTAACAACCACAGCACAGACTTACATTTACAACGACTGTAGTAGTCGGTGAAGGACTGAATTGGACGTTTTCGTAACAACCACAGCACAGACTTACATTTACAGCGGCTGTAGTAGTCGGTGAAGGACTGAATTGGACGTTTTCGTAACAATCACAGCACAGACTTACATTTACAGCGGCTGTAGTAGTCGGTGAAGGAGTGAATAGGACATTTTCGTAACAACCACAGCACAGACTTACATTTACAGCGGCTGTAGTAGTCGGTGAAGGAGTGAATAGGACATTTTCGTAACAACCACAGTACAGACTTACATTTACAGCGGCTGTAGTAGTCGGTGAAGGACTGAATTGGACTTTTTCGTAACAACCACAGCACAGACTTACATTTACAGTGGCTGTAGTAGTCGGTGAAGGACTGAATTGGACGTTTTCGTAACAACCACAGCACAGACTTACATTTACAGCGGCTGTAGTAGTCGGTGAAGGACTGAATTGGACGTTTTCGTAACAACCACAGCACAGACTTACATTTACAGCGGCTGTAGTAGTCGGTGAAGGACTGAATTGGACCATATAATATATTTCAGATAACTTAGTAACACACAAATGTTCACCATTATCCATTTTGAGTTAATGTAATTCAAAACCCTGAACTTTTAAGCTACAATGTCATGGTGACACTGCAATATGTTCTGTGATCTCGATCTTCATTAATTAAACCAATCAAGCTGTTTTAAATTAACTTCACAGAAATATATTGCAAACATTTCCTTTTAAAACATTGATGGGGGATGCATGGATATCTGTCCATTAATCATGGATCTGTGGAAAGATGTGCATTGAAGGAAATCCCATCAACCCAGAATTCAGATGTTTATTTATAGTTAGTCTTATCATAAACATGCAGCTTTTTTTTTAACATTTCCTGTTCAATCAACCAGAACAAAAAGAATGCAGAATTTTAATATAAAGCTAAATCGCCCAAGGGCCTTTGTATTAAACAATGTAAGCTGAATTTTGATGAAGGAAAATTACTTTTATGAGAGAAATAAATGTGTGTGTGTGTGTGTGTGTGTGTGTGTGTGTTGATTATAACAGGGCCTGTTTGACCTCCTCGGGACACTAAATCACATGTACTAATGACATGAAAGAATTTGGCCATGTCATAAATCATCTTCAGCTGAACATCCTCCTAGTGGAATGTTGATGTCTATTGTAGGAAGGTTGAGGATGTCCCTAACATCATTATTGACTTCCTATGGTCATCAGTAGAACTTAAACAAAACTATAACATAGCTTTTTAAATAGGTCAATATAGATGTATCACAATGGGCCGAGTACTCCCTTACTGGTGCAGGTTGGAACACAATGGGCCGAGTACTCCCTTACTGGTGCAGGTTGGAACACAATGGGCCGAGTACTCCCTTACTGGTGCAGGTTGGAACACAATGGGCCGAGTACTCCCTTACTGGTGCAGGTTGGAACACAATGGGCCGAGTACTCCCTTACTGGTGCAGGTTGGAACACAATGGGCCGAGTACTCCCTTACTGGTGCAGGTTGGAACACAATGGGCCGAGTACTCCCTTACTGGTGCAGGTTGGAACACAATGGGCCGAGTACTCCCTTACTGGTGCAGGTTGGAACACAATGGGTCGAGTACTCCCTTACTGGTGCAGGTTAGAACACAATGGGCCGAGTACTCCCTTACTGGTGCAGGTTCAAACACAATGGAGTACTCCCTTACTGGTGCAGGTTAGAACACAATGGGCCGAGTACTCCCTTACTGGTGCAGGTTCAAACACAATGGAGTACTCCCTTACTGGTGCAGGTTAGAACACAATGGGCCGAGTACTCCCTTACTGGTGCAGGTTCGAACACAATGGGCTGAGTACTCCCTTACTGGTGCAGATTCGAACACAATGGGCCGAGTACTCCCTTACTGGTGCAGGTTAGAACACAATGGGCTGAGTACTCCCTTACTGGTGCAGGTTGGAACACAATGGGCCGAGTACTCCCTTACTTGTGCAGGTTGGAACACAATGGGCTGAGTACTCCCTTACTGGTGCAGGTTCGAACACAATGGGCCGAGTACTCCCTTACTGGTGCAGGTTCGAACACAATGGGCTGAGTACTCCCTTACTGGTGCAGATTCGAACACAATGGGCCGAGTACTCCCTTACTGGTGCAGGTTAGAACACAATGGGCTGAGTACTCCCTTACTGGTGCAGGTTGGAACACAATGGGCCGAGTACTCCCTTACTTGTGCAGGTTGGAACACAATGGGCTGAGTACTCCCTTACTGGTGCAGGTTCGAACACAATGGGCCGAGTACTCCCTTACTGGTGCAGGTTCAAACACAATGGAGTACTCCCTTACTGGTGCAGGTTAGAACACAATGGGCCGAGTACTCCCTTACTGGTGCAGGTTCAAACACAATGGAGTACTCCCTTACTGGTGCAGGTTGGAACACAATGGGCCGAATACTCCCTTACTGGTGCAGGTTGGAACACAATGGGCCGAGTACTCCCTTACTGGTGCAGGTTCAAACACAATGGAGTACTCCCTTACTGGTGCAGGTTGGAACACAATGGGCCGAGTACTCCCTTACTTATGCAGGTTGGAACACAATGGGCCGAGTTACTCCCTTACTGGTGCAGGTTGGAACACAATGGGCCGAGTACTCCCTTACTGGTGCAGGTTGGAACACAATGGGCTGAGTACTCCCTTACTGGTGCAGGTTAGAACACAATGGAGTACTCCCTTACTGGTGCAGGTTCAAACACAATGGGCCGAGTACTCCCTTACTGGTGCAGGTTAGAACACAATGGGCCGAGTACTCCCTTACTGGTGCAGGTTCAAACACAATGGAGTACTCCCTTACTGGTGCAGGTTGGAACACAATGGGCCGAATACTCCCTTACTGGTGCAGGTTGGAACACAATGGGCCGAGTACTCCCTTACTGGTGCAGGTTCAAACACAATGGAGTACTCCCTTACTGGTGCAGGTTGGAACACAATGGGCCGAGTACTCCCTTACTTATGCAGGTTGGAACACAATGGGCCGAGTTACTCCCTTACTGGTGCAGGTTGGAACACAATGGGCCGAGTACTCCCTTACTGGTGCAGGTTGGAACACAATGGGCTGAGTACTCCCTTACTGGTGCAGGTTAGAACACAATGGAGTACTCCCTTACTGGTGCAGGTTCAAACACAATGGGCCGAGTACTCCCTTACTGGTGCAGGTTCGAACACAATGGGCTGAGTACTCCCTTACTGGTGCGGGTTAGAACACAATGGGCCGAGTACTCCCTTACTTGTGCCGGTTGGAACACAATGGGCCGAGTACTCCCTTACTGGTGCAGATTCGAACACAATGGGCCGAGTACTCCCTTACTGGTGCAGGTTCGAACACAATGGGCCGAGTACTCCCTTACTGATGCAGGTTCGAATCCAAGTTAAGTGTTTTAAGTGAGGATGCTATCCAGTTGGCTTGCTGATGGTCGTTGGTTCTACCCAGGTGCCCACCCGTCCTTGGATGGGCAACTGGCGTCTTCCTCCATCAATAATAGCTGGAGAGTCGCCTTATATCCTAAGCTGTTGGTGCAACTGTAAATCCCCAAAAGAAACACACAGATGCAACACACAACACAATCATTCTGACATAATAACTGCAGTAATGCTAGCATCTGCATCGGCTTTGTCGTCGGCAAGGTAATCAGCATCATTTGTAGCGGCTTTGTCATCAGCAACGTCAGCAACATAATCAGCATCATCTGCATTGGCTTAGTCGTCAGCAACGTAATCACAATTATCTGCCTCGGCTTTGTCGTCAGCAACTTCAGCAATGTAATCAGCATCATTTGTAGCGGCTTTGTCACAGTTCCTCTCTTCCTCATCACTGTAGTTGTTATCTTCAATATTATAATGAACAGCAGCTGCTATTTAAAAATCTTCCAGCTTTGCCATTGTACATGTATCCAGTCTTGTTTCATCATTGTTTTCATTCCAGTTTTGTCTTAGTTTAAATAATATTTATTTCTTTGAATGTACATATTAATACAGTTTTAATTCATAATATACATGTAGGATTGAGGAGAAAGCCACTTTTGACATTTGTTTCCAGTTATCAGTTTTGTTATTGTTTTCTGTTTAACTGTCTTGGTGTGGATGAATGAAGCCATCTTCTTGGTTGGGATCGCGCCCTTTTCTTGGTTGGGATCAGGCCGTTTTGAATGTTTGGATCAAGTCTTTTTCTTTGTCTGGATCAAGCCCCTTTTCGTGATTTAGATTAAGCTCTTATTTAGATCAAATCTGTTTTCTGTGGATGTTAAATAGACTCTTGGTTTGATTATGCCGTTGTTTTGGTGTGGGTAAATCCTCCGTCTTGACATGGGTAACGTTCTTGTTTGGATGTGAGGCCACTAAAGAACCTGGGTAATGTTTGGTTGTTACAGAGTGTCAGACACATAATATATCATTAAACAATTTTTTAATACTGAAGTCAATATAGGCCATACACATTATTATACCAGTTGATTTAAATACATACTGAGATCAGAGGCCAGGCACATTATACCATTGAGTGATTAAATACTAGTACATGGTGAGATCAGAGGCCAGACACATTATACCATTGAGTGATTAAATACTAGTACATGATGAGATCAGAGGCCAGACATATTATACCATTGAGTGATTAAATACTAGTACATGATGAGATCAGAGGCCAGACACATTATACCATTGAGTGATTAAATACTAGTACATGATGAGATCAGAGGCCAGACACATTATACCATTGAGTGATTAAATACTAGTACATGATGAGATCAGAGGCCATACACATTATACCACCATTGAGTGATTAAATACTAGTACATGATGAGATCAGAGGCCAGACACATTATACCATTGAGTGATTAAATACTAGTACATGATGAGATCAGAGGCCAGACACATTATACCATTGAGTGATTAAATACTAGTACATGATGAGATCAGAGGCCAGACACATTATACCATTGAGTGATTAAATACTAGTACATGATGAGATCAGAGATCAGAGGCCATACACATTATACCATTGAGTGATTAAATACTAGTACATGATGAGATCAGAGGCCAGACACATTATACCATTGAGTGATTAAATACTAGTACATGATGAGATCAGAGGCCAGACACATTATACCATTGAGTGATTAAATACTAGTACATGATGAGATCAGAGGCCAGACACATTATACCATTGAGTGATTAAATACTAGTACATGATGAGATCAGAGGCCAGACACATTATACCATTGAGTGATTAAATACTAGTACATGATGAGATCAAGGCCAGACATATTATACCATTGAGTGATTAAATACTAGTACATGATGAGATCAGAGGCCAGACACATTATACCATTGAGTGATTAAATACTAGTACATGATGAGATCAGAGGCCAGACACATTATACCATTGAGTGATTAAATACTAGTACATGATGAGATCAGAGATCAGAGGCCATACACATTATACCATTGAGTGATTAAATACTAGTACATGATGAGATCAGAGGCCAGACACATTATACCATTGAGTGATTAAATACTAGTACATGATGAGATCACAGGCCAGACACATTATACCATTGAGTGATTAAATACTAGTACATGATGAGATCACAGGCCAGACACATTATACCATTGAGTGATTAAATACTAGTACATGATGAGATCAGAGATCAGAGGCCAGACACATTATACCATTGAGTGATTAAATACTAGTACATGATGAGATCACAGGCCAGACACATTATACCATTGAGTGATTAAATACTAGTACATGATGAGATCAGAGATCAGAGGCCATACACATTATACCATTGAGTGATTAAATACTAGTACATGGTGAGATCACAGGCCATACACATTATACCATTGAGTGATTAAATACTAGTACATGGTGAGATCAGAGGCCATACACATTATACCATTGAGTGTAAATACATGGTTAGATCACAGGCCAGACATATATATATCATCCATTGTTTAAGCATTTTGTGTAAGTGTGTGAGAGACTATGGTAGAACTGGGGCAGGTGGTTTTCCAGGAGATATTGTAGATGATGATGATGATCTAGTCTGCTTATTGTTTTTCCTCATGCTGATAATTGTCTACAGGGTGTGTGTATGTGGCATTGATTAGCAATACTTGTCTACTGTGTGTGTGTGGCATTGATTAGCAATACTTAAGTTCTGGACCGGCATGCTAAGTTCATTTTCTAGCTCAATAACATTTTACTTATACATAAGTATTGATAGGCCAGGGATGCCTGTGCATACAAAAGGCAAAAAGATGGTCTAGAGGTAGCCATTATACGTGGCTATAAATGCTTTTTGGTGGCAGTTTAGGATTAGCTTTTACGTGGCTATAAATAATTTTATGCGGCAGTCTAGGGTTAGCTTTTACGTGACTTTAACCCTTTCCTTCATAGAGATTTAGGCTAATATACTATTATATCTCCAGACAAATGACAGCCATTTAGCTGAGACTACATGAGATTCTGGCCATTATTATGAACATTGGTTTGGCTACTACATTATCAATGTATGTCGTATTGGTAATGGCGCCAAGAGGTGCTTCTATGAGGGAAAGGGTTAATTGATTTTAGATGGAAGTCTAGGGTTTGCTATTACGTGACTATAATTGATTAGGCAGCTAAAAGAACGAATTGGAATAATAATTTATGTAACTACATAAATATCCATCGTTTCCCTGAATCTGAAAAGCAACCTAGCAATACATTCCTGAATGCATACAGACATTAAATGTTACCTCTGTACATCCGTTAGTGCATTCAATATTCAAGGTGTGTTCATCCATGCCCCACAGTCATGTTTAACTCAGACTTGTTTTATGTTGTCACCATCCGAAACATGAGGCATCCTGGCGTCATCTATGGCTACATCACTCGTCTTATAATAGGTTCTTGGCTCGAGGTTATAAACTTTTATCAGATCTAAGATTTGATCTCAAGGAATTTGATTTGTCGAGTCCGAGTTTTACACTCAGCAGAACCAATAAGGTGGTTGAGGCTGAGTTTGAGATTGGAGAAAAGTTTTATTACCTGGGGGGGGGGGGCAGGCATACCAGACCTGTACAGGTTCTAGCTACTATCAGATTAATTGCCCAAACCAGGAACCCAAATAATGTTGAGGATATCACTGTCTCTAGCTCAGTCGGTTATCTTCCGTTGATCAATCAAGATAAAAAAATGTTTATTAAAAAGAAATAAAAGTAGCTCACATGGCTGTTTGATGCAACATTAATTCTCTAATTGCTCTGTAATGATTTAGCTGTGGGAATATTTGATGCCCCATACACAAGAACAGTTGATAAGCCAATGTTAAGATTAATTTGATTTTGCATGGCGCATCCCACACAGGGACACCAATTACTCAAATAGTGCATGGTATAGGAGGCTTCTGTGTTCATGTAAATGTCCCTGGTCATGAGACATCACTGGCAATATAACATCAATAAGCCATTGTGCATCTAATACAGGTGTTCTTTCTACTTTGATTGCGACTGAAGCACACCTGTATGAGGTTAATTGTTATGCATTTTGTCTAGGTTTATCTATCAGTTTTTAAGGTAGATGGTTATTGTCACATGGGACAAAATAACCAGAAATAGTGTCCATGCATTTTTCTAGGTTTGTCGAACACTTTTAACCCATTCAACACCAAGTAACTGACATGGACTGGTCCATGATATTTTTAGACCAATAAATTAATAACAAAATTACATTTGGATCAGTTCATTTATCAAAATGGGTATTTTTTCCCGTAAAAACAGTTATATTACTTGAAAAAAGTGCAGATCCTGATGAGACGGCTCGTCACGAGCCGGCTCATCTGGATCTACACTTTTTTGTAAGCCAATTTAGAGGTCTGTGGTGTTGAAAGGGTTAAGGTAGATGGCTATGCTTGACTAATTAATAGTTGTAATCGAATCGATACCTGTGTACCATAAAATTGAGAGGAGTTTTTAAGGAGTGCAGGAGGGGGGGGGGGGGGGGGTATTCAGTTGTTGATTATAACTGGTATCTCTTGATATTATCATATTAACCCTTTGTTGGGAACAACAACTGTATTCCAGGTTACATGGCATGTAAACAACTTGTCATCATGTACCTTAAGGAGGGGAAAATATGTTTCAAGTTCTTGCACAACCCAACTTGTCATCATGTACCTTAAGGAGGGAAAACTATGTTTCAAGTTCTTGCACAAACTATCCTATACTTGTTGTTATAGTCTTGGATATCTGTATCAAGGTAAATTTGATATGCGTGAACTTTAAAATATACTTTTTATCCACATTTAATTACATGCTCTAGACAACTCCTTCACAAAATGAATATATATTTTGACTTTTAGATGGAGTACATGACAATAACTATGCCATGCATTAAATTGGTAGACAGTATGTTATGTAAATTTATTTTAGCTCGATTGCGAAATAAGTTTTTTCAAGATTAGCTCTCGGAGACCTCATTCCTGATGGAATCCATCGCCATGATGGAGAAAGAGGAGGCAACGTGGACACCACCAACGTGGTTCTGATGAGACCTGAACTCTCAATATCAGTGTTGTTGCATTGCGGGGACCCCCCCCACCACGATCTGTATAGGGTATACAGTGTTGTTCCATTGCGGGGACCTCCCCCCCGTGATTTGTTAGTCAATGTCCCCCTAAAATTTGTATAGTGCGCCATATCGGGTGCGCTCATTATCGCATTTCAAAATTTACATTTCCGTCCTTTGGAACGTCTTTGCGTACTTTACGCTAAATTCTTACTCGGTTATCCCCCTTAGTAGACGGGTTTTGTATTATTCTTGCTTTTGCGTAGGGTTATTAGCGAACACATCTGTCAATGATGACAGTCTCGGATGACCGATTTTTGGGACATAAACCGTCTGCTAGCGATACAACTGTCTTAAAAAAAACCTGTGCCTCCCATCCAATCTGATCCCGATCAAAAGCCCACAAGTGCGAAGGTGCCGAAAGCAAAAGCAAAACCGATAGAAAATTCCAAACTGACTGGATTGCCAAGTTTACGTAGATTGTTTACAATCCAAAATTTAAAGATGAAATCGGAATGAAATGTCCTGTTTGCGTAACCTGGAAGTTAAAACTGTCAAACTCATTTGTATTGGATGCATGAGAACCAGTACTAGACATGAACAGTCTGTAGATCACAAACGTTCTGTAACATCATTGTTTGACATGTCGCTACTGGGTCAAAATAACAACACAGGACATGCCTTTAACATATAGGTATTTGTTTTATTGGATTTTTGAAATCACATTTCAATGCCCCCCCCCCCAAAAAAAAAACTAATTTAGTGGGACATTGTGTTCCCTGGAAAAAGTGACCTAGGCTCAACACTGGGTATAAACCGGAAATGATCCGATATGTAAAATATTGGACTGTGTGAGGCGCGTAGAATATTGGACTATTGAATATTTTACGTATTGGATCTGTTTTGAGGCGTAACCCATTCAACACCAAGTAACTCACATGGACTGGTCCATGATATTTTTAGACCAATAAATTAATTAATAACAAAATTACATTTGGATCAGTTCATTTATCAAAATGGGTAATTTTTTTCCTAAAAATAGTTATATTACTTGAAAAAAGTGCAGATCCTGATGAGACGGCTCGTCACAAGCCGGCTCATCTGGATCTACACTTTTTTGTAAGCCAATTTAGAGGTCTGTGGTGTTGAAAGGGTTAAAACACACCTTATATAACAAGATCATACTAATTAATATTGTTAATTTCGACATTTATGCATAGGATTTGATATAATGAAATATGATATATAAAAGCAGTCCAATATTAATAATAATATATATAATATAAAGATATGAAGTGCCTTTTAATGGTGGATACCTGGAGTGTGTTTTACGTTTATTTATTGTCGCCTCCGGTTACCCATATGAGCGACGCCTCACACAGAGATTATAGTCATTTTAGATTTTTGGAGGATAGTGCAATGATACAGAGCCTCCTCTGGTTCGTTTATGTGCACTGTGTAAAGCACCGACACGAGTCTGAAAGACTGTTAATTTTATTAGGGTCAGACAGGGGATCGAACCTGCGATCCATGGATATATGCTGTAGCTTATTTATAGCCACAGGTCACCAACTGATTGCAGTCTCCAGGTGTTAATTGTATGGTATTGGTCATTTGAAGCATGACGAAATTGAAATGTGCCTTTGCCAAAATCTGTAATATGCTTACCATAATATTATATATACAATGACACACACAACATTGATATTGGATTTATATTCTGTTCAAGCGAAATTTAAATGACATCATGCCAAAAAAATGGCCCACTTCTAGCTAGAATGCTCATCAAAATACATACAAATTACTTGAACAGTTGGTACAGTGAAACACAAAAATTGATTTAACCAAAGTTTAACCCTTTGCGTGCGGAGTAAATAAAATCACATTTGTGAACAACATAGCTCCAGATCAGCTGCAGCGAAAATACCGGAAAACACTTTTTATCCTACCCTCATGCAAAATAACGTACAAAAACGGCCTGCCTAATAAATTTTGCTTTATTAGTCAGTGCCTAATAAAAGCTTTCATAACGTCATAGGGCTAACCGTGGATATAAATAGAAATATCAATGTGCAACATATTACAAAGTGCGTAGCGAGTTTGTAAGCTGTCATGGCTAGTTTGTTTGTTTTTGTGTCGGGTGCACACTCAGAATGTAGGATAAATAGAGCCTCGCCTTGTATTTTTTCTCCGACTCGCCTAATAAATTAAAATTTATAAGACAGTAACCTAATATTCTCTATTTGTTACATGTAATTTGATTTGTAAGTTAGTGATTTGACAAGGTCCGTTTTTTGACGCCATGTTGAATTCACATGTGAGTGAAATTGTAGTCTTTATTTTAAAAGACGTTAATTGTGCAATGTGAGTTTAGTCGAGTCTGTCCGAAAACTGATATGGCCATGATATATACCAGACAAACATGAATGCTGATATAAAATATTATGAATGCATTGAGCTCACCTGTGATCATTTAATTATGAATGCATTCAGCTCACATGTGATCATTTTATTATGAATGCATTGAGCTCACCTGTGATCATTTTATTATGAATGCATTGAGCTCACCTGTGATCATTTTATTATGAATGCATTGAGCTCACCTGTCATGGTGTGCCAGGTATCATGGAGTTTATAATGGCAGATATGAAAGTGAGTCATTGTAGAGTAAATATGGTGCAGTTTCTTCTTCTACAGGTTGTTTACAGTTTGTGGGGGGACCATGATCAATAAATGACCAAACTAATTGGAACTGAATCTGGTAGACTGCATCAATAGTGTTGTTGTTGCAAGCTATGTATGTACACTGGATCATGAATGAATGAATGGTGTTTTACGGCGCATCGACATCTAAGGTCATGTAGCGCGCATTAAAGTTATGTTTATTGTCGAGTGTATGAAATAAAATCACTGGATCATAATCTCATTATCTGCAAGATACCTTACAGCCAATTAGTGCAGCTGCTAATTGCTAACCAGCAGAATCTGAGGGACTGTATACTGATGTGCTACTGTGATATAGTGACCAGATCCTGGTCCTGATAATTGTTTCTTAATTATGTGTGGCTCAGTGATTTAGATCATTTTCAAATCAATTGCCCATCCCCTCAATGCTGTAGGTTGGAATCCCACTGGTGGTGTCAAATTCTTTCTAGTGAGAAAACGATCCAGCTGGTTTACAGTAGTCAGTGGTTCTACGAGGGCACCTCTCCATGTATAAATAAGTTCCATGAAAACTTTCTGTCTTTAATTTGTCATTTACTTCAGAAAACTAATTCACTTGGTCAAATTAAAGAAACACTGTAACTTTTTTAATATTGACCCAATTTTGTTCAAGCTTTGTTACAAGTTATATATTGATCTAAACGTAGATACTTCGATAATAGGCGATTTCCGGAAATAAATGGCATGAATAGTGAAGTACAAGTTGTTTTTTGTAGCAACATATCAAATTAATACATGTTGTTTACATATGATTTGCTCTATTTATTTGATGGACCTATTTTGTGGCCCAAAAAGAAACTACTTCACACAGGTGTTCCTTATCAATCGGAGTAACTGTTGGGTTCCTTGTAATAATACATTCACCTAATGTAAATCTCGTGTTCGAAAACATATCCCCCACAAGCAAACTTTACCTGCCATGATGAGAACTATAAATCTCCTTATGCTTTATAGCCTGTATGTCCATATGTTCATTAGTCCATATCATAGCCTGTATGTCCATATGTTCATTAGTCCATATCATCCATATCATAGCGGGTTCTCCCAGTTACCAATGGTAGCTGTCAAATTTGGTCTGTATCATCCTTACAAGAACTATTAAGATTTTGTGCAATGTTTCCTTTAGTTTAAATTCAGGAACTGAATTTCAGGGCTGCATTACTTTGCATCCTTACAACAACAACCATTAAGTTCAATTGTTTGGCTCAGGTAATTCAAGTGAGAAGCTTGATGATCTCTCATTCTTACAACTTCTACCATCCTGTTAAATGTTTATGTAGATCAGGTGTATGGCTCTTGTACGCATCCATACAACAACTTCTACCATCCTGTTAAATGTTTATGTAGATCAGGTGTATGGCTCTTGTCCGCATCCATACAACAACTTTTACCATCCTGTTAAATGTTTATGTAGATCAGGTGTATGGCTCTTGTCCGCGTCCATACAACAACTTCTACCATCCTGTTAAATGTTTATGTAGATCAGGTGTATGACTCTTGTCCGCATCCATACAACAACTTCTACCATCCTGTTAAATGTTTATGTAGATCAGGTGTATGGCTCTTGTCCGCATCCATACAACAACTTCTACCATCCTGTTAAATGTTTATGTAGATCAGGTGTATGGCTCTTGTCTGCATCCATACAACAACTTCTACCATCCTGTTAAATGTTTATGTAGATCAGGTGTATGGCTCTTGTGCGCATCCATACAACAGCTTCTACCATCTTGTTCAATGTGGAGCTATAGTTAATACAGATGACCAGCTTGGACTCGCATCATTACAACAACTTCTACACTTATATTAAATGTTGGACTGAGTTCCCCTTGTTGCATTTAGGAACATTGATGTCTGTTTGATCTGTCGTCTTTTTGTTTTGTAGCACGATAGAATGTTAGTTTCTGTTGGTACTGTGGTCCCTTGTAGCACTTAGAATCTTTGATTTCTGTTTGAACTGTGGTCCTCTTGTAGCACTTAGGAACATTTCTGTTTCTGTTGGTAGTGTACGATCCTCTTATAGCATATAGGAACATTTCTGTTGGTTCTGTGGTCCTCTTGTAACACTATAGAAATTTTTGTTTCTGTAGGAACTGTGGTCCCCTTATAACACTTAGGAACTTTGGTTTCTATTGGTACTGTGACCATCTTGTAGCACTTGGGACCTTTGGTTTCTGTGATAATGTGATCATCTTGTAGCATTTAGGAAATTTGGTTTCTGTTGGAAGTGTGGTCTTCGTGGGACTTAAGAATTAGGTTCTGTTGGAAGTGTGGTCTTCGTGGGACTTGAGAATTAGGTTCTGTTGGAAGTGTGGTCTTCGTGGGACTTAAGAATTAGGCTTCTGTTGGAAGTGTGGTCTTCGTGGGACTTAAGAATTAGGTTCTGTTGGAAGTGTGGTCTTTGTGGGACTTAAGAATTAGGCTTCTGTTGGAAGTGTGGTCTTCGTGGGACTTAAGAATTAGGCTTCTGTTGGAAGTGTGGTCTTCGTGGGACTTGAGAATTAGGTTCTGTTGGAAGTGTGGTCTTCGTGGGACTTAAGAATTAGGCTTCTGTTGGAAGTGTGGTCTTCGTGGGACTTAAGAATTAGGTTCTGTTGGAAGTGTGGTCTTTGTGGGACTTAAGAATTAGGCTTCTGTTGGAAGTGTGGTCTTCGTGGGACTTAAGAATTAGGCTTCTGTTGGAAGTGTGGTCTTCGTGGGACTTAAGAATTAGGCTTCTGTTGGAACTGTGGTCTTCGTGGGACTTAAGAATTAGGCTTCTGTTGGAACTGTGCTCATTGTAGCAATACATAACTTAGATTATCTCCTGAACTATGCTTCTTGTATTGCACTACTGAACATTGGCTAATGTTGGAACAATCTCTCAGCCCTATGTGGATCCACATTATATTAAGTTGATTATTAAGTTTGTCAGATGCCTGTCATGTTTGAAATGCTTTTCACAGCTGTTATAGCAAGGAATGCAGGAATTGTGGCCTTTAACACAAAAGATCAATCTTTGAGAGAATAATGGCCAAAATATTCCCAAGTACCCATCAATAATTGATTGCTGTTTTCCTGACATAACAATTTACTTGATTGTTTTAAGGAACAAAATTCTCCAAGTTCTTGACTCCACTCCAGCCCAGGTACCAGCTGCTACTCTAGAAAGAGAAATCTAACCTGGTTTGATTGTTTGTGTGCCAAAAGTGCATGATTTGGAGGCAGTGGTTATTCCTGCCTTGGAATTGTATTCAATTTGCTGCTAAGAAAGCTGTGTAGGTCCATTGTACTGAGTGAACAACACGAGAAGGATGGTGGTGAAGCTAGAATCATTATCGAGAATACTGGGGATATCTAGGCAGTGAGGAAATATCACAGGGAGGATGGGGCAACAGTCCAAGCAACAGGATTTGATTACGTCAATCTTGTGCATTGCATGTAACATAGTAATATGCAATGCTTTTGAGCATAATTCCTGGAAATGTTTGATTACTGGCAAGAGTTATACCAACATGATATGTATATATCTGTATTATAAATAAATCACACTGACCTAGTTAGATATTTGAAATAGTTGAATATTGACAAAATTCCCAATCTACAGGTGAAATGTAAATTTGATTCAAGGTGCGCAACAAAATTCTTTTAAAGTTTATATGAAAACAAAAGTATTTAAGGTTCACTGTCATAGCCTGTTAAATGGATCACAATAACTCGCGAAAGATAAAGACATTGTAGGACGCTTAGGAATACTTTGTAACACGCAGTTGACATATTCTTACACCGATGAACCTGTGATAGTATAATATGTGCAGGACCTGATCAGGGTCATATTATATAAATACTAAATTCCTGAGTGGGCAAAATGAAAAATATAACCCCTAGAGCATGAATATTAATATTAAATATTAATATAAAAACTTTATGTAGCTATCAATTCCGTTTATGTGGGTGGCTATAGAGATGAGATCAAAGGAACAGAGCCACTTAATATACAATTTTGGGTGTGGCCGTCTGTCTGCTGTGAGCTCCATAACCCATTTTTGGCAGGAAGCATCAGTATGATGTCTAGGTGTGCATATTTTAACCAACAGTTCCATGGACAACTAAGATGCACAATTCCATTTGTCCGGTCAACAAATTGTATGAGTTGGAAGAGACATGTATAGGATTTCCACACACTTGTACATATTGTAACCTGTGTCGGTTGGATTGTTTTGCGGATTTACGGCCATTTGGACATTTCTATAATGCAAAGTTTGTCCGCAATTCATCTCCAAAATACATTTTTGCTTTTTTTTTTGGAATGAAGCACCAGTATGATGTCCAGTTGTGCATATTGTAATTACGTTCCGGTTGGATGATTCTTTGCAGATTTATGGCCATTTGAAAATTTAACAAATCTTGTCCTTGCTTCATTTTCAAAACTTCATAATATTACATAATTATGACTGTTTATTGCAATGTCTTCATATATTTAATATTTCATGGTTTTATTACTGAAGCAACAGTGAGTGAGTGAGGAGACACATGCTTACCCTAGTTTCTTAATTAATTTCTGTGAACGGTTTACATGATTTTATAATGAGAAAGTTGTGTATTTGTTATCTCTGTGTTTATGCAGCTAATTGTTACTTATATACCCAACAATAATGTGATTGCCACACTAACTAATCATAACCAGATTTTACAAGTATTTTTATTTTTTATGGGTGTAATTACAAAATGAAAAACCTTCTAAAGGACCTGCTGAGTTGATATTCGTTGGTGGACTGTCGTTGGGTAGCCGACGCCCCCTCCCCCTGTCCCTTCATCACTAGAGTGGTCCAGTAGCGTTTCCAAACCTCGCTAAACAAACTGTAATGTGACTGCAAATCCCCTACATGTTACTACTATGCTGTTTGCTCGACAGTTGCATGTACAGTCAAACCTGTGTTAGTGGTCACCTCCATTATACAGAACCTGTGTTAGTGGTCACCTCCATTATACAGAACCTGTGTTAGTGGTCACCTCCATTATACAGAACCTGTGTTAGTGGTCACCTCCATTATACAGTCAAACCTGTGTTAGTGGTCACCTCCATTATACAGAACCTGTGTTAGTGGTCACCTCCATTATACAGAACCTGTGTTAGTGGTCACCTCCATTATACAGAACCTGTGTTAGTGGTCACCTCCATTATACATAACCTGTGTTAGTGGTCACCTCCATTATACAGTCAAACCTGTGTTAGTGGTCACCTCCATTATACAGTCAAACCTGTGTTAGTGGTCACCTCCATTAAGTACAGTCAAACCTGTGTTAGTGGTCACCTCCATTAAGTACAGTCAAACCTGTGTTAGTGGTCACCTCCATTATACAGTCAAACCTGTGTTAGTGGTCACCTCCATTATACAGTCAAACCTGTGTTAGTGGTCACCTCCATTAAGCAGCCAAACCCGTATTAAGCAGCCAGTTTCCAGATTCTCAATATGCTGTTTTATTACACATTTGACCTCTATTAAGCAGCCACTCTCTGTGATTCCCTTGGTTGGCTGCTTAAGACAGGGTTGACTGTATTTATAATCTGATATGTATTTGCATCGATATTCTTTCCTATACACTGTAGTGTATGACTGTATATTGCATATATAATCGCAGGCTTTCATGTGCCATACTAGTTTCACTTTTGGATTTTTCAAGTGATATTGAACAGAAAATCCAAGTTCCCTATAATATACCGGTAGACCACATCCTATTGAAATTCTTCCGAAATTAAAAGAAAATCCCCTGGGAACTCTGAATGCATTGTTTGCATTGTCAAAATGTTTGAGTAGTTTGTGGTAAATGTGCAGAGAGATAATGTTAAGCTTACTGTACATTATTTTTATTATGCAGGACATTGCACTCTTAACTGCAGCTGTCGAACATGATATTAACTAAACTGCAGCTGTCGAACATGATATTAACTAAACTGCAGCTGTCAAACATGATATTAACTAAACTGCAGCTGTCGAACATGATATATGTGCATCCTGGTAGCTTCGTGGGTCCCTGCTGTTGGTCCTCGTGTATGTACAAGCTTCGTGGGTCCCTGCTGTTGGTCCTCGTGTATGTACAAGCTTCGTGGGTCCCTGCTGTTGGTCCTCGTGTATGTACAAGCTTCGTGGGTCCCTGCTGTTGGTCGTTGTGTATGCACTAGCTTCGTGGGTCCCTGCTGTTGGTCCTCGTGTATGTACAAGCTTCGTGGGTCCCTGCTGTTGGTCGTCGTGTATGCACTAGCTTCGTGGGTCCCTGCTGTTGGTCGTTGTGTATGTACAAGCTTCGTGGTTCCCTGCTGTTGGTCGTTGTGTATGCACTAGCTTCGTGGTTTCCTGCTGTTGGTCGTTGTGTATGCAGTAGCTTCGTGGGTCCCTGCTGTTGGTCGTTGTGTATGCACTAGCTTCGTGGGTCCCTGCTGTTGGTCGTTGTGTATGTACAAGCTTCGTGGTTCCCTGCTGTTGGTCGTTGTGTATGCACTAGCTTCGTGGGTCCCTGCTGTTGGTCGTTGTGTATGTACAAGCTTCATGGTTCCCTGCTGTTGGTCGTTGTGTATGCACTAGCTTCGTGGTTCCCTGCTGTTGGTCGTCGTGTATGTACTAGCTTCGTGGGTCCCTGCTGCTGGTCGTTGTGTATGTACTAGCTTTGTGGTTCCCTGCTGTTGGTCGTCGTGTATGTACTAGCTTTGTGGTTCCCTGCTGTTGGTCGTCGTGTATGTACTAGCTTCGTGGGTCCCTGTTGTTGGTCGTCGTGTATGCACTAGCTTCGTGGCTAATCTGTAAACTTATAACATTTAAACTTACAGGCTAACCCTTAAGTTTGCAGACTAAATTTACAAGCTAACATTTAAGCTTACATGCTTAACTTTAGTCTTACAGATGAACCGTTGAACTAAAGTACAGACTACCTTTCAGACTAACCTTTAAACTTGCAGGCTAACATACATAAATACTTAAAGGCTAATATATAAAGTTGCTTGCCAATCTGTAATGTACATTTAATGTTTATAAGCTTACAGGTTATTTAAACCATTAAATTTACAGACTAACCATTAAACAGCTTTTTCTTGGGATTTTTTCTCTCAAAGTTAGTGGATGGTATGTGTCATTGTGACATTGGTTACTTACCAATTTGTTGAAATTGGGTCAGGGCAGACATTTAGAGCATGCTACTATAGGATCCTTATGTTACTCAAATGTGGACTCAGTGACTCAGTGAATGTTAAGGTGTTATTGTATAAGCATAATTATTTTAGCTCGATTGCGAAACATGTTCAACGACATTACTATAATCTCTCTCGATGCCTCATTCCTCATACATCGTGGACACCGTATCCACTAGCCACTACACCATGGAGGCTTCACACACCACGGAGGCATCACACACACACACACACCACACCACGGAGGCATCACACACACACTACACCATGGAGGCTTCACACACACCACACCATGGAGGCATCACACACCACGGAGGAGGCATCATACACACCACGAGGCTTCACACACCACGGAGGCATCACACACACCACACCATGGAGGCATCACACACCACGGAGGAGGCATCATACACACCACGAGGCTTCACACACCACGGAGGCATCACACACACCACACCATGGAGGCATCACACACACACCACACCACACCATGGAGGCATCACACACCACGGAGGCATCACACACACCACACCATGGAGGCATCACACACACCACACCATGGAGGCATCACACACCACAGAGGCATCACACACACTACACCATGGAGGCATCACACACACCACACCATGGAGGCATCACACACACCATGGAGGCATCACACACACTACACCATGGAGGCATCACACACACCATGGAGGCATCACACACACCATGGAGGCATTACACACACCATGGAGGCATCAACACACCACACCATGGAGGCATCATACACACCACACCATGGAGGCATCACACACACCACACCATGGAGGCATCACACACACCAACACCACGGAGGCACCACACACCATGGAGGCGTCACACACCATGGAGGCATCATACACACCATGGAGGCATCACACACACCACGGAGGCATCACACACACCACACCATGGAGGCATCACACACACCACGGAGGCATCACACACACCACACCATGGAGGCATCACACACACCACGGAGGCATCACACACACCACGGAGGCATCACACACACCACGGAGGCATCACACACACCACGGAGGCATCACACACACGCAAAATGTGTTCGATTGTGCCAGAAGATGACATAATAAAAAAAACTTGGATTTATCTTAACAAGCATTTTATTTATTATACTGATCTTGCTTAAGTTGTGTATTGAGGGGTATGACAGTTTTACAGCTGTTTAATTGTGGGTTTTCTAGAGGTTTCAGTTATCTATGAGTGTGGTATATTGAGGTGAATAATGTTTGTATCAATGGCTAAGCTTGCAATTGGATATAAACACTGCATGAGCTGTAGGTTTTCATTATGTGCTATTAATAGATTTGGAGTCGAAATGACTATAAGTGACCTGCTATTTCATTATTGTTCATTTGAATTTGTTGATATTATTGGTATTAATTTATGATGATTTTATCAAGAGGTAATAATTATATTATAATGCTTTTGTGGGAGGATATAATATTTAACCGATTCAACACTAAGTAACTGACATGGACTGGTGCATTCAACACTAAGTAACTGACATGGACTGGTGCATTCAACACTAAGTAACTGACATGGACTGGTGCATGATATATTATTAGACCAATAAATTAATAAGAAAATTACACTTGGACCAGAAGTAATAATATATAATAGAATAGTAATATTACTGGCAAAAAGTGCAGATCCTGATGAGAAGACTCAGCACGAACCGGCTCATCTGGATCTACACTTTTTGTAAACCCATTTAGAGGTCTGTAATAGACATATTTCTTGAAGTAGTAAAGTTGACTATTGGAAGATATTTACCGTATATTTCTGGCTATAAGTCGATCTCGGCCATAAGTCGAGGGTCATATTTTGGTTTGCAAAGGCAGATTTTAAGCTTGATCCTTCCATAAGTCGAGGGTACTTTGTACTTTTCGTTACAACAATGGTATTTTCTCTCATTTTTGAATGAAACTGGGCTCAATTTGAGATATCTAGTCGATTTTATTCCAGTACAAATTAGGGGATATAAAATTGAACTTGTTTTTTCAAAGATAAGGTCGATTTATAGCCAAGAATACATTGTACTAACCGTGTAGCTCAAATTGACCACAATCAGAAAGTAGAAATGTAACAGTATGAGTCAAGTCCCATAGCTCTGTCACATAATTAACCATACATTGGACGGAATGACATAACGTCACATCTGATCAGGATCTATGTTGCTTGCTATTCAGACAAGTGTTTTAGCTCCACTATCCAAATAGCATAGAGCCTGTTTGCTGTTTGACGGCTGTTTGCAAAAGCGACCCTTTAGTTGTGATTGGCAGGTTACGTGTTAAGCAACCAGCCAAGCGAATCACAGAAAGGTGCTTCTTAGCTGTTGCTGCTTAATTAACATAGGTCAAATGTATAATAAATTAACATATTGGGGAAACTGACTGCTTACTACTGCTTCATTTTTAGAGGTGGCCACATAAACACAGGTTTGACTGTATATATAAATTATTATAACAGATGTTAGTTGTATGTTGTTCTGTCGTTGCAGGACCAGCTACAGTAAGAATGGTGTCCAATAATGGTCCGCCACTACCCATGCCGATGCAGGTGCCCCCTGGTCACATGGTACAGCAAATTGTCGACGAGAATGGGATTCTAATACATGTGATATTGTCGCCGCAAGCACCAGGCATGATGGGAAACCCAATGACGGTACGATATTTGATGTTAATAAGTTAATGTTTATAATTACACACACTCCAAATTGGGGCCTCCAATGTTCAAGGGGTATTTATTAGGGATGGCAATGAATATTCGCTCAAACGTCCGAATATCCGAATACTATTACAGTATTCGAATATTCGGGAGTAAAAAAAATAATTATATTTGCAAAATTTAAATAAACTGTCATAAAATCAGATACGTCGTTGTTGTTTTCTTTTCAATATATCATAAAACATTACAAAGTTACAATACAAAGGAAATCGCCCGAGGAGGTGTGAATAAACCATGTTGTGATCGCAACCACGGTAGGTGTTAATTGACACTTGCCATGAAATTGGATAATTACAGTAGGTTCTAAGGTAGGTAGTGTTTGAATTTTATTGTTTAATTTATAAACATGTTAATCTATATTATTGATTGAACCAATTCAATATTGCAAACTAATTTGTTTGCAAATTGTTTTGCCGAGAAATACCTTTGAAATATTACTGAAAGTTTGCAGCAACATTCAAGCCCATATGTATTTAAAATTTTTAATTAACTGCTCAATATTACCCAAAAGTACTATTTAAAGTATGATGTTTTTGATGGTGTCCTTGATGATGTTAATGCTTAATTTATGATATATCGTCAAAAACTATGCATCAAACCAGCATTAGAATTACAAACAGTGACAAAGACCGTAGCCAAGTGCAGGAAACTAATCGGACATTTCAAACACTCTACAACCGTGACAGCTGAGATGAGAAAACGTCAAAGGCTTCTCGAAGAGCCTGAGCATTCACTGATTCAGGATGTCCCAACTCGTTGGAATTCGACACAACTCATGCTCGAACGACTAGTGGAACAACGTCGTGTAATCACGGATATAATGTTGGATACCAGAATCACTAAGAAATCCGACAGTGTGTTGTTGTTAAAGAATCATGAATGGGAGATCGTCAGTGATTTATCGGATGTTCTTCGTGTGCTGACATACGTCACCACATACATGTGCTCCGAAATGGATGTGTGTTGTTCGGAAATATTTCCAATAGTGCATGCATGGGCTTCTGAATGACTGCCTGAGTATTGATATAGTGGTCTGATAGCGTGGATGGTAGTGTGTACAGTGGACGATAACAATAACTGATTGAGTCGTCGCCAAATCTACAGGAAGATATGACGTAGGGCATAAAACAGAGAGTAGTTAAATAGTGAAAATTTATGTGTTTGAGATATTTTGAGGTTTTCACAAAATTATAACGAATATTCGAATATCTCCCCGACCGAATATTCGAATGCCGAAATCGCTATTCGTTGCCATCCATTACGAATCCATGGCAGGGATCGCAAGTTCGATTCCCCGTCTGACCCTAATAAAACTAGCCCTCAGATGGGACGTTAAACCAAGGTCTTGAGTCGGTGCTTTACACTGGGCACGTAAAAGAACCAGATGAGACACTGGAATGGTTCTCTGTCTGTATCATGCACTATCCTCCAAATTCTAAATTGACTAATCTTTCAGGAGGCGTCGCTCATATTGGCAACTGGTAGCGACGATAAATAAATGCAAGAATATCTGTGACCAATGAAATGGCACCTTGAAATTAAAGATGACAAGATTATCTAGTAAATCAAATGGCATATCAGTTACGCAATTACCTTTAAAGATGACAATAATATTATAGCTGTGACCAATCAAATGGATGCATTCACTTGGCATTCACTTCTTACATACCTTTAATCTGATAATTCATGGTTTTATATTCCAATTGCTGCTCCATTAAAACTCAAGTGAACCAGCTATTTTTACCATTTCTCATACTTTCGAAATATAAAATTTTATGCTGAGTAGGCCTGCTGTTAATATGACCTTGACTACCAGTGAGAGATGGTGCCTGGTACATTATGACCTTGACTACCAGTGAGAGATGGTGCCTGGTACATTATGACCTTGACTACCAGTGAGAGATGGTGCCTGGTACATTATGACCTTGACTACCAGTGAGAGATGGTGCCTGGTACATTATGACCTTGACTACCAGTGAGAGATGGTGCCTGGTACATTATGACCTTGACTACCAGTGAGAGATGGTGCCTGGTACATTATGACCTTGACTACCAGTGAGAGATGGTGCCTGGTACATTATGACCTTGACTACCAGTGAGAGATGGTGCCTGGTACATTATGACCTTGACTACCAGTGAGAGATGGTGCCTGGTACATTATGACCTTGACTACCAGTGAGAGATGGTGCCTGGTACATTATGACCTTGACTACCAGTGAGAGATGGTGCCTGGTACATTATGACCTTGACTACCAGTGAGAGATGGTGCCTGGTACATTATGACCTTGACTACCAGTGAGAGATGGTGCCTGGTACATTATGATCTTGACTACCAACTAGAGATGGTGCCTGGTACATTATGACCTTGACTACCAGTGAGAGATGGTGCCTGGTACATTATGTTCTTGACTACCAGTGAGAGATGGTGCCTGGTACATTATGATCTTGACTACCAACTAGAGATGGTGCCTGGTACATTATGACCTTGACTACCAGTGAGAGATGGTGCCTGGATAGAGTACATTATGACCTTGACTGCCAACTAGAGATGGTGCCTGGTACATTATGACCTTGACTACCAGCGAGAGATGGTGCCTGGTACATTATGACCTTGACTACCAGTGAGAGATGGTGCCTGGTACATTATGATCTTGACTACCAATGAGAGATGGTGCCTGGTACATTATGATCTTGACTACCAATGAGAGATGGTGCCTGGTACATTATGATCTTGACTACCAGTGAGAGATGGTGCCTGGTACATTATGATCTTGACTACCAGTGAGAGATGGTGCCTGGTACATTATGATATTGACTACCAGTGAGAGATGGTGCCTGGTACATTATGATCTTGACTACCAGTGAGAGATGGTGCCTGATACATTATGATCTTGACTACCAGTGAGAGATGGTGCCTGGTACATTATGATCTTGACTACCAATGAGAGATGGTGCCTGGTACATTATGACCTTGACTACCAGTGAGAGATGGTGCCTGGTACATTATGATCTTGACTACCAGTGAGAGATGGTGCCTGGTACATTATGTTCTTGACTACCAGTGAGAGATGGTGCCTGGTACATTATGTTCTTGACTACCAGTGAGAGATGGTGCCTGGTACATTATGATCTTGACTACCAGTGAGAGATGGTGCCTGGTACATTATGATCTTGACTACCAATGAGAGATGGTGCCTGGTACATTATGTTCTTGACTACCAGTGAGAGATGGTGCCTGGTACATTATGTTCTTGACTACCAGTGAGAGATGGTGCCTGGTACATTATGATCTTGACTACCAGTGAGAGATGGTGCCTGGTACATTATGTTCTTGACTACCAGTGAGAGATGGTGCCTGGTACATTATGACCTTGACTACCAGTGAGAGATGGTGCCTGGTACATTATGATCTTGACTACCAGTGAGAGATGGTGCCTGGTACATTATGACCTTGACTATCAGTGAGAGATGGTGCCTGGTACATTATGACCTTGACTACCAGTGAGAGATGGTGCCTGGTACATTATGTTCTTGACTATCAGTGAGAGATGGTGCCTGGTACATTATGACCTTGACTATCAGCGAGAGATGGTGCCTGGTACATTATGACCTTGACTACCAGTGAGAGATGGTGCCTGGTACATTATGATCTTGACTACCAGTGAGAGATGGTGCCTGGTACATTATGATCTTGACTACCAGTGAGAGATGGTGCCTGGTACATTATGATCTTGACTACCAGTGAGAGATGGTGCCTGGTACATTATGACCTTGACTACCAGTGAGAGATGGTGCCTGGTACATTATGATATTGACTATCAGTGAGAGATGGTGCCTGGTACATTATGATCTTGACTACCAGTGAGAGATGGTGCCTGGTACATTATGATATTGACTACCAGTGAGAGATGGTGCCTGGTACATTATGATATTGACTACCAGTGAGAGATGGTGCCTGGTACATTATGATCTTGACTACCAGTGAGAGATGGTGCCTGGTACATTATGATCTTGACTATCAGTGAGAGATGGTGCCTGGTACATTATGATCTTGACTACCAGTGAGAGATGGTGCCTGGTACATTATGATCTTGACTACCAGTGAGAGATGGTGCCTGGTACATTATGATCTTGACTACCAGTGAGAGATGGTGCCAACAGAGTGTGTCAAGAAGCAACAAAATAAACTTGATAAGCATGTAATAAAATCAGCACAAATGTCAAGGACCCAATTATTTCTGTGTTTACTTCTGTCTAGAGATATCAGTTAAAGGGACTTTACCAAATAACTCGTGTTGAAAATGAGGAATATGATTTGACACCTTTTGTTTCTTGTCAAAACGTACCAAGTTGGAGCAGACTGTTATAAAACGTACCAAGTTGGAGCAGACTGTTATAAAACGTACCAAGTTGGAGCAGACTGTTATAAAACGTACCAAGTTGGAGCAGACTGTTATAAAACGTACCAAGTTGGAGCAGACTGTTATAAAACGTACCAAGTTGGAGCAGACTGTTATAAAACGTACCAAGTTGGATCAGACTGTTATAAAACGTACCAAGTTGGAGCAGACTGTTATAAAACGTACCAAGTAAGACCCAGAGTTCACGACCCGCTGGAGCCGTTACGATTGTGCACTTAGGCAAGGCAGTTTAGTTCCACATGCCTCTTATCTCTTCCTCGTGGCGATGGTTTCCATCAGGAATGATGTCTCGAGAGTGATTAATATAGGTTGTAAGAACTTGTTTCGCAATCGAGCTAAGATAAATTTGTATAAACTAAGTGAATCATAACGGCTTGCCTATACTGTTTTGAACCTAACAGAGGCCGCCATTTCACAAACAGCATCTGCCTATATACTAAGGTGGACAATACCTGCTCAGTGAATCAACTGATGTCCCAGTGAATCTCATATGCTTCCTTATGTTTTATGGTCCAATCCGAGGCCGCCATTGGGAAAAACTGTCAGTAAAAATGTTGACTAATTACATATTGCACTTAATTATGTCAATAATTCCAATATTCAAGGGAAGTCGGTCAGTATAGAATTAGCGCAACGGTTATAAAAATATTATTAAAAACCACCTCCAAAAACTCCCCTAAAACTATTATACGAGTGTATGCAATTAATCGTGTACTACTTGCTATGTTAACAAATCATGCACTACGAGTGTATGCAATTAATCGTGTACTACTTGCTATGTTAACAAATCATGCACTACGAGTGTATGCAATTAATTGTGTACTACTTGGCTATGTTAACAAATTGTGCACTACGAGTGTATGCAATTAATCGTGTACTACTTGCTATGTTAACAAATCGTGCACTACGAGTGTATGCAATTAATCGTGTACTAATTGCTATGTTAACAAATCGTGCACTACGAGTGTATGCAATTAATCGTGTTAACAAATCATGCACTACGAGTGTATGCAATTAATCGTGTACTACTTGCTATGTTAACAAATCATGCACTACGAGTGTATGCAATTAATCGTGTGCATATTTACGTTACTCTGACATTTAAGGGTAGATCATAAAGTATAGATGTTTGGGCATAGCATGGAATGCACCTGTTTGGGTTTGGACTATTTCTTGAGCCCGAATCTTTAACACCTGTTACAAAACAGAGATATCGCATTAATTGTCCATTGTTTGTTTGTTGTTTTTTTCTGAACTATTCGTACTATTCAAGTTTAATACAAAAAACAATATGCTCACATAATGTATTATTGTGACAAAACTGTTACAAAAGCTAAGGCAAAACTGGTAGCCACCTACACAGCACAAACAGCCTTTCAATGGAGGAGAAACTACATTTTGTTCACGATTTGCAATTACAATTACATGGTAATATATCCCAAAATAGATCAAGAGCTATCGTAGAAAAGTTGTAATTACGTTAGTTTCATTACCCTTCCCATAATTCTAGCATAATGTAGCTCAACATAGTCTGTAGTCTGAGGCAACCATGGTTTTCTCCTCTAAGCCGAGAAACAAACATAATAATTTCAATTTTGTGTTCTTCAGTCAAAATTATTATGTTTGGAAAACATCTATATAGTTCAAAATAATGTAGATGTTTCCGAGGTTACGGTCGTTGACTTCAAAATCACTTGTCCCTCACAGCTGTAGGTTCGTATCCCACTGGGGGTGTCTAATTCTCTCATGTGAAGAAGCTATCCAGCTGGCTTGCAGAAAGTCAGTGGTTCTACCCAGTTGCAGAAGGTTAGTGGTTCTACCCAGTTGCCCGTCCGTGTCTGAAATGCTACTCAGAGGGCACCCGGCACCTTCCTCCACCAATAATAGCTGGAGAGTCACACTATGAGTCAAGTTGTTGGTGCGACTTTAACCCCCCCACACCAGAACATTTATCCATAACATTTACCATTGACTTGCATATTGTACTGTATAGCAGAATAAAACCAGCTGCACAGTCTTGTAATACACATGCAAGAATATAACATTCTAACATGTTTGTTCCTTGGTGGAGACACCTTCTGAATCATGTAAAGTTGTTTAGACCATTGGTGGAGACACCTTCTGAATCATGTAAAGTTGTTTAGACCATTGGTGGAGACACCTTCTGAATCATGTAAAGTTGTTTAGACCATTGGAGAAGACACTGTCTGGATCATGTAGCATTGTATAAACCCTTGGTGGAGACACCTTCTGAATCATGTAAAGTTGTTTAGACCATTGGAGAAGACACTGTCTGGATCATGTAGCATTGTATAGACCCTTGGTGGAGACACCTTCTGAATCATGTAAAGTTGTTTAGACCATTGGAGAAGACACTGTCTGGATCATGTAGCATTGTATAGACCCTTGGTGGAGATACTGGAGCAGGTAGAGTTGTTTAGACCATGATGGAGACACTGGAGCAGGTAGAGTTGTTTAGACCCTTGGTGGAGAAATACTGGAGCAGGTAGAGTTGTTTAGACCCTTGGTGGAGATACTGGAGCAGGTAGAGTTGTTTAGACCCTTGGTGGAGACACTGGATCATGTAGCATTGTATCGACCCTTGGTGGAGATACTTGATCAGGTAGAGTTGTTTAGACCCTTGGTGGAGATACTGGAGCATGTAGAGTTGTTTAGACCCTTGGTGGAGACACTGGATCATGTAGCATTGTATAGACCCTTGGTGGAGATACTTGATCAGGTAGAGTTGTTTAGACCCTTGGTGGAGATACTGGAGCATGTAGAGTTGTTTAGACCCTTGGTGGAGATACTTGATCAGGTAGAGTTGTTTAGGCCCTTGGTGGAGGTACTGGAGCAGGTAGTGTTGTTTAGACCCTTGGTGGAGACACTGGATCAGGTAGAGTTGTTTAGGCCCTTGGTGGAGATACTTGATCAGGTAGAGTTGTTTAGGCCCTTGGTGGACATACTAGAGCAGGTAGTGTTGTTTAGACCCTTGGTGGAGATACTGGACTATGTAGAGTTGTTTAGACCCTGATGGAGACACTTGATCAGGTAGAGTTGTTTAGACCCTTGGTGGAGATACTGGAGCATGTAGAGTTGTTTAGACCCTTGGTGGAGATACTGGAGCAGGTAGAGTTGTTTAGACCCTTGGTGGAGATAATGGAGCAGGTAGAGTTGTTTAGACCCTTGGTGGAGATACTGGAGCAGGTAGAGTTGTTTAGACCCTTGGTGGAGATACTGGAGCAGGTAGAGTTGTTTAGACCCTTGGTGGAGATACTGGAGCAGGTAGAGTTGTTTTGACCCTTGGTGGAGACACTGGATCATGTAGCATTGTATAGACCCTTGGTGGAGATACTGGAGCAGGTAGGGTTGTTTAGACCCTTGGTGGAGACACTGGATCATGTATAGTTGTTTACATGTTTGGTGTATAGAGACTGGATCATGCATAGTTGTTTACATGCTTGGTGTATAGAGACTGGATCATGCATAGTTGTTTACATGTTTGGTGTATAGAGACTGGATCACGTATAGTTGTTTACATGCTTGGTGTATAGAGACTGGATCATGTAGAGTTGTTTAGACCCTTGGTGGAGATACTGGAGCAGGTAGAGTTGTTTTGACCCTTGGTGGAGACACTGGATCATGTAGCATTGTATAGACCCTTGGTGGAGATACTGGAGCAGGTATAATTGTTTAGACCCTTGGTGGAGACACTGGATCATGTAGAGTTGTTTAGACCCTTGGTGGAGATACTGGAGCAGGTAGAGTTGTTTAGACCCTTGGTGGAGATACTGGAGCAGGTAGAGTTGTTTAGACCCTTGGTGGAGATACTGGATCAGGTAGTGTTGTTTAGACCCTTGGTGGAGACACTGAATCATGTAGCATTGTATAGACCCTTGGTGGAGATACTGGAGCAGGTAGAGTTGTTTAGACCCTTGGTGGAGATACTGGAGCAGGTAGATTTGTTTAGACCCTTGGTGGAGACACTGAATCATGTAGCATTGTATAGACCATTGGTGGAGATACTGGAGCAGGTAGAGTTGTTTAGACCCTTGGTGGAGACACTGGATCATGTAGAGTTGTTTAGACCATTGGTGGAGATACTGGAGCAGGTAGAGTTGTTTAGACCCTTGGTGGAGACACTGGATCATGTAGCATTGTATAGACCCTTGGTGGAGATACCTGGAGCAGGTAGAGTTGTTTTGACCCTTGGTGGAGACCCTGGATCATGTAGCATTGTATAGACCCTTGGTGGAGATACTGGAGCAGGTAGGGTTGTTTAGACCCTTGGTGGAGACACTGGATCATGTATAGTTGTTTACATGTTTGGTGTATAGAGACTGGATCACGTATAGTTGTTTACATGCTTGGTGTATAGAGACTGGATCATGTAGAGTTGTTTACATGCTTGGTGTATAGAGACTGGATCATGTATAGTTGTTTACATGCTTGGTGTATAGAGACTGGATCATGCATAGTTGTTTACATGTTTGGTGTATAGAGACTGGATCATGTATAGTTGTTTACATGCTTGGTGTATAGAGACTGGATCATGTATAGTTGTTTACATGCTTGGTTTATAGAGACTGGATCATGTATAGTTGTTTACATGCTTTGTGTATAGAGACTGGATCACGTAGAGTTGTTTACATGCTTGGTGTATAGAGACTGGATCATGCATAGTTGTTTACATGTTTGGTGTATAGAGACTGGATCACATGTAGTTGTTTACATGCTTGGTGTATAGAGACTGGATCACATGTAGTTGTTTACATGCTTGGTGTATAGAGACTGGATCATGTAGAGTTGTTTACATGCTTGGTGTATAGAGACTGGATCATGTAGAGTTGTTTACATGCTTGGTGTATAGAGACTGGATCACATGTAGTTGTTTACATGCTTGGTGTATAGAGACTGGATCACGTATAGTTGTTTACATGCTTGGTGTATAGAGACTGGATCACGTGTAGTTGTTTACATGCTTGGTGTATAGAGACTGGATCACATGTAGTTGTTTACATGCTTGGTGTATAGAGACTGGATCACATGTAGTTGTTTACATGCTTGGTGTATAGAGACTGGATCACATGTAGTTGTTTACATGCTTGGTGTATAGAGACTGGATCATGTAGAGTTGTTTACATGCTTGGTGTATAGAGACTGGATCATGTATAGTTGTTTACATGCTTGGTGTATAGAGACTGGATCATGTATAGTTGTTTACATGCTTGGTGTATAGAGACTGGATCACATGTAGTTGTTTACATACTTGGTGTATAGAGACTGGATCACATGTAGTTGTTTACATGCTTGGTGTATAGCGACTGGATCACATGTAGTTGTTTACATGCTTGGTGTATAGAGACTGGATCACATGTAGTTGTTTACATGCTTGGTGTATAGAGACTGGATCACATGTAGTTGTTTACATACTTGGTGTATAGAGACTGGATCATGTAGAGTTGTTTACATGCTTGGTGTATAGAGACTGGATCATGTATAGTTGTTTACATGCTTGGTGTATAGAGACTGGATCATGTATAGTTGTTTACATGCTTGGTGTATAGAGACTGGATCACATGTAGTTGTTTACATACTTGGTGTATAGAGACTGGATCACATGTAGTTGTTTACATGCTTGGTGTATAGCGACTGGATCACATGTAGTTGTTTACATGCTTGGTGTATAGAGACTGGATCACATGTAGTTGTTTACATGCTTGGTGTAGAGAGACTGGATCATGTATAGTTGTTTACATGCTTGGTGTATAGAGACTGGATCACATGTAGTTGTTTACATACTTGGTGTATAGAGACTGGATCACATGTAGTTGTTTACATGCTTGGTGTATAGCGACTGGATCACATGTGAGTTTAGTTAGCAGAAGTCATGATGAAAACTAATGAAACAGTCTGTGATGTAATAAAATTTATTTTAGCTTGAAGCATTGCATGTCATATCAATTATGTTTCCTCATTCCCTGGGGAGCACCTGTTGTCCTCTATAGCTGAGTTGCCAAACACATCTGCATTTGTCACAGTTTGTTACATGTTAAGCAACATGATGTAATTGGCTTTTAATTAAGAAAAAGCATATGTGCAGCTATTTGTGGATTTGTGGTTCATTTGAGGTTCATTAAGAACATTAAGACACCAACGAGGTGTTGACTGAATTCTTGATGTCCTAAAATTGTAAAAGTAATTTAGATTTGCTGCTTAGTTTCATGTGTGGGTATCCTGTTTATGTGTGGGTATCCTGTTCATGTGTGGGTATCCTGTTCATGTGTGGGTATCCTGGTCATTTGTGGGTATCCTGTTTATGTGTGGGTATCCTGTTCATGTGTGGGTATCCTGTTCATGTGTAGGTATCCTGTTCATGTGTGGGTATCCTGTTTATGTGTGGGTATCCTGTTCATGTGTGGGTATCCTGTTCATGTGTGGGTGTCCTGTTCATGTGTGGGTATCCTGGTCATTTGTGGGTATCCTGTTTATGTGTGGGTATCCTGTTCATGTGTGGGTATCCTGTTCATGTGTGGGTTATCCTGTTTATGGCATCCACATTACTATTCTGCCACATCTCGTACCCACAAAGACCGGGTGGGTGTCGGATTCACATCTCGTACAAGTCTCCTTCTACAGTGTGTGTGTGTTACAAGTCTCCTTCTACAGTGTGTGTGTTACAAGTCTCCGTTGGGGCGGCACACACTGCCCGCTGGGGCGGCACACACTGCCCGCTGGTGCGGCACACACTGCCCGACGGGGCGGCACACATTGCCTGTTGGGGCGGCACACATTGCCCGTTGGGGCGGCACACACTGCCTGTTGGGGCGGTACACACTGCCCGCTGGGGCGGCACACACTGCCCGCTGGTGCGGCACACACTGCCTGTTGGGGCGGCACACACTGCCCGACGGGGCGGCACACATTGCCTGTTGGGGCGGCACACATTGCCTGTTGGGGCGGTACACATTGCCTGTTGGGGCGGCACACATTGCCCGTTGGGGCGGCACACACTGCCTGTTGGGGCGGTACACACTGCCCGCTGGGGCGGCACACACTGCCTGCTGGGGCGGCACACATTGCCTGCTGGGGTGGCACACATTGCCTGTTGGGGCGGCACACATTGCCTGTTGGGGCGGCACACATTGCCTGTTGGGGCGGCACACATTGCCCGTTGGGGCGGCACACATTGCCTTTTGGGGTGGCACACACTGCCCGTTGGGGCGGCACACACTGCCAGTTGGGGCGGCACACATTGCCCGCTTCATCAACGTATGGAGATTTGTACTTTGCCTTCTACTGTTTGCGGGTAGTCACTGTATTTGTACTTTGCCTTCTACTGTTTGCGTGTAGTCACTGTATTTGTACTTTGCCTTCTACTGTTTGCGTGTAGTCACTGTATTTGTACTTTGCCTTCTACTGTTTGCGTGTAGTCACTGTATTTGTACTTTGCCTTCTACTGTTTGCGTGTAGTCACTGTATTTGTACTTTGCCTTCTACTGTTTGCGTGTAGTCACTGTATTTGTACTTTGCCTTCTACTGTTTGCGTGTAGTCACTGTATTTGTACTTTGCCTTCTACTGTTTGCGTGTAGTCACTGTATTTGTACTTTGCCTTCTACTGTTTGCGTGTAGTTTGCACTGTATTTGCAGGCGAAATGTCTTGTGTTTGACATCATTGTTTACATTCTAGTTGCCTCATAATCATAATATACATGCTAGTCTATTATCTCTATAGTATTTGTGGCATGTCCCATTTCCTTTACTTGTTATTCCCATGTTGTATGTTCATGGTACTAATTGTATGTATTTATATTTCCAGGGTGGACCAAATAATGCCCCACAGTATTACCCTCCGTATGGCGGGCACTACTCAAGTCATCCCCAATATCCTTCTCCACACCATCACAGCCATCACAGTGGGGCTCCAACCCCAGGGGCTCGGGGAGCCCAACCTCACCTGCAGCATCAACATGGCACCCCACCACCACAGCCATGTAATAACCATGGTCCAGTTCATCCACAAGGTACTTATACAAATTTCTTTTAGCTCAACAAGTTCTTATAACATTAGTTTAATCGCTCTTCATTCCTCATGGAATCCATCGCCACGAGGGAGAGAGAAAATGTACTGTGCATTTAAATGTCTTGCCACCATGTTTCTGGCGGGGTTCGAACTAACAATCACTTAATTACGAGGCGAACGCATCATCCATTACACATGGAGGCTCCACAATGTATGTACCATAACTGCAATAACCAATTCATCCACAATGTATGTACCATAACTGTGCAATAACCAATTCATCCACAATGTATGTACCATAACTGTGCAATAACTACAGTCCCATTTATCCACAATGTATGTACCATAACTGTGCAATAACCAATTCATCCACAATGTATGTACCATAACTGCAATAACCAATTCATCCACAATGTATGTACCATAACTGTGCAATAACCAATTCATCCACAATGTATGTACCATAACCGTGCAATAACCAATTTATCCACAATGTATGTACCATAACTGTGCAATAACCAATTCATCCACAATGTATGTACCATAACTGCAATAACCAATTCATGCACAATGTATGTACCATAACTGTGCAATAACCAATTCATCCACAATGTATGTACCATAACTGCAATAACCAATTCATCCACAATGTATGTACCATAACTGTGCAATAACCAATTCATCCACAATGTATGTACCATAACCGTGCAATAACCAATTTATCCACAATGTATGTACCATAACTGTGCAATAACCAATTCATCCACAATGTATGTACCATAACTGCAATAACCAATTCATGCACAATGTATGTACCATAACTGTGCAATAACCAATTCATCCACAATGTATGTACCATAACTGCAATAACCAATTCATCCACAATGTATGTACCATAATGCAATAACCAATTCCACATGCAAACTGCAATAACCAACACCACAAACCAAACCAAAACCAAACCACAATGTATGTACCATAATGCAATAACCAATTCATCCACAATGTATGTACCATAACGTGCAATAACCAATTCATCCACAATGTATGTACCATAACTGTGCAATAACCAATTCATCCACAATGTATGTACCATAACTGTGCAATAACCAATTCATCCACAATGTATGTACCATAACCGTGCAATAACCAATTTATCCACAATGTATGTACCATAACTGTGCAATAACCAATTCATCCACAATGTATGTACCATAACTGCAATAACCAATTCATGCACAATGTATGTACCATAACTGTGCAATAACCAATTCATCCACAATGTATGTACCATAACTGCAATAACCAATTCATCCACAATGTATGTACCATAACTGTGCAATAACCAATTCATCCACAATGTTTGTACCATAACTGTGCAATAACCAATTCATCCACAATGTATGTACCATAACTGCAATAACCAATTCATCCACAATGTTTGTACCATAACTGTGCAATAACCAATTAATCCACAATGTATATACCATAACTGCAATAACCAATTCATCCACAATGTATGTACCATAACTGTGCAATAACCAATTCATCCACAATGTATGTACCATAACTGTGCAATAACCAATTCATCCACAATGTATGTACCATAACTGTGCAATAACCAATTCATCCACAATGTATGTACCATAACTGCAATAACCAATTCATCCACAATGTTTGTACCATAACCGTGCAATGACCAATTCATCCACAATGTATGTACCATAACTGCAATAACCAATTCATCCACAATGTATGTACCATAACTGTGCAATAACCAATTTATCCACAATGTATGTACCATAACTGCAATAACCAATTCATCCACAATGTTTGTACCATAACTGTGCAATAACCAATTCATCCACAATGTATGTACCATAACCGTGCAATAACCAATTCATCCACAATGTATGTACCATAACTGCAATAACCAATTCATCCACAATGTATGTACCATAACTGCAATAACCAATTCATCCACAATGTATGTACCATAACTGTGCAATAACCAATTCATCCACAATGTATGTACCATAACCGTGCAATAACCAATTCATCCACAATGTATGTACCATAACTGTGCAATAACCAATTCATCCACAATGTATGTACCATAACCGTGCAATAACTACAGTCCCATTTATCCACAATGTATGTACCATAACCGTGCAATAACCAATTCATCCACAATGTTTGTACCATAACCGTGCAATAACTACAGTCCCATTTATCCACAATGTATGTACCATAACCGTGCAATAACCACACTCCAATTTATCCATATGGTAATGTAATAGTTCTGCCGTGTTGTTGAGGTGGTTACGGTCATTTACTTCAAATCACTTGCCTCTCACCGCTGTAGGTACGACTGGGGGGCAACAAATTATTTCATGTGAGGTAGCTATCCAGCTGGCTTGCAGTAGGTCAGTGGTTTACCCAGGTGCTAGAAATATTGCTTGGAGGGGCATCGAGCGTCTTCTGCTGGAGGGATGCCATATGACCTAAGCTGTTGGTGCGACTCTAAACCCAAAACACAAACAAAGTAGTTCTGTGGAAGTTAATTACTGGATGCTATGATGTGTTCACTATAATGTAACCTCACCGCCTCCCAAGTTCACTATAATGTAACCTCACCGCCTCCCAAGTTCACTATAATGTAACCTCACCGCCTCCCAAGTTCACTATAATGTAACCTCACCGCCTCCCAAGTTCACTATAATGTAACCTCACGCCTCCCAAGTTCACTATAATGTAACCTCACCGCCTCCCAAGTTCACTATAATGTAACCTCACTGCCTCCCAAGTTCACTATAATGTAACCTCACCGCCTCCCAAGTTCACTATAATGTAACCTCACCGCCTCCCAAGTTCACTATAATGTAACCTCACGCCTCCCAAGTTCACTATAATGTAACCTCACCGCCTCCCAAGTTCACTATAATGTAACCTCACCGCCTCCCAAGTTCACTATAATGTAACCTCACCGCCTCCCAAGTTCACTATAATGTAACCTCACTGCCTCCCAAGTTCACTATAATGTAACCTCACCGCCTCCCAAGTTCACTATAATGTAACCTCACCGCCTCCCAAGTTCACTATAATGTAACCTCACTGCCTCCCAAGTTCACTTTGTCCACAATGTTTTAATGTTTTGCTGTTGGGTTGGTTCCCAGTTCATATGCAGCCTACCATACCAACAAGATAGTGTCGTATGGAGCATTGGGTTGGTTCCCAGGTCAGTTACAGCATGCAACATTGTTGTATTGAGCCTGGCTCATGCGGGTTGGTTCCTGGGTGACTTATCAGCCTACCAACAATTAATGTTGTATGAAGTTTGGTTGGTACTCAGCTGATGTGCAGCCAACCAATATCTACAGTAGTAGACAATAAACTGTATTTATTTTACAACGAAACAAATTTTAGTTACATATATTAATCACGCACTCTTTGTTGGTGCAGATGAAAGCGTATATGTTGTCATTCATGTGGGAGGAAACCGGAGTACCCGGAGAAAACTCACCGGTGTGATTTTGCAACCACTGTATCATCTCATACTTCTGGTGTGGGAATCGATGCAAGAACCAGACAAATTCATCATAAGGAGAAATTATAAGTTGCTCTACTTCATAAAAACACATCACAAAAATATACTGGTGGCTATAAATCTGTCTGTAGACTTCTCAGACAAAAATATTTCAACCTTGTACAAATAGATAGAGAGACATTGTCAGACCATTATAAAGTACACTGAGACAGTATATCAGACAGATTTTTTCTTGTGCTTTTTAGTTCACCTGAGCACTTTTACGGTGAGCTTTTGTGATTTAAACTTCATTTATTTTACAACGATTGCGAAGCAAGTTTTAACAACTTATATTAATCACTCTCCTTTGCGCGTATATGTAGTCATTAGTGTGGCAGGAAACCGGAGTACCCGGAGAAAACTCCACCTGTCCGATCTTACGACCACTGTACCATCTCACATACTTCCCGGTCCGAGTATTAAACCCGAGTTGCATTGGTGAGAAGCGAGCTCGCTAACCACTGCGCTAATCGGATAGCTATTGTGCTTGCCACGTGTCCGGCGGTGTATGTCGTCAACATTTTGCTTCAATCGACACTTCATCGTGAACCACCGGTCCAATCATCATGAAACTGCATGTAGCATTAACTATGTTTGCTAAGTTATGCCACGACTGATCTGGATATATGTTGTTTGCACATTCCGTCCAGTTTATTCGGCAGGTTAAATGTTAACCATCTGTTGTTATGTCTATCGGAGATTCTTATCCAAAGCATATTTTCATTACTTGAAGACATACAGATACCAAACTATTGGCATGTGGATGCAGCTACGGATAGCTGTTTGTCACATACCAAACTATTGGCATGTGGATGTAGCTACGGATAGCTGTTTGTCACATACCAAACTATTGGCATGTGGATGTAGCTACGGATAGCTGTTTGTCACATACGGTTGTTGTGACCTTAAACTTTGACAGCATATAATGACATCCTCAGAAAACGCTTGTCTAGGCTATATTTCCTAATCCATTAGACATAAAGATACCAAACCAGCTATGTGGATATGCATCTAGAGATGACTGCACTTGTGTTGCAACTATCTTTCAATGGGAGACCTGTAGTAATAATATTAAATGAATTTCACATACTTTATGTTCTTTAAAACGAATGTGGAAAATTCCAACTTTATGTTCTTAAAAACGAATGTGGAAAATTCCAGAACACTGTTTTTATAGCCCTTTGAGATTTTCAACTAGGTGAGCGATCTAAGGGCTTCATGGCCCTCTTGTTTTTGTGCTACAACCAATGCTTTGAAAAGGATAATGTATGGTGACATTCCTTTACTTATATGGTAAATCGTTATTAAATGATTACATTATAGGATCAAATTTCTTGTTTGCCAAGATTGCACTAGTTTTTGTCAGTTCAAATGTTGCACATATTTCAATTTGTATTATTTATTATTTAATTATTAACAGATTTATTTGAAAAGAATGTACTGGGTGAGGAGGTATTTCTTTTGAACACACAGTTAGCCAGCCGCAAGTTAACAACGTGGACTCTCGTCGACTCTCGGTCGATTATTTTGGATACTATTTGTATTGAAACCAATATTTAACATTCAATGAATAATATTTGTACGACTTAATAAACTAACCCTATGCTGACATTTTTGGACCTATTTTCTGGGGTTTATTTGCAACAAATTATTTATTGTAGCATGTTTATTTAATACTGGAATGTTTGATAGACTATGTAAATATTGAGGGATCAGTTCTCCACTTTTGACCTACCCTACATTGTTGCCAATCACATTTTAAACAGTCTTTTTTGACAGATGTTATTAAACAGTTTTTAGTAAAATTATATAGTGATTTGATTTGATTTTGTTTTCTGATATATAAATATTTTAAAAACACTGGATAGTAATAAATAACCACATACAAGTTTGAATCTCCTTCCTGGAAGTTGCAGAGTTTACTTCTAAAAGTTCTGAAGCACTAACTTGTAACCCAATCAGTTTAGTTGCTCTTGAGACCTCATTGCCCTGTCCAGTTTAGTTGCTCTTGAGACATCATTGCCCTGTCCAGTTTAGTTGCTCTTGAGACCTCATTGCCCTGTCCAGGTTAGTTGCTCTTGAGACCTCATTGCCCTGTCCAGGTTAGTTGCTCTTGAGACCTCATTGCCCTGTCCAGGTTAGTTGCTCTTGAGACCTCATTGCCCTGTCCAGTATAGTTGCTCTTGAGACCTCATTGCACTGTCCAGTTGAGTTGCTCCTGAGACCTCATTGCCCTGTCCAGTTGAGTTGCTCCTGAGACCTCATTGCCCTGTCCAGTTGAGTTGCTCTTGAGACCTAATTGCCCTGTCCAGTATAGTTGCTCTTGAGACCTCATTGCCCTGTCCAGTATAGTTGCTCTTGAGACCTCATTGCCCTGTCCAGTATAGTTGCTCTTGAGACCTCATTGCCCTGTCCAGTATAGTTGCTCTTGAGACCTCATTGCCCTGTCCAGTATAGTTGCTCTTGAGACCTCATTGCCCTGTCCAGTATAGTTGCTCTTGAGACCTCATTGCACTGTCCAGTTGAGTTGCTCCTGAGACCTCATTGCCCTGTCCAGTTGAGTTGCTCCTGAGACCTCATTGCCCTGTCCAGTTGAGTTGCTCTTGAGACCTCATTGCCCTGTCCAGTATAGTTGCTCTTGAGACCTCATTGCCTGTCCAGTATAGTTGCTCTTGAGACCTCATTGCCCTGTCCAGTATAGTTGCTCTTGAGACCTCATTGCCCTGTCCAGTATAGTTGCTCTTGAGACCTCATTGTCCTGTCCAGTATAGTTGCTCTTGAGACCTCATTGCCCTGTCCAGTATAGTTGCTCTTGATACCTCATTGCACTGTCCAGTTGAGTTGCTCCTGAGACCTCATTGCCCTGTCCAGTATAGTTGCTCTTGAGACCTCATTGCCCTGTCCAGTTGAGTTGCTCTTGAGACCTCATTGCCCTGTCCAGTATAGTTGCTCTTGAGACCTCATTGCCCTGTCCAGTATAGTTGCTCCTGAGACCTCATTGCCCTGTCCAGTTGAGTTGCTCCTGAGACCTCATTGCCCTGTCCAGGTTAGTTGCTCTTGAGACCTCATTGCCCTGTCCAGGTTAGTTGCTCTTGAGACCTCATTGCCCTGTCCAGTATAGTTGCTCTTGAGACCTCATTGCACTGTCCAGTTGAGTTGCTCCTGAGACCTCATTGCCCTGTCCAGTTGAGTTGCTCCTGAGACCTCATTGCCCTGTCCAGTTGAGTTGCTCTTGAGACCTATTGCCCTGTCCAGTATAGTTGCTCTTGAGACCTCATTGCCCTGTCCAGTATAGTTGCTCTTGAGACCTCATTGCCCTGTCCAGTATAGTTGCTCTTGAGACCTCATTGCCCTGTCCAGTATAGTTGCTCTTGAGACCTCATTGCACTGTCCAGTTGAGTTGCTCCTGAGACCTCATTGCCCTGTCCAGTTGAGTTGCTCCTGAGACCTCATTGCCCTGTCCAGTTGAGTTGCTCTTGAGACCTCATTGCCCTGTCCAGTATAGTTGCTCTTGAGACCTCATTGCCTGTCCAGTATAGTTGCTCTTGAGACCTCATTGCCCTGTCCAGTATAGTTGCTCTTGAGACCTCATTGCCCTGTCCAGTATAGTTGCTCTTGAGACCTCATTGTCCTGTCCAGTATAGTTGCTCTTGAGACCTCATTGCCCTGTCCAGTATAGTTGCTCTTGATACCTCATTGCACTGTCCAGTTGAGTTGCTCCTGAGACCTCATTGCCCTGTCCAGTATAGTTGCTCTTGAGACCTCATTGCCCTGTCCAGTTGAGTTGCTCTTGAGACCTCATTGCCCTGTCCAGTATAGTTGCTCTTGAGACCTCATTGCCATGTCCAGTATAGTTGCTCCTGAGACCTCATTGCCCTGTCCAGTTGAGTTGCTCCTGAGACCTCATTGCCCTGTCCAGTATAGTTGCTCTTGAGACCTCATTGCCCTGTCCAGTATAGTTGCTCTTGAGACCTCATTGCCCTGTCCAGTATAGTTGCTCTTGAGACCTCATTGCCCTGTCCAGTATAGTTGCTCTTGAGACCTCATTGCCCTGTCCAGTATAGTTGCTCTTGAGACCTCATTGCCCTGTCCAGTATAGTTGCTCTTGAGACCTCATTGCCCTGTCCAGTATAGTTGCTCCTGAGACCTCATTGCCCTGTCCAGTTGAGTTGCTCTTGAGACCTCATTGCCCTGTCCAGTATAGTTGTTCTTGAGACCTCATTGCCCTGTCCAGTATAGTTGCTCTTGAGACCTCATTGCCCTGTCCAGTTGAGTTGCTCTTGAGACCTCATTGCCCTGTCCAGTATAGTTGCTCTTGAGACCTCATTGTCCTGTCCAGTTGAGTTGCTCTTCAGACCTCATTGCCCTGTCCAGTTGAGTTGCTCTTCAGACCTCATTGCCCTGTCCAGTTGAGTTGCTCTTCAGACCTCATTGCCCTGTCCAGTTGAGTTGCTCTTGAGACCTCATTGCCCTGTCCAATCGCCTAGAAAGGCCACTATTATGCTCCTGATCAAGTAGGGTTTTGTCTAGAGTGGAATGGCAGCCCTTTTGCCTTTATTACCTTTCTGTATATGTGCCCCAACAGATGAGTGCCTTCGGTCGGGCAGACCTATACAACTTAGAACTCGTCCTTCCGGTCACCAATAGGTACTGCCTTACTTCCTCTGTTAGACCTATACAACTTAGAACTCGTCCTTCCGGTCACCAATAGGTACTGCCTTACTGCCTCTGTGCTCAATCACCGTAAGTTAGCAACATTTTCTAGGGGCTAAACCCAAAATACCTTTTCGTGCACCTCATCGCGCCACAAATTGCACCCTGCCTCTTTTCTGACCCACCCTGCCTATTCTTTGACTTAACCTGACCTTTTTTTCCACTCTAGAATAAATCCTAGTTCAAGGTATCTTGATTGGACAGGTGCACGTTTGTAGACCAAATACCAAGGTGTAGCCGTAACACCAAAGGAAATGTTCACAGTTCTCACTAGACTTGAGGGAAGCATGTATTTATGACACATTTCTTACTGGACTTAAGGGAAGCATGTATTTATGGCACATTTCTCACTAGGTTTGAGGGAAGCATGTATTTATGACACATTTCTTACTGGACTTGAGGGAAGCATGTATTTATGGCACATTTCTCACTAGGTTTGAGGGAAGCATGTATTTATGGCACATTTCTCACTAGGTTTGAGGGAAGCATGTATTTATGGCACATTTCTCACTAGATTTGAGGGAAGCATGTATTTATGACACATTTCTCACTAGGCTTGAGGGAAGCATGTATTTATGACACATTTCTCACTAGGTTTGAGGGAAGCATGTATTTATGGCACATTTCTCACTAGGTTTGAGGGAAGCATGTATTTATGACACATTTCTCACTAGGTTTGAGGGAAGCATGTATTTATGACACATTTCTCACTAGGTTTGAGGGAAGCATGTATTTATGACACATTTCTCACTAGGTTTGAGGGAAGCATGTATTTATGACACATTTCTCACTAGGTTTGAGGGAAGCATGTATTTATGACACATTTCTCACTAGGTTTGAGGGAAGCATGTATTTATGACACATTTCTCACTAGGTTTGAGGGAAGCATGTATTTATGACACATTTCTCACTAGGTTTGAGGGAAGCATGTATTTATGACACATTTCTCACTAGGTTTGAGGGAAGCATGTATTTATGGCACATTTCTCACTAGGTTTGAGGGAAGCATGTATTTATGACACATTTCTCACTAGGTTTGAGGGAAGCATGTATTTATGGCACATTTCTCACTAGGTTTGAGGGAAGCATGTATTTATGGCACATTTCTCACTAGGTTTGAGGGAAGCATGTATTTATGGCACATTTCTCACTAGGTTTGAGGGAAGCATGTATTTATGGCACATTTCTCACTAGGTTTGAGGGAAGCATGTATTTATGGCACATTTCTCACTAGGTTTGAGGGAAGCATGTATTTATGACACATTTCTCACTAGGTTTGAGGGAAGCATGTATTTATGACACATTTCTCACTAGGTTTGAGGGAAGCATGTATTTATGGCACATTTCTCACTAGGTTTGAGGGAAGCATGTATTTATGGCACATTTCTCACTAGGTTTGAGGGAAGCATGTATTTATGGCACATTTCTCACTAGGCTTGAGGGAAGCATGTATTTATGGGTCCTTGTAAATAAAGGTGATCAAGTATAGTTCACAGTATGTAAATTTACAATCTTGCATTCCAATTCCGATGATGAGCTATGTAATGCTAACCCATTCAACACCAAGTAACTGACATGGACTGGTCCATGATATTTTTAGACCAATAAATTAATAAGAGGGTAATTTTGCTTAAAAATACTAATATTTCTGGCAAAAAAGTGCAGATTCTGATGAGATGGCTCGTCATGAGCAGGCTCATCTGGATCTACACTTTTTGTAAGCCTATTTAGAGGTATGTGGTGTTGAAAGGGTTAAGTCTAATAAACAATATGTTCTGTTCTGCTCTGTTATGTTCTGCTCTGCTCTGTTCTGCATCACTGTTTTCTAATTCTCAGCTCCTGCAATATTTTCGATTCTCGGTCATAGAGTTAATGCCATTTGAATGCTCTCTCAAGTACATTACAACTAGGCAAATTCCTCAGACAGACACCGTTAAAGACCCATGTGAACAAGGAATGAGCCAGACATATGTTTAGCCCAATAAAATACATACAAGGTGTTTTATTACTTGCATATTTAAATCTGCCAGTAATTTTCCAATTACAATGTCTGTGTTGATCATGTCAAACAAATTGTCATTTCAACTACTGACTTGTGTCCCAGAAATGTAAGTTTGGAAAGACAGACGGATCTGTAGTCCAGTGGTAACATGCTGGACTGCTAATCCAGGGATCGAACCTTCGATCCCCCATCTGACCCTAATAAAATTAACAGTCTTTCAGATGGACTTTAAACCGAGTTCTTGTTCTGGTTAGATAGCCGGATTTACGTCCATATTAACATTCCTATAACACAAAGCTGGTCCATGCTGCATCTATAAAACTTCATAATACTACATATGATTTGTTTGTGCAATGACATCATCCATTTCCATGCTTTTATTAAGCCACTGCAACAGTCAGTGAGTACCGAGATTGTTTTCTAGTTTATGGCTCAACTTTTACTGTGGTATTATGGAATTATGGAAGCTGGTATTTTCTCTCTATATATTGGGCAAGATTTCTGAACAAACACTGTGACTTTCCCAATAGACATTGGTGGAAATAAGACAATGATTACAACTTGTGGTTAGTATTGTATAATAATAGTATGGCAATTTGTGCCATTTGAAGTGATGGGGTCTATACTTTTTGTACTGGTTTTTGTACTGGTCAGAAAAGGCCTTTTTTCTGTCATTTTATAAGCAATTGTCAGTACTTTGTATATCAGAATGTTGGTACTTTATGTCATTTTAAGTGTGTGTTTTACATTTATTTATCATCACTTTGACACTACCGGTTGCCCATATGAGCTACGCCTCCTGAAGAGATTAGTCATTTTAGATTTTTGGAGGATAGTGCAATGATACAGACAGAGACCCATTCCAGAGTCGCCTCTGGTTCTTTTACGTGCATGATGTCAAGCACTGACACGAGACCTTGGTTCTAAAGTTTAAACTCTATTTATTTTACAACGGTGGCAAAGCAAGTTTTAACAACTTATATTAATCACTCTCGTTGGCGTGGATGAAAGCGTATATGTGGTCATTCGTGCGAGAGGAAACCGGAGTACCAAGAGAAAACCCACCGTACCATCTCACATACTTCCCGGTCTGAGGATCGAACATATGTTAGAAGTGCGCGCGCTAACCAAGCGCCAATCGGACAGACAGACCTTTGTTTAAAGTCCCATAAGAAAGACTGTTAATTTTATCAGGGTCAGACGGGGGATCGTACCTGCGATTCCTGGATTACCAGTCCAACGTGTTACCACTGGTCCGTTTGTATGTCATTTTAAATGCATTGGTCAGTACTTTATATACTAGAATGTTGGTATTTTGTGCCATTTTATATGCATTGGTCAGTACTCTATATACTAGAATGTTGGTATTTTGTGCCATTTTAAATGCATTGGTCAGTAATACTTTATATACTAGAATGTTGGTATTTTGTGCCATTTTAAATACATTGGTCAGTACTTTATATACTAGAATGTTGGTATTTTGTGCCATTTTAAATGCATTGGTCAGTAGTACTTTATATACTAGAATGTTGGTATTTTGTGCCATTTTAAATACATTGGTCAGTAGTACTTTATATACTAGAATGTTGGTATTTTGTGCCATTTTAAATACATTGGTCAGTAGTACTTTATATACTAGAATGTTGGTATTTTGCGCCAGTTTAAATACAATGACAGTATTTTATATACCATCATTTTGGTGGCATTACTTGTCAGTTTAAGTGCAGTTGTTAGTAGTTTATATGCTAGATTGATTGTATTTGTTCTCAGTAACATGAAATGGTGAGTAGTTGTTTAACCCTAGTTAAATCACTCATTCAGGGATCTGACAAAACTGTTTACTTAGGAATGAGGTAGGCAAGAAATTGATTCAATTGTCACTAGATGTAATCACTACCCTGTACATGACGTAACCATATCAGTATGTTATTGTACACGTCAGTTAACCTTGACATTGGCAAATATTGAATACACAATACTGTACTGAAAAATTGACAATTATATGTCTCTATTACAATATTCGGGATTTTTGGTTGCAAATTAACTTTCAAAAGGTAGGTCATTTGCTTGGTGATTGTGAAAACCTTATTTAGATACATTGAAATTGTCGTAGAGAAATATTACATTTATTAAACTTGTGATTGAGGATTTGTATATTCACAATCATCACAAGTGTGTTAATTTGAGATTAATACCCCTCCCACTTTCAGTTTTCATACTTTTATTTGTTGGGGGGGGGGGGGTGGAGAAATAATGATTACATTTGTAATATTCTGTGGGGGGGGGGGGGCGAAATAATGATTACATTTGTAATATTCTGTGGGGGGGGGGGGGCGAAATAATGATTACATTTGTAATATTCTGGGGGTGGGTGGGGGGTGGAGAAATAATGATTACATTTGTAATATTCTGTGGGGGGGGGGGGGGCGAAATAATGATTACCTTTGTAATATTCTGGGGGTGGGTGGGGGGTGGAGAAATAATGATTACATTTGTAATATTCTGGGGGTGGGTGGGGGGCGAAATAATGATTACATTTGTAATATTCTGGGGGTGGGTGGGGGGTGGAGAAATAATGATTACATTTGTAATATTCTGGGGGTGGGTGGGGGGTGGAGAAATAATGATTACATTTGTAATATTCGTTGCCATTAATCTTCAATTTATTTGAAATGGTGTCTTTATAGCATGACATTTTAAGAATTACTTCACACAAACCATATGAAATTCAAAATAAATGCTAAATAGGTTGTTCAAATATAAACCCTAACAGTAATATTTCATCCACCATATCCATGGTGTGCAGCCTACATCCACCATATCCATGGTGTGCAGCCTACATCCACCATATCCATGGTGTGCAGCCTACATCCACTATATCCATGGTGTGCAGCCTACACCCACTATATCCATGGTGTGCAGCCTACATGCACCATATCCATGGTGTGCAGCCTACACCCACTATATCCATGGTGTGCAGCCTACACCCACCATATCCATGGTGTGCAGCCTACATGCACCATATCCATGGTGTGCCACCTACATGCACCATATCCATGGTGTGCCACCTACATACCCATGGAGTGCAGCCTACATGCACCATATCCATGGTGTGCAGCCTACATGCACCATATCCATGGTGTGCAGCCTACATGCACCATATCCATGGTGTGCAGCCTACATATCCATGGTGTGCAGCCTACATATCCATGGTGTGCAGCCTACATGCTCGTGTTAATGGAACATTCCTAGCAACTTTCTCCACCAATCCTACATGCATGCTATACCCCCCCCTTCCAGAGGAACTATCACATGAGAGGTCTAAGATGAGGTATATTTACACAAGGTTACCAAATTCACCCTCAAGAACTTGGATTTTACACTCTCTAATATAAAAAGACCACCTTCGGAAAGGGGAATCAACCCCCACCACCCCTTAGGATCCAGAAAAGATTTGCATCTATTCAAAAAGGGGACCATCCTATTGGTATCCGGAAGTTGTTCACATGATTGCATTGGGCGTTAGTTTGTAGAAATGCTTCAAATGAGGTTGTTCAACCAAAGAAAATGATTCATGATTTTTCTATCCTTGCTCTTGTCTATCATCTGAATAGTTGAGAAAGTTACCTCCCTTGGATTAAATTTCTGCATACCTTACCTCCCTTTGTCATTGTTTCCATGTGATATTTCTCTTATTGAGTGTGTACTGAAGTGTTTACAGCATGTGCTTCCATTGTTTCAGGTCCAAGTCCTCCATTAAATTCAATGGACGAACGAGCAAACAGACAGCGACAGAGAATGAGAAAGAAATTACGAGAAAATGAAAATTATTACAACAGGGGACCACCTCGAAACCGAAAGAAACAAGGTAGAAAATTGTATATACCGGGAATAAAATCCACGGAATAATCTCAGCACCTTTACACACAATCAAAATCACATCCAAATTGTGTCGACCGAAAAAAGCTTATATTAAAATGATCATTTCAAATAATTGTTCCATTAAATTATAGTCAATGTATGGATTTGGCATGGTCTATGCCCATAGTAAGAAGAATTTGAGATACCATTTCTATGCCCCCAGACACGAAATATGTTTGGGCTCTATAGTGGTGACGTATGTCTGTCCCTCCTCTTTGTCCTGGCCATGGCGTCTAAAGGATTTTCATAAAATGTGCATGAAATGTTCACCCCATCGAGACAATATGTAGAACCAATGTACAACCATGTTCGTCCAAGGTCACAACCAATCATGGAGGTTAACGGTCAAATCGACTATATTTTGTGTCTGATCCATAGCTTGAACAATTCTTAAATAAATTGGCTCAAATGTTAACCATATTTAGACGCTGTGCATAGGGAAGGTTTCAGCCGTGTCATGTCACCTAGCTGTCCACTGTCATGTCACCTAGTTGTCCACTCCACTGTCATGTCACCTAGCTGTCCACTGTCATGTCACCCAGTTGTCCACTGTCATGTCACCCAGTTGTCCACTGTCATGTCACCTAGTTGTCCACTCCACTGTCATGTCACCTAGCTGTCCACTGTGTCGTGTCACCCAGTTGTCCACTGTCATGTCACCCAGTTGTCCACTGTCATGTCACCTAGTTGTCCACTGTCATGTCACCCAGTTGTCCACTGTGTCATGTCACCTAGCTGTCCACTGTCATGTCACCTAGTTGTCCACTGTCATGTCACCTAGTTGTCCACTGTCATGTCACCTAGTTGTCCACTGTCATGTCACCTAGTTGTCCACTGTCATGTCACCTAGCTGTCCACTGTCATGTCACCTAGTTGTCCACTGTCATGTCACCTAGTTGTCCACTGTCATGTCACCTAGCTGTCCACTGTCATGTCACCTAGTTGTCCACTGTGTCATGTCACCCAGTTGTCCACTGTCATGTCACCTAGTTGTCCACTATCATGTCACCTAGTTGTCCACTGTCCTGTCACCCAGTTGTCCACTGTCCTGTCACCTAGTTGTCCACTGTGTCATGTCACCTAGTTGTCCACTGTCATGTCACCTAGCTGTCCACTGTGTCATGTCACCTAGTTGTCCACTGTCATGTCACCCAGTTGTCCACTGTCATGTCACCCAGTTGTCCACTGTCATGTCACCCAGTTGTCCACTGTGTCATGTCACCTAGTTGTCCACTGTGTCATGTCACCCAGTTGTCCACTGTCCTGTCACCTAGTTGTCCACTGTCATGTCACCTAGCTGTCCACTGTCATGTCACCCAGTTGTCCACTCCACTGTCATGTCACCTAGTTGTCCACTGTGTCATGTCACCTAGTTGTCCACTGTGTCATGTCACCCAGTTGTCCACTGTCATGTCACATAGCTGTCCACTGTCATGTCACCTAGTTGTCCACTGTGTCATGTCACCTAGTTGTCCATTGTCATGTCACATAGCTGTCCACTTGTCATGTCACCTAGTTGTCCACTGTGTCATGTCACCTAGTTGTCCACTATCATGCCACCCAGTTGTCCATGTCATGTCACCTAGTTGTCCACTGTCATGTCACCCATTTGTCGCACTCCACTGTCATGTCACCCAGTTGTCCACTGTGTCATGTCACCTAGTTGTCCACTGTCATGTCACCCAGTTGTCCACTGTCATGTCACCTAGTTGTCCACTGTCATGTCACCTAGTTGTCCACTGTCATGTCACCTAGCTGTCCACCGTCATGTCACCCAGTTGTCCACTCCACTGTGTCATGTCACCCAGTTGTCCACTGTCATGTCACCCAGTTGTCCACTGTCATGTCACCCAGTTGTCCACTGTGTCATGTCACCTAGTTGTCCACTGTGTCATGTCACCTAGTTGTCCACTGTCATGTCACCCAGTTGTCCACTGTCATGTCACCCAGTTGTCCACTGTCATGTCACCTAGTTGTCCACTGTCATGTCACCCAGTTGTCCACTGTGTCATGTCACCTAGCTGTCCACTGTCATGTCACCTAGTTGTCCACTGTCATGTCACCTAGTTGTCCACTGTCATGTCACCTAGTTGTCCACTGTCATGCCACCTAGTTGTCCACTATCATGTCACCTAGTTGTCCACTGTCATGTCACCTAGCTGTCAACTGTCATGTCACCCAGTTGTCCACTCCACTGCCATGTCACCCAGTTGTCCACTGTGTCATGTCACCTAGTTGTCCACTGTGTCATGTCACCCAGTTGTCCACTGTCATGTCACCTAGCTGTCCACTGTCATGTCACCTAGTTGTCCACTGTGTCATGTCACCTAGTTGTCCAATGTCATGTCACCTAGCTGTCCACTGTGTCATGTCACCTAGTTGTCCACTGTCATGTCACCCAGTTGTCCACTGTGTCATGTCACCTAGTTGTCCACTGTCATGTCACCCAGTTGTCCACTATCATGTCACCCAGTTGTCCACTGTCATGTCACCCAGTTGTCCACTATCATGTCACCCAGTTGTCCACTGTCATGTCACCTAGTTGTCCACTGTCATGTCACCCAGTTGTCCACTCCACTATCATGTCACCTAGCTGTCCACTGTGTCATGTCACCTAGTTGTCCACTGTCATGTCACCCAGTTGTCCACTGTGTCATGTCACCTAGTTGTCCACTGTCATGTCACCCAGTTGTCCACTATCATGTCACCCAGTTGTCCACTGTCATGTCACCCAGTTGTCCACTATCATGTCACCCAGTTGTCCACTGTCATGTCACCCAGTTGTCCACTGTCATGTCACCCAGTTGTCCACTCCACTATCATGTCACCTAGTTGTCCACTGTCATGTCACCTAGCTGTCCACTGTCATGTCACCTAGTTGTCCACTGTCATGTCACCCAGTTGTCCACTGTGTCATGTCACCTAGTTGTCCACTGTCATGTCACCCAGTTGTCCACTGTCATGTCACCTAGCTGTCCACTGTCATGTCACCCAGTTGTCCACTCCACTGTGTCATGTCACCCAGTTGTCCACTGTCATGTCACCCAGTTGTCCACTGTCATTTCACCCAGTTGTCCACTGTCATGTCACCCAGTTGTCCACTGTGTCATGTCACCTAGTTGTCCACTGTCATGTCACCTAGTTGTCCACTGTCATGTCACCCAGTTGTCCACTGTCATGTCACCTAGCTGTCCACTGTCATGTCACCTAGTTGTCCACTGTCATGTCACCCAGTTGTCCACTGTCATGTCACCTAGCTGTCCACTGTCATGTCACCTAGTTGTCCACTGTGTCATGTCACATAGTTGTCCACTGTGTCATGTCACCTAGTTGTCCACTATCATGTCACCTAGTTGTCCACTGTGTCATGTCACCTAGTTGTCCACTGTGTCATGTCACCCAGTTGTCCACTGTCATGTCACCCAGTTGTCCACTGTGTCATGTCACCTAGTTGTCCACTGTCATGTCACCCAGTTGTCCACTGTCATGTCACCCAGTTGTCCACTGTGTCATGTCACCTAGTTGTCCACTGTCATGTCACCCAGTTGTCCACTGTGTCATGTCACCTAGTTGTCCACTGTCATGTCACCTAGTTGTCCACTGTGTCATGTCACCCAGTTGTCCACTGTCATGTCACCCAGTTGTCCACTGTCATGTCACCTAGCTGTCCACTGTCATGTCACCTAGTTGTCCACTGTGTCATGTCACCTAGTTGTCCACTGTCATGTCACCTAGTTGTCCACTGTCATGTCACCTAGTTGTCCACTGTCATGTCACCTATTTGTCCACTATCATGTCACCTAGTTGTCCACTGCCATGTCACCTAGTTGTCCACTGTGTCATGTCACCTAGTTGTCCACTATCATGTCACCTAGTTGTCCACTGTCCTGTCACCCAGTTGTCCACTGTCATGTCACCTAGCTGTCCACTGTCATGTCACCTTGTTGTCCACTGTGTCATGTCACCTAGTTGTCCACTGTCATATCACCCAGTTGTCCACTGTCATGTCACCTAGTTGTCCACTATCATGTCACCTAGTTGTCCACTGTCATGTCACCTAGTTGTCCACTGTGTCATGTTACCTAGTTGTCCACTGTCATGTCACCCAGTTGTCCACTGTGTCATGTCACCTAGTTGTCCACCGTGTCATGTCACCTAGTTGTCCACTGTCCTGTCACCCAGTTGTCCACTGTGTCATGTCGCCTAGTTGTCCACTATCATGTCACCTAGTTGTCCACTGTCTTGTCACCCAGTTGTCCACTGTCATGTCACCTAGCTGTCCACTGTCATGTCATCTTGTTGTCCACTGTGTCATGTCACCTAGTTGTCCACTGTCATGTCATCCAGTTGTCCACTGTCATGTCACCTAGTTGTCCACTATCATGTCACCTAGTTGTCCACTGTCATGTCACCTAGTTGTCCACTGTGTCATGTTACCTAGTTGTCCACTGTCATGTCACCCAGTTGTCCACTGTGTCATGTCACCTAGTTGTCCACCGTGTCATGTCACCTAGTTGTCCACTGTCATGTCACCTAGTTGTCCACTGTGTCATGTTACCTAGTTGTCCACTGTCATGTCACCCAGTTGTCCACTGTGTCATGTCACCTAGTTGTCCACTGTCCTGTCACTTAGTTGTCCACTGTGTCATGTCACCTAGTTGTCCACTGTCATGTCACCTAGTTGTCCACTGTCATGTCACCTAGTTGTCCACTGTCATGTCACCTAGTTGTCCACTATCATGTCACCCAGTTGTCCACTATCATGTCACCCAGTTGTCCACTGTGTCATGTCACCTAGTTGTCCACTATCATGTCACCCAGTTGTCCACTATCATGTCACCCAGTTGTCCACTGGGTCATGTCACCTAGTTGTCCACTGTGTCATGTCACCTAGTTGTCCACTATCATGTCAGCTAGTTGTCCACTGTCCTGTCACCCAGTTGTCCACTGTCATGTCACCTAGTTGTCCACTGTCATGTCACCTAGTTGTCCACTGTGTCATGTCACCCAGTTGTCCACTGTCATGTCACCTAGTTGTCCACTGTCATGTCACCTAGTTGTCCACTGTCATGTCACCTAGTTGTCCACTGTCATGTCACCTAGCTGTCCACTGTCATGTCACCCAGTTGTCCACTGTGTCATGTCACCTAGCTGTCCACTGTCATGTCACATAGTTGTCCACTGTCATGTCACCTAGTTGTCCACTATCATGTCACCTAGCTGTCCACTGTTATGTCACCTAGTTGTCCACTATCATGTCACCTAGCTGTCCACTGTCATGTCACCTAGTTGTCCACTATCATGTCACCTAGCTGTCCACTGTCATGTCACCTAGCTGTCCACTCCACTGTCATGTCACCTAGTTGTCCACTCCACTGTCATGTCACCTAGTTGTCCACTCCACTGTCATGTCACCTAGTTGTCCACTCCACTGTCATGTCACCTAGTTGTCCACTCCACTGTGTCATGTCACCTAGTTGTCCACTATCATGTCACCTAGTTGTCCACTATCATGTCACCTAGTTGTCCACTATCATGTCACCTAGCTGTCCACTGTCATGTCACCTAGTTGTCCACTCCACTGTCATGTCACCTAGTTGTCCACTCCACTGTGTCATGTCACCTAGCTGTCCACTGCCATGTCACCTAGTTGTCCACTATCATGTCACCTAGTTGTCCACTATCATGTCACCTAGTTGTCCACTATCATGTCACCTAGCTGTCCACTGTCATGTCACCTAGTTGTCCACTCCACTGTCATGTCACCTAGTTGTCCACTCCACTGTGTCATGTCACCTAGCTGTCCACTATCATGTCACCTAGTTGTCCACTGTCATGTCACCTAGTTGTCCACTGTCATGTCACCCAGTTGTCCACTGTCATGTCACCTAGTTGTCCACTGTGTCATGTCACCCAGTTGTCCACTGTCATGTCACCCAGTTGTCCACTGTCATGTCACCTAGTTGTCCACTGTCATGTCACCTAGTTGTCCACTGTGTCATGTCACCCAGTTGTCCACTGTGTCATGTCACCTAGTTGTATTCACCAGTTGTCCACCGTGTCATGCACCACTGTATTTACCAGTTGTCCACTGTGTCATGCACCACTGTATTTACCAGTTGTCCACTGTGTCATGCACCACTATATTTACCAGTTGTCCACCATGTCATGCACCTCTGTATTACCAGTTGTCCACCGTGTCATGCACCACTGTATTTACCAGTTGTCCACCGTGTCATGCATCACTATATTTACCAGTTGTCCACCATGTCATGCACCACTGTATTTACCAGTTGTCCACCATGTCATGCACCACTGTATTTACCAGTTGTCCACCATGTCATGCACCTCTGTATTACCAGTTGTCCACTGTGTCATTCACCACTATGTTCACCTATCATGTCACCTGGTTGCCTGCCATGCAATCTGTCCACTTACAGTATGAAGAACGAGTGTTCACCAGAAACAACCACCTTCAATTGCTTAAATGAGTTATGCAGCTACAAATTGCCAAGATTTTCCAGTTAGATTATAACAGTTTATATAGCTCTGCTGCTAACTAGCTCTTCCTCTGTTGCCAAACCATAAGTAATAATTATACAGGCACAATAACCCGTTTTCAAAGCACCATTATTTTTAATCAAGAATTTTTGCTCTGTTCTAACTTTTTTTCTCTATAGTTTTATGTATATTTTATGAATTTTCCCCAGAACATTTCACTTTAAGTTATACTAACCCCATTTCCAAGGAAACCATTAAAAAAATTGGAAAACTTTAAATCCTGTTAACATCTCATAAAGTAATTAAAACTGTTATCTATTTTGTTTGAAATGATGCACAGGAAACATGTTGCAAGAAAAACATTGTGTAATGGAACCTGGATTTAATCGAACTAGGGATGAGTTTTGGGGTTTGTGATTTAAGTACAAGGGTCAACCCCATGTGCAATCCTAATTTGAGCATTAATTTGACCATCCAGTAAAGATTGGTTACAAAAATATATCCAACATGACATTATTTTTCATATATATGATTCAGGGCAAGTGAGCATTGCGGACAATGTTACCAATAACCAGACAATGTTACCAATAACCGGACAATGTTACCAATATGTTACCAATAACCGGACAATGTTACCAATAACAGGACAATGTTACCAATATGTTACCAATAACCGGACAATGTTACCAATATGTTACCAATAACCGGACAATGTTACCAATAACAGGACAATGTTACCAATATGTTACCAATAACTGGACAATGTTACCAATAACAGGACAATGTTACCAATATGTTACCAATAACTGGACAATGTTACCAATAACCGGACAATGTTACCAATATGTTACCAATAACTGGACAATGTTACCAATAACAGGACAATGTTACCAATATGTTACCAATAACTGGACAATGTTACCAATAACAGGACAATGTTACCTATATGTTACCAATAACCGGACAATGTTACCAATGTTACCAATAACTGGACAATGTTACCAATAACAGGACAATGTTACCAATATGTTACCAATAACTGGACAATGTTACCAATAACCGGACAATGTTACCAATAACCGGACAATGTTACCAATAACCAGACAATGTTACCAATAACCGGAAAATGTTACCAATAACTGGACAATGTTACCAATATGTTACCAATAATCGGACAATGTTACCAATATGTTACCAATAACCAGACAATGTTACCAATAAATGACAATGTTACCAATATGTTATCAATAACTGGACAATGTTACCTATATGTTACCAATAACCGGACAATGTTACCAATATGTTACCAATAACTGGACAATGTTACCAATAACAGGACAATGTTACCAATAACCGCACAATGTTACCAATATGTTACCAATAACCGGACAATGTTACCAATATGTTACCAATAACCGGACAATGTTACCAATAACTGGAAAATGTTACCAATAACCGGACAATGTTACCAATATGTTATCAATAACTGGACAATGTTACCAATAACTGGACAATGTTACCAATAACCGGACAATGTTACCAATAACCGGACAATGTTACCAATAACCGGACAATGTTACCAATAACCGGACAATGTTACCAATAACCGGACAATGTTACCAATATGTTACCAATAACTGGACAATGTTACCAATAACCGCACAATGTTACCAATATGTTACCAATAACCGGACAATGTTACCAATATGTTACCAATAACCGGACAATGTTACCAATAACTGGAAAATGTTACCAATAACCGGACAATGTTACCAATATGTTATCAATAACTGGACAATGTTACCAATAACTGGACAATGTTACCAATAACCGGACAATGTTACCAATAACCGGACAATGTTACCAATAACCGGACAATGTTACCAATAACGGACAATGTTACAATAACCGGACAATGTTACCAATAACCGGACAATGTTACCAATAACCGACTTAGTTGGCATCTCTCATCAATGTAAAAGCCGCAGCAAATGCACAAAATCCAATACTATCAATCAGAGACTTCCATCAAAGTAACAAGAATTGGCATCATTATGGAATAATTGTTCAATTTTTTTTACTATATACTGGCATTTCATTGGGTTAGAAGATAGAGTAATTGAATTGTAATTGAATATAGTGTGTGTGACATGGTTTGTTATTGAGAATCTGTGTTCAGATCTTCTAAGATTGATCTTTACAATCAATTCTTTCATTTTCAGTGATTTTGGTTTCTCAATATTGAATTAACTGTGTTCATTCAAGACAAGCTTTGTTATAATGCTAATATTCTGTACCTTTATGAAAGATTGTGTTAGTTTATATAGCCTTATGATCTTTTTCCGGAAAATATACTGTACACATTATTTTTTGGCCACTTGTCCAGGACACGTGAGATTGATTTCGCCACTTGTCCCCCATCAAATATCTCACTTGTCCCATCAAATATCTCACTTGTCCCATCAAATATCTCACTTGTCCCATCAAATATCTCACTTGTCCCATCAAATACCTCATTTGTCCCATCAAATATCTCACTAATCCCATCAACTATCTCATCTGCCCCCATCAAATACCTCACTTGTCTCATCAAATATCTCATCTGTCCCATCAAACACCTCACTAATCCCATCAAATATCTCACTTGTCCCATCAAATATCTCACTTGTCCCATCAAATATCTCACTAATCCCATCAAATATCTCACTTGTCCCATCAAATATCTAATCTGTCCCATCAAATACCTCACTAATCCCATCAAATATCTCACTTGTCCCATCAAATATCTCACTAATCCCATCAAATATCTCACTTGTCCCATCAAATATCTCATCTGTCCCATCAAATACCTCACTAATCCCATCAAATATCTCACTTGTCCCATCAAATATCTCACTAATCCCATCAAATATCTCATCTGTCCCATCAAATACCTCATCTGTCCCATCAAATACCTCACTTGTCCCATCAAATATCTCACTTGTCCCATCAAATATCTCATCTGTCCCATTAAATATCTCACTTGTCCCATCAAATATCTCACTAATCCCATCAAATATCTCACTAGTCCCATCAAATATCTCACTTGTCCTATCAAATATCTCACTTGTCCTATCACATATCTCGCTAGTCCCATCAAATATCTCGCTAGTCCCATCAGATATCTCACTTGTCCCACCAAATTACTCATTTGTTCCATCAAATATCTCTCTTAACCTGCCAATGAGGACTAAAATCGCTTTTGCACACAGCTTAGAGCCAGATCAGACGACACAGAACATGCTGTTTGCTATTCGGATAGTGGAGCTAACTTGGAATTATGCAACACTGCATTTAGGAATATGTAATCAAGTGGAGATTACAAATGTGTAAAGAAATATTGTGTATTTTATGATCTAATTGGCCAGAGCACAGTGGTCCGCTTTGTGTTTCAACATTCACATTTTGCCGTTAACATTCTATTTGGGCTATTTACGTTCTATTTATGTTTGCCATCAATATATCCACGTTTGGGTTCAGCATATTCACTTTCGGCTTCAGCATATTCACTTTCAGCTTCAGCATATTCACTTTTGGCTTCAGCATATTCACTTTTGGCTTCAGCATATTCACTTTTGGCTTCAGCATGTTCACTTTTGGCTTCAGCATATTCATTTTCAGCTTCAGCATATTCACTTTTGGCTTCAACATATTCACTTTTGTGGCTTAAATTCAGCATATTCACTTTTGGCCTCAGCATATTCATTTTTGGCTTCAGCATATTCACTTTTGGCTTCAACATATTCACTTTTGTGGCTTCAGCATATTCACTTTTGGCTTCAGCATATTCATATTTGGCTTCAGCATATTCACTTTTGGCTGAACTTTTTTTGGCTTCAGCATATTCACTTTTGGCTTCAGCATATTCACTTTTGGCTGAACTTTTTTTGGCTTCAGCATATTCACTTTTGGCTTCAGCATATTCATATTTGGCGTCATTATATTCAGTTTTTATTCACTGTTGTTGCACAGAATGATGTTTCCATCTGATATACGAAGTCGAACTTCGTTGCCACGAACTCGGTTGGCTCGAACACCACCGTTGGCTCGAACATGTCGTCTGGTCCCGGCGATAATCTCTATATAATGCATATTGTTCTACCTTCAATGACTCGAACATGGATGACTGCAACTCTCGAACCAGATCACTGGTCCCATGAAATCAATTAGTACTTAAATTAACACATTTGGGTCGAACACAATTGGCCGAGTGTCCAGGTCCGCATGTCACACAAAAGTTTTCACAGCTTTTGGTAATGGCAATGACATCCCTTTTGAACGGTACACTCGCGTAATTTACACGTCGTGAGATTGGCAATTACTATTCTATTGTGACTGGGTTTCAATCACGGCGGCTTTTTTATCCATAATTTAAATTGGTATTAAACGTAATTATGTGTAGAACAAACATATTACACACTTATTGAGTTAAAGATGCCAAGCTCAGTGTACAAGTTCTTACTGAAAGCCGACTTAAATAAACACAATACGGAAAAGCAGACAACAATCGGTGACTACTTCAAGAAATGAGGAAATACTATGTGTTAAATCACTGTACATGGCATGTATCTACTGGTAACTGACACATTCTATTTTTAGAATGCATAAAACTACCTGAGTATTATGTATATTAATCATTTAAACCACTGCATAACATGTTTATATAACAAAATAAATATAAGAACTTAAAAATGTTGGTCTATTATTATGAAACACATTCGTATAAACATGGATTCTTATCAAACCACGAGAGAAGGACATATTGAATGTAATGCATAAACCAGTATATAACAGTAAGCTACCCAAACACAATTTAATTTATCAATATTATGGGTCAACCCACACAACTACCCTTGACTCGAACCTCCCATGACTGAAACCATTAATCACAGACCCATCGAGTTCGAGGCAACGAAGTTCGACTGTATGTTGTTATTTTTTCAATTAAAGAAAATAGAATACAAATTGGGGCGCTAATGTAATTATCAGAACAGGTTATAGGTTATTTTTGTAACATGGAACTTTACATAGTTTTTGTTGAATTATCAGTAACAAATTTACCATATACCCCCGTTTAAATGTGCTCCCTAATATCCCCCCCCCATCATTTTGAAGCAAAACAAAATAATGCTCACCTCAGTGTCCTCTGCAATCCTAGTCCATACATAATGCTGCTAGATTCACATATTGGTCCGTGTGTGTATACCATTCTGACAACTCTACTTCTATGGGGGCGTGCCTGACCCCCCTCCAAACCAGTCTCCCCTCCAAACCAGTCTCCCCCTCCAAACCAGTCTCCCCATCAACCATTTAGCACATGTTGTCCTAAAACTGGACCATACAACTTTGCATATATAGAAATGATATCATTGCTAAACATATTACCTGGAGAAGCTAGCTATCTCTGCTAAACATATTACCTGGATAGCTAGCTATACCAGTGGATAATAGTTTCAACAGATATGAAGAAATGGTGTCATTAAAAAGAGCTTCAGACATATTTTGCATATAATTTGTAGCAGAATGCATACGTGGCTATATTAAAGTTGTAACGTTATTTATTTCACAACGATTGCGAAGCAAGTTTTAACAACTTATATTAATCACTCTCGTTGGCGCGGATGAAAGCGTATATGTGGTTTTTCGTGTGGGAGGAAACCGGAGTACCCGGAGAAAACCGATCTGGCGACCACCGTACCATCTCACATACTTCCCAGTCCGAGGATCGAACCCGGGTTGCATTGGTGAGAAGCAAGAAATGTGTGTATATGGTAAGCAGTATTAAATTGTTACTCAATACTGGAATGAATACACGTCAATCAATATTGAAGACACCCCACATGAACATGGAGCTGAGCAGAAACATGAATCGGGTGTCTATAATAGTATGTACGATCACAACTCACGACAGTGTTGCTTTCAATGTTAATTCAATGAAATATAATTCCACCATACACAGTGGAGCAAACAGAATATCCTCTATATATAACATCTACATTTGTAGTTCCCCCAGCACAGCTTGAGTACTTCATCATGGCATAAAATTAAATATACAGAGGTGAAGAACCACCATGCAGGATTCGAAATACACTGGGTCATTGACCATTGAGTCAAATTTTTCTGTAGAGCCAAATTGAAATTTTCAAGGTGGTATTTTCTTTCCTCAAGAGTCAATCGTGTCATTTCAGAATGCAGTGTTAATGTTCCATCTGAAATAGAGCTTGTTTGTTAAACACCTTTCAATTATTAAATATGATCACCATTCTCATATAGAATGCACCATGATTTGTAGCAACTTTACTTGGTACCAAGTTTATTGGACCAAGTTTAAATAGGACACATTACAGCCAGTCGTTCAAACCAGGCACAACCAGCTGTGGATCACAACATTCAACCAGGCACAACCAGCTGTGTACCACAACATTCAACCAGGCACAACCAGCTGTGTACCACAACATTCAAACCAGGCACAACCAGCTGTGTACCACAACATTCAAACCAGGCACAACCAGCTGTGGATCACAACATTCAAACCAGGCACAACCAGCTGTGTACCACAACATTCAAACCAGGCACAACCAGCTGTGGATCACAACATTCAACCAGGCACAACCAGCTGTGTACCACAACATTCAAACCAGGCACAACCAGCTATGCCACAGCATTCAATCCAGGCATGACCTGCTATGTCACAACATTCCAACCAGGCACAACCAGCTATGTCACAGCATTCAAACCAGGCATGACCTGCTATACAGCATTCCAACCAGGCACGACCTGCTATGTTACAGCATTTCAACCAGGCACAACCTGCTATGTCACAGCATTCAAACAAGGCACGACCTGCTATGTCACAGCATTCCAACCAGGCACAACCTGCTATGTCACAGCATTCAAACCAGGCACGACCTGCTATGTCACAGCATTCCAACCAGGCACAACCTGCTATGTCAGCATTCAAACCAGGCACAACCAGCTATGACACAGCATTCAACCAATATTCATTTATTTCCTTCGATCCCTGGTGTCCAGAATGTGTTGTATCGGGTTGCATACGATGATCTTCGACACCATTCATTGGAACTGATATATTATCAGACTTGGCTAAATGCCTTCTGACAATTACCGTAACCAATTTTGTTCAAATGTATGTGTCAATCGATTAAAGAACGAGGTCACTATGGCTGAATATAAGAAAAACCAGTCAAGTTTATCGATTATACCATTTAAAGAAATTAGTGTCCGAAAATGACAACATGAAAAATTCGAGGATGCATCACAACATAGGTTGCAGTTTTAACTCTTGCGTTTTCCTGGAAGATCAAATAAGTCAGTTAATATAGGTGTAAACATGGCGAATAGCCAAACGTGTGCAAGGTTTGTAGTACCGAACCTGGAGTTGAGCCAATCTCCGAAGATTTTTATGAATGTTATGTGGTCTCTGGCACAGTTTTTGAAGACGTTTATCTGGCAGGAAATGGTGAACTGTAGTGTTTTTCAGACATTACTGTTCTGCAATTTTATGTGTGTGTTTTTCAAGCATTATTATCCACTTAATTATATTGTTCTCTAGCCGCAGCCTTTAGTAGTTTTCCTGGCAATACCTTCTGTCTGTTCTAGCTGATGAACAGGCATGTGTTTGAATACAAGTAAAAACAGAAGATACGGCCTTTGATCTTTTATACAGACATAGTGCACTGTAAATCAGAGCTCCCAGATATCTATACATACCATGTATATAACAATATTCTTGGGTATATGATTAGTCTGTATTCTTCAATTAAGGAATGAATCATGGGTTAATAGTTTCCTTTGGGGTATGAACTACATCGTGCATGGTTAAAGTATGTGGAGGCCGAAGGCAATTACGCTAACTTTAAACATGCCAAATGTAAGTGCATACCTGATGGAAACTGTTAACCCACGATTTGTTAATACCCGATGGAAACTGTTAACCTGCGATTTGTTAATACCCAATGGAAACTGTTAACCTGCGATTCGTTAATGCCCGATGGAAACTGTTAACTCGCGATTCATTAATACCCGATGGAAACTGTTAACCTGCGATTCGTTAATACCCGATGGAAACTGTTAACCCATGATTCGTTAATGCCCGATGGAAACTGTTAACCCAGCGATTCATTAATACCCGATGGAAACTGTTAACCTGCGATTCGTTAATACCCAATGGAAACTGTTAACCCACGATTTGTTAATACCCGATGGAAACTGTTAACCCATGATTTGTTATTACCCGATGGAAACTGTTAACCTGCGATTCGTTAATACCCGATGGAAACTGTTAACCCACGATTTGTTAATACCCGATGGAAACTGTTAACCCATGATTTGTTATTACCCGATGGAAACTGTTAACCCACGATTCGTTAATACCCGTTGGAAACTGTTAACCATGATTCATTAATATCCGATGGAAACTGTTAACCCGTGATTCGTTAATACCCGATGGAAACTGTTAACCCGCGATTCATTAATACCCGATGGAAACTGTTAACCCGCGATTCATTAATACCCGATGGAAACACTTTGGGCACTTTGATATTATTTGCCTGTTAATTTGTCAGCAAATTCATAGCATTTTTACCATTTTACTTCACTAACATGTTCAGTTGTCAGCCATTGAGAGCACTTTGTTACTACAATGTGTTTAGTTGTCAGCCATTGAGGGTACTTTGTTACTACAACTTATTTAGTTGTCAGTCATTTAAGGGCACTATTTATCTATGACGTGTTTAGTTTTCAACCGGGCTGTAGCATTTAGCTATTTAGGGCACTCTGGTACTATAGTGAGGTACCGTGAGGTACCATTAACAATTTAGGGTCTTCTGTTTCTATGAATTGTTTAGTTGTCAACCGTGCTGTAGCATTTAGCAATTTACGGCCCATCTCTTACTATGACTTGTCTAATGTTGTAAAAACTTGTTTTGCAATTGAGCTGAAGTAAATTAATGTTATTTTCTATTTTAGGCACAAATGGGGTAGAAATAAATGTATGCTATTTTCTATTTTTAGGCACAAATGGGGCAGAATCTCCACCTAGTAACAGCATTAACCAATCCCATTCAGCGGAGAATCACACGGAGATAGAGGAGGAACGACGTGCCATACAATCACAATTATCCAAAATGCCAACCCCTAAGGTCAGTTGTATACCTTTGTGCAGGGTCAAGTTAATGTAGACCTTTGTGCAAGGTCAAGTTAATATAGACCTTTGTGCAGGGTCAAGTTAATGTAGACCTTTGTGCAGGGTCAAGTTAATGTAGACCTTTGTGCAGGGTCAAGTTAATGTAGACCTTTGTGCAGGGTCAAGTTAATGTAGATCTTTGTGCAGGGTCAAGTTAATGTAGATCTTTGTGCAGGGTCAAGTTAATGTAGATCTTTGTGCAGGGTCAAGTTAATGTAGACCTTTGTGCGGTGTCAAGTTAATGTAAACCTTTGTGCAGGGTCAAGTTAATGGAGACCTTTGTGCAGGGTCAAGTTAATGTAGACCTTTGTGCAGGGTCAAGTTAATGTAAACCTTTGTGCAGGGTCAAGTTAATGTAAACCTTTGTGCAGGGTCAAGTTAATGTAGACATTTGTGCAGGGTCAAGTTAATGTATACCTTTGTGCAGGGTGAAGTTAATGTAGACCTTTGTGCAGGGTGAAGTTAATGTAGATCTTTGTGCAGGGTCAAGTTAATGTAGATCTTTGTGCAGGGTCAAGTTAATGTAGATCTTTGTGCAGGGTCAAGTTAATGGAGACCTTTGTGCAGGGTCAAGTTAATGTAGGCCTTTGTGCCGGGTCAAGTTAATGTAGGCCTTTGTGCAGGGTCAAGTTAATGGAAACCTTTGTGCAGGGTCAAGTTAATGTAGATCTTTGTGCGGTGTCAAGTTAATGTAGACCTTTGTGCAGGGTGAAGTTAATATAGATCATTGTGCAGGGTCAAGTTAATGGAAAACTTTGTGCAGGGTCAAGTTAATGTAGGCCTTTGTGCCGGGTCAAGTTAATGTAGGCCTTTGTGCAGGGTCAAGTTAATGTAGACCTTTGTGCAGGGTGAAGTTAATATAGATCGTTGTGCAGGGTCAAGTTAATGTAGATCTTTGTGCGGTGTCAAGTTAATGTAGGCCTTTGTGCAGGGTGAAGTTAATATAGATCGTTGTGCAGGGTCAAGTTAATGGAAAACTTTGTGCAGGGTCAAGTTAATGTAGGCCTTTGTGCAGGGTCAAGTTAATGTAGGCCTTTGTGCAGAGTGAAGTTAATGGAGACCTTTGTGCAGGGTTATTGTAATTTTGTATACCTTTATGCCTGGTTACAGCAAACTGACATTAAATTTGGTAGAAATAGTTTGTTGAAGTAATAACTCACATTAAATTATGTAGAAATTATTTTAAATGAAACGTGACATTAAATTTTGTAAAAATAGTTTGAAATGATACCCGATATTATACTTTGGAAGTAATAGTTATGAAGTGAGAACTGAGAACTGATTTGGTGGGTAGAAATAATTTGAAGAGTTCTCTGACAATAAATTTGGTAAAATACAATGAGAAGAAAAGATTTGTGGAAATGTGGAAATGTATGAGAATGTTACAAGTAGGCCAAGCATATTAGTAAGCTTGGTGTTGAACATGAATATAATCGCTTCTCACCAATGCAACCCGGGTTTGATCCTCGTACCAGGAAGTATTTGATATGGTACGGTGGTCGCCAGATCTGACAGGTGGGTTTTCTCCGGGTACTCCGGTTTCCTCCCACACGAATGACCACATATATGCTTTCATCCGCGCCAACAAAGTTGTTAAAGCTTGTTTCGCAATTGTTGTAAAATAAATAAAGTTTAAACTTTTAAACTTTAATACAATCCGTATTTTTTGTCGTTTCAAGTTTCCATAACTGCGGATTAAAATCATATTCACCTATTATCCTGGTTAACTGTTATTCACCTATTATCCCGGTTAACTGTTATTCACCTATTATCCTGGTTAACTGTTATTCACCTATTATCCCGGTTAACTGTTATTCATCTATTATCCCGGTTAACTGTTATTCACCTATTATCCTGGTTAACTGTTATTCACCTATTATCCCGGTTAACTGTTATTCACCTATTATCCTGGTTAACTGTTATTCACCTATTATCCCGGTTAACTGCTATTCACCTATTATCCCGGTTAACTGCTATTTATCAGTTTTTGCTGATGTTTTTTTAGTTTCAAAATTATCGCTTTTAAATTATATACAAATATGCACATAAACCAGGTTTTGAACCCTGCACTGCACCAATTTGTAGGCGGCACCTAGCAAGTACAGATGAGATAACTTTAGCACTATGCGTACCAGAACAATAGTTGTGCAAATATAACACTGATTATCAGTGATCCAAGAGACACAATATGCTAAGACTAATTATACTTAAGGACAAACGTTTGCACAGGTATATTATATATCAGCAATTAAAAGTCAATAACAAGCAGTACCACATTAAATATTACGTACTCTAAATTGATTTTGACCAATTTTTGAGAAAATGTGTGATACATCTACAATTTAATTGAATATAAAAATACCTGTGCAAAACGCTTGTCCTTAAGTATATTTGTATTCTTGTCCTTAAGTATATTTGTATTCAAGCCTGTTTTTAAATGCCACACACAGACATAGGGAGAAAACATGTCTTTTTCTGACATGCCGTCTTTTTGCACTGTCTAACAGGTTAACAGGTAGGTAATATTACCATGTTACATTTTGATGAGTGATGAAACCGGTGGTCTCTAGTGACAGGTGGTTGTTTTGTGAGAGAGAAATATATGATCAATTAAAGCAGAATCTAGCTTCTTGTAACGTTCAACAGTTCAATTATAAACTATGTTCACCAAATTGAGACATGAAGTAAGTACACAGCTGCTTTCATAAACAATTATCCGATAAAAATCTGTAAGCGATACCATCATTGTCAAACCTCAACCGGTGAGAGGTCAACACTGCCTAGTGTTTTACGTTTATTTATTGTCGCTACCGGTTGCCCATATGAGCGACGCCTCCTAAAGAGATTAGTCATTTTAGATTTAGAGGATAATGAAATTATATAGACAGAGACCCATTCCAGAATCTCCTCTGGTTCTTTTACGTGCACGATGTACAGCACCGACACAAGACCTTGGTTTAAAGTCACATCTGAAAGACTGTTAATATTATTAGGGTCAGACAGGGGATCGAACCTGTGATCCCTGGATCCCTGGATTACCAGTCCAGCATGTTACCACTGGATTACAGATCTGTCTGCCTACCAAAATCATTACGACATGAAGTTACACGTCGGTGTCAAGCCGCGACGAGTCTAAGACCTTTGGTCCATTCCTTACACTACAGGTTACGCGGCGGGCAGATCTATGTAAGCTTGCGACACAAACACGACACACATTGTTGATACTGGTGTCACTTTGGTAGTTTTAAGGAATGAATCCGCAGGTTAATTGTTTCCATCATAGTTTAGTTTAAACTTTATTTATTTTACAACGATTATATTAATATCACTCACTTTGGTACCGATGAAAGCATTAATGTGATCATTCGTGTGGGAGGAAACCGGAGTACCCGGAGAAAACCCACCTGTCCGATCTGACGACCACCGTACCATCTCACATTCTTCCCGGTCCGAGGATCAAACCCGGGTTGCATTGGTGAGAAGCGAGCTCGCTAACCACTGCGCTAATCGGACAGCATCAGGGCTTGAGCTACATTGGGCATGTTTAAAGTTTTCTTGGAGGTTCAAACGAAAATAGATACAAAGAAGGCATACATGTTCAATGTAGGAAATACAATAGCGATGTAGATGTTGATGTAGATGTTGATGTTGATGTTGATGTAGATGTAGATGTAGTAGATGTAGATGTAGATGATTGTATATTTTGTTTTACTGTTGCAGGTTACAGATATAGAGTCTCGGAGTGCTTTGATACAGCTCTCTGCACCTGAAGTGGACACAAAGGAATATGACATAGATGTCGGCGAGTTTAATTATGAGCTCATGTTGTGTGAAAAAGGTCGAGACGGCAAATATAAACTTGTATATAGGTAAGTTCTTGCTGCTGATGATGGAGCTCATTTACCATCGATACCGGCTAATCATAGGGTGAGCGTTATTCTTTTGCATTTTCATGCCTTCCTTATGCTTTGCAAAGAGGTATATGAATGAGGGAATTCGCACCCAGCTGTAGCCATTACAATTGTGCCCTTACGCAGGGCACTTAAATCCCACGTTGCCTCTTCTCTCTCCCTCGTAACAATGGATTCAATCAGGAATGAGGTCTCGAGAGCAATTTATATACGTTGTATAAACTTGTTTCGCAATCAACTAAAATAAATTTGTATACACTGTGTGAGTGGGAAGAAACCGGAGTACCTGAAGAAAGCTGTCCTGTCCAATCTGGCGACCGCTGTACCATCTCACATACTTGCCGATCTGAGGATCGAACTTGGGTGCATTGGTGAGAAGCGAACATGCGCTAACAGGACAGCTATTGTTTTGATGTGTAATAAAAGTATGTTTTACATAGTTACAGCGTTTTTGTTTTTCAGTGGTGATGCCACAGAAATTACATTAAAAGACCTGAAACCAGCCACAGAATACCAATTTAAGTAAGTTCTTGGAATCCTGAGCAAAGTGCTGGAGATTCTGTAGTAGAGTGAGTTTATTTTAACTGTACAAATATAGCTTTGTGTGATATGGACAACAGCAATGCCAGGGTTGGTGAATGTCATGTTTCATGAATGACATGGTTCTTGGAATTACATGGTTCTTGGTGGTTCTTGGAATGACATGGTTCTTGGAATGAATAGGTTCTTGAATGACATTGTTCCTGAATGGCATGGTTCGCTAATGACTTTGTTCTTGAATAACATAGTTCTTGAATGACCTTGTTCTGGAATAACATGGTTCTTGAATTGCATTGTGTATGCATGACATGGTTTCAGAATGACATTGTTGACATTGTTCTGGAATTACATGTTTGTTGAATGACATTGATATGGTCATGAATGACATTGTTCTTGAATGACATTGTTCTGGAATGGCATTGTTCTTGAATGACATTGTTCTGGAATGGCATGGTTCTTGAATGACATTGTTCTTGAATGACATTGTTCTTGAATGACATTGTTCTGGAATGACATTGTTCTTGAATGACATTGTTCTGGAATGACATTGTTCTGGAATGACATTGTTCTTGAATGACATTGTTCTGGAATGGTTCTTGATGATGTTCTGGAATGACATTGTTCTTGAATGAAATGGTTCTTGAATGTTGTATTTTCAGAGTATGTACCATTTTGGATGACTTACGAGGGTCACCAACGGAAGCCATCAGTTTTAAAACCAGTCAGTGTGAACCAGACCAACCACAAGCTCCAAAACTGCAGCAAAAATCAAAAACTAACCTTGTTCTGAAATGGAATGTAAGTAATATTAACCTTGTTCTGAAATGGAATATAAGTAAAATTAACCTTGTTCTGAAATGGAATATAAGTAAAATTAACCTTGTTCTGAAATGGAATGTAAGTAAAATTAACCTTGTTCTGAAATGGAATGTAAGTAAAATTAACCTTGTTCTGAAATGGAATATAAGTAAAATTAACCTTGTTCTGAAATGGAATGTAAGTAAAATTAACCTTGTTCTGAAATGGAATATAAGTAAAATTAACCTTGTTCTGAAATGGAATATAAGTAAAATTAACCTTGTTCTGAAATGGAATATAAGTAAAATTAACCTTGTTCTGAAATGGAATATAAGTAAAATTAACCTTGTTCTGAAATGGAATATAAGTAAAATTAACCTTGTTCTGAAATGGAATATATTTGAAGCATATCCAAAAAAATATCAAGTGTGAATCGTTGTATTTGCACTGTAAGCTACAGTTCTTGTAACATTGCAGAACTTGGGTATAATACAACTTTGTACAACTCTGATACCTCCATACATATCTACTTGTGTTCTTCTCAGAGTTGCAAGTATTTATATATCTGTCTCCGGAGTGCAAAAAATGGTGGCCTGTAGGTCTGCTCCCGAGTAAAACGTCTAATTTAAAATCATTTGATCTGTTATTGTCTCCCGCGGGACAGATTACGTTCCCCAGAATGTGTTTCTGTATTTATAAGGCGCATGGAGAATTGCCGTCAGCTGTGTCATATTTCCACCCACTGCCTCTTTAATTCTCGTCAATACATTTACATACTGTATCGATTGATTAAAATATTTATTTGTGAGTACTTCACATTTCTTATGTGGGCTACCAGTAGGGCTGCCTTTTGTCCAGATGTTTGTAAGCGTGTACAGGATCCTTAATGCACGACACGGCTCCGTTTACACGTTGTTCAAGTATGCATATTGCACAGTTATTTGGTAGATAATGCTACATACTTGATTGATTGTTGAAACCGGTATACACCCAATATGGTGTTTACACTACATCATTGCAGTTCACGAATCATTCTGGTTCAATGAATCACACCTGGACAGCCAAATGGCCGTGATAAAACACTATTATTTCCAAACTGTTGATTTTCGTTTATTCTCCATGATTATTTATCTATCGTTACATTTGGTGTTAATCAATGCCATTATATATATACTATTGATAGATTGTTTTAACAGTTATTTTTATAACGTTTGCCGAACATACTAACTTATTGAATCATCGTAGGTGCGAATAGGGTCGAAATATTTGCTAAATTTTGGACAATTTTATCTGGAAAAAATGACATGATCGCTGTACCCGTGTATACTGCGCACTAGACAAATTCTACATCGTGTTTAGTAATAAATGTGCGCGGTATGCATAGCAAATGACGGTACTTGTAACAGTGTGGTATATATATATAATGAAGCAGAACATACTTTAGTGTATACTTGTAACAGTGTGGTATATATATATAATGAAGCAGAACAGACTTTAGTGTATACTTGTAACAGTGTGGTATATATATATAATGAAGCAGAACAGACTTTAGTGTATACTTGTAACAGTGTGGTATATATATATAATGAAGCAGAACAGACTTTAGTGTATACTTGTAACAGTGTGGTATATATATATAATGAAGCAGAACAGACTGTAGTGTATACTTGTAGCAGTGTGGTATATATAATGAAGCAGAACAGACTTTAGTGTATACTTGTAACAGTGTGGTATATATATATAATGAAGCAGAACAGACTTTAGTGTATACTTGTAACAGTGTGGTATATATATATAATGAAGCAGAACAGACTTTAGTGTATACTTGTAACAGTGTGGTATATATATATAATGAAGCAGAACAGACTGTAGTGTATACTTGTAGCAGTGTGGTATATATAATGAAGCAGAACAGACTTTAGTGTATACTTGTAACAGTGTGGTATATATATATAATGAAGCAGAACAGACTTTAGTGTATACTTGTAACAGTGTGGTATATATATATATAATGAAGCAGAACAGACTTTAGTGTATACTTGTAACAGTGTGGTATATATATATAATGAAGCAGAACAGACTTTAGTGTATACTTTAACAGTGTGGTATATATATATAATGAAGCAGAACAGACTTTAGTGTATACTTTAACAGTGTGGTATATATATAATGAAGCAGAACAGACTTTAGTGTATACTTGTAACAGTGTGGTATATATATATAATGAAGCAGAACAGACTTTAGTGTATACTTGTAACAGTGTGGTATATATATATAATGAAGCAGAACATACTTTAGTGTATACTTGTGTAGTATATATATATAATGACTGATTTATTTCTGTACAGTCACCCAGTGAGAATGGGTCCAAAATAACAGCGTATGTTCTCGAGTGTGAGGCCGGAGATTCACCCGGAAACTATGTAGAGGTCTACAATGGTGTACAGAAACAGTATCGAGTAGCAAAATTGACAGCGGCCACAAAATATACCTTCAGATTATCAGCAATCAACAGCATCGGGAAAAGGTAACCATGACATATTTCTAATTGACAAGTAAGTTTTACTGATCTAGTATGAATATAGCATCCCTCCCTGACTGGCTGTTGTAACATTATGGTTGCTTAACAGGAGAGTTGCAAGGTCGGTTCTATAGTAATATAGAGTATACTTGTGGTCCTCCTCTGTGGTCGAGTGGTTACGGTTGCTGACTTGTATATCACTGTAACCTATCATCACTGATGGTCACGGGTTCAAGCCACGCTCAGGTCGTATCTCATTTATATGAGGTTATGGAGGTTGGTGTACCCAAGTACTGGTTAACTGCTGGACCCTGTCCAGGAATGGTGTTGTTAGGTAAACTGCCCGCTGGCGATATAGCCCAAAATGGTGCTGATGCAGGCATAAAACCTGAACTAACAAACAGAGTAAACTTCTTGTATAAATTTTGCAAAATAAGTTTTATGCTTTGTAATGAAACACTGGAACCTGGGTATAACATTACATTATCATGTGGATATGTGTTTATTTTGTTATTGTCTGGATACAGACCACCATTCAGAGATGCCCGATCAGGGGCAGTAACTACCGTTCTGTTAATACAATCGGAAAACTATATTTCTAGGGTAAATTACTGAGGAGTCCCGTCTCCATGGTTGCGGTCGCTGACTTGTATACCACTGTAACCTATCATTTATATGAAAAAGTTTGTAGTTTCTAACAGAGGTTCGTGCACCAAGTTACTGGTTAACCGCTGGAGCCTGCCCAGGAAAGGTGTTGCTAGGTAAACTGCCAGCTGGCGATATAGCCTAAAAATGGTGCTGATGCAGGCGTAAAACCCGAACAAACAAAATTACTGAGGTTTTCATACTTTTATGTTTCATTTATTTAGTAAATGGGGTGTTTTGCTTTTGGGTCATCACATTATACCATGTGTGTTACAGTCATGATAGCACAGTGGTAAAGCGTTCGCTTCATGTGTGAAAGGCCTGGAGTTTGCATCCAGATGTAACCGTTACGTTTGTGTCCTTAGGCAAAGCATTTAAATTCCTCATTGCCTCTTCTTCATGGCGATAGATTCCATGAGGAATGAGGTCTTGAGAGTTGTAGGAATTTGTTTCGCAAACTAAAGAACAACAATGTTACTCTAATATTGTTAGAAAACATGCCTTTCATATCGGTAATGTAAATTGTTTTGTTATCATGTATCACTGGTGTGAAATATGTGGTTTGTTGTTTGGTCGCAGTTAGCTTGCAACCAGTCAACAACATCAGGATACTTAGTATATATAGACCAGTGTCTCAAGTATTTGTACTTTCTGTTTGCCTGTTTTCAGTGAATATAGTGAAGCAGTGAGCATGTGTACGAGCGGGTCGGCTCCCTCTCAGCCCGATCCACCCATGTTGTCGGAATGTTATGTTACCGAACTAGTCATATCCTGGATCAAGAGACCAAACGATGATGAGTTTGCCCTTCAGATCGATGATCAGACCTCGGTATGTATCATATTATCAGCTTAACGACCTAATTTAAAGTTTTATACTTTATTTATTTTACAACGATTACGAAGCAAGTTCTAACAACTTATATTAATCACTCTCGTTGGCGAGGATGAAAGAGTAAATGTGGTCATTCTTGTGGGAGGAAACCAGAGTACCCGGAGAAAACCCACCTGTCCGATCTGGCGACCACCGTACCATCTCACATACTTCCCGGTCCGAGGATCGAACCCGGGTTGCATTGGTGAGAAGCGAGTGAGCTAACCACTGCGCTAATCGGACAGCCTAATGATATCTATTACCTCCCTTGACATATAAATTCTGATTTATCCTGAAATGTATATTTTGTCATTAGTTTAAACAGTATTTATTTCTTTGAATAAACAGAGTCAAGTATAATATGTACAAGGATTTGTGTTACACTGTGCACTTGACGCGCATCTGGAATGGCGCTCTGTTTCTCTGTATCATTGCACATCAAAAATCTAAAAACAACTACCCTTTTCAGGAGGGCAACCGGTAGCGATGATAAATAAATGCAAAAACACGCAATCTAATTTATTTAGCATTTAGTACATTTGTTCTCATTTGGTGTCGAAAGTTCACCAATGTGTGGAACACTGTGTTGATTAATCCTAGCAATCCCATGGAACACGTTCTATTTGTTTTGACCACTAGTCATTAAATCAGTACACCGTTTATGCCGTTTTAAAAGCCTCAACATTCATTTGTTTCTTCTGACCCAAAACGGCATTTTAAAGGAAACCTTGGTGACCCACTGTACTGCTGAAAGTATCAAAGTTTTTGTGTGAATTAAATGAAGAAACTTGTAATTTATAAATTATTCTTTGCATAAACCAGTACAGGTGCTACATCTATTGCTTCAAAGCCAAAATATAAAATATAATAGAAATCTACGACAATCGTCAAAATCAGCTCATTTGCAACATTTTCAAATCAGAATCTTTATCAGGCATGTTTTTAAATGGTAATTCAGATGACAAAAGTACTGCTTATAAGATCTTCCATTTGGTCTTTAACCTTTACCCTCATAGAAGCACCTCTTGACGCCATTACCAATACTACATGTACATACATTGACAATGTAGTAGATAAACCAATGTTCATAATTAAGGCCAGAATCTCATGTAGTCCCAGTAATATCTATGGAGGTGGGATATATATTGCGATATGGCGACTACTTATCTACTGCATGATAGCTAAATGGTTGTCGTTTGAGATATAATAGTATATTAACCTATGAAGGAAAGGGTTAAATATGTTCGGTAAAGTAACTACTTGCCTGTCATTACTTTGTTGCAGAAATTGATCAGTTTCATGATTATGTACACGATCCATTTGTAGTTTATGTCCAGTATTCCAATTGCTTTCAGGGTCACGGTTTCATCCCGGTATACAATGGTCCACTGCTTTCACATAGAATAAATGGCTTAAGACGGCATAGAGAATATAAATTTAGAGTAAGTATTAAGATCTTGTAATGAATTTAGCTACTGATACTGGTAATGCCGTCACAACGGTATGCTTGATTGGATAATCTAGATTCTCTCCAATGTTAGTTCCATAGATTTAATCAAATAAAGCTGGTGATTACGAAGGTGAGAGTGCATGAGGAGGTTGCGTATTGCATATTTCCAAGGCCATAGAGAAGTACATTGAAACTCACAGTATGGGCATAACTCACAGTATGGGCATAACTCACAGTATGGGCATGTCTCACAGTATGGGCATGTCTCACAGTATGGGTATGTCTCACAGTATGGGCATGTCTCACAGTATGGGCATAACTCACAGTATGGGCATGTCTCACAGTATGGGTATGTCTCACAGTATGGGCATGTCTCACAGTATGGGCATGTCTCACAGTATGGGCATGTCTCACAGTATGGGCATGTCTCACAGTATGGGCATAGCTCACAGTATGGGCATAACTCACGGTATGGGCATGTCTCACAGTATGGGCATGTCTCACAGTATGGCATAACTCACAGTATGGGTATGTCTCACAGTATGGGCATAGCTCACAGTATGGGCATGTCTCACAGTATGGGCATGTCTCACAGTATGGGCATAACTCACGGTATGGGCATGTCTCACAGTATGGCATAACTCACAGTATGGGTATGTCTCACAGTATGGGCATAGCTCACAGTATGGGCATAACTCACGGTATGGGCATGTCTCACAGTATGGGCATGTCTCACAGTATGGGCATGTCTCACAGTATGGACATAACACAGTATGGGCATGTCTCACAGTATGGGCATGTCTCACAGTATGTGCATGTCTCACAGTATGTGCATGTCTCACAGTATGGGCATGTCTCACAGTATGGGCATGTCTCACAGTATGGGCATGTCTCACAGTATGGGCATGTCTCACAGTATGGGCATGTCTCACAGTATGGCATAACTCACAGTATGGGCATGTCTCACAGTATGGGCATGTCTCACAGTATGGGCATAGCTCACAGTATGGGCATAACTCACGGTATGGGCATGTCTCACAGTATCGGCATAACTCGCGGTATGGGCATGTCTCACAGTATGGGCATGTCTCACAGTATGGGCATGTCTCACAGTATGGGCATGTCTCACAGTATGGGCATGTCTCACAGTATGGGCATGTCTCACAGTATGGGCATAGCTCACAGTATGGGCATGTCTCACAGTATGTAGACATTTGTGCTAAGTATTTAAGTGTACAGTCAAACTTGTTCTAAGCAGCCAGCCAAGGGAATTACAGTGGCTGCTTAGCACAGGTGGCTGCTTAATATAGGACAAATGTATAATAAAACACCATATTGGGAATCTGGAAACCGGTTGCTTAATACAGGTTGGCTGCTTAATAGAGGTGACCACTAACACAGGTTTGACTGTATATATATATATATTATATAATGTCCAAATTTGTGTATTTGTTGTACATGAACGAGATCACGGGCAACAAGTGCTTTATTATTGTGGCGTGCACTACAACTCTCCACACAGACCATTCCTAGAAAACAGGCAAGAACAGTTGTTACAGATCAGATACAGACTTCAGGCTCCGAGGTTATGAAACTGTTTTCCAATCTCAAACTCAGTCTCAAGCTTCCGATTGATTCAGATGAGTGTAAGCATGAGAATCGACCAATCAAATCACTTGAGTTTGAGTTTGAGATCTGAGAACAGTTTTATAACCTCGGGCCCAGGACCAGTTTTTGATGTTCTTGCCATCCATACTCACCTATATAAGACAAGTTTTTTCCACCAGATTATGGCTTCAAAGTGGTTTCCCGTTTTATACGCGAATGCTAAAAAAATAATATATATATACGTTATCCATAATTACGTTTTAGAAAAGATTCACTCGTCAACAGAAAATGTCTTCAACTTGCACTGACCAAGCATGCAATCTATATTTGTGTCTGGTGTCCATTTTATCAACCTGTGTTGTATGCGAACTCTTCAACTTGCACTGACCAAGCATGCAATCTATACGTGTGTCTGGTGTCCAGTCTATCAACCCATGTTGTATGCAAACTCTTCAACTTGCACTGACCAAGCATGCAATCTATACGTGTGTCTGGTGTCCATTTTATCAACCTGTGTTGTATGCGAGTACATGCATGCAAAAACCCACAGATTTCAGGACCAAAGTAGCGGAATCGTCTTATATGCGTCTTATAGGCGAGTATGGACGGTAGTTTAAACTTTATTTATATAACAAGCTTTAGCAACTTATATTACCATAATTACTCTCGTTTGCGCATTGTGAAATGGATTGACTGGAAGCTTATACAAGCCGTAAAATGGTAGCAAATGGTGTTGGCCAGGGTACTACGACATGAGATTATCTTTATGAGTTGTGTGTTTATTTATAGTTAGCTGCTCGGAACGAGGAAGGATCCAGTAAATGGAGTGACGTGGTGCCATACAAAACACAACCAGCTCGGCCGGACCCTCCCAGTAAACCTCAAATCAAGGGCAAAATTCATCCACATTATTTCAGAGTTACTTGGGGTAAGTGACTTTATATTGGTAAATGCTGTAAGCTGGTGCGTGTGACTGTCTTATATTGGTAAATGTTGTAAGCTGGTGCGTGTGACTGTCTTATATTGGTAAATGCTGTAAGCTGATGCGTGTGACTGTCTTATATTGGTAAATGCTGTAAGCTGATGCGTGTGACTGTCTTATATTGGTAAATGCTGTAAGCTGATGCGTGTGACTGTCTTATATTGGTAAATGCTGTAAGCTGGTGCGTGTGACTGTCTTATATTGGTAAATGCTGTAAGATGATGCGTGTGCCTGTCTTATATTGGTAAATGCTGTAAGCTGGTGCGTGTGACTGTCTTATATTGGTAAATGCTGTAAGCTGATGTGTGTGACTATCTTATATTGGTAAATGTTGTAAGCTGATGTATGTGACTGTCTTATATTGGTAAATGCTGTAAGCTGATGCGTGTGACTGTCTTATATTGGTAAATGCTGTAAGCTGATGTGTGTGACTATCTTATATTGGTAAATGCTGTAAGCTGATGTGTGTGACTGTCTTATATTGGTAAATGCTGTAAGATGATGCGTGTGACTGTCTTATATTGGTAAATGCTGTAAGCTGATGCATGTGACTGTCTTATATTGGTAAATGCTGTAAGCTGGTGCGTGTGACGGTCTTATATTGGTAAATGCTGTAAGCTGATGCGTGTGACTGTCTTATATTGGTAAATGCTGTAAGCTGGTGCGTGTGACTGTCTTATATTGGTAAATGCTGTAAGCTGATGCGTGTGACTGTCTTATATTGGTAAATGCTGTAAGCTGATGCGTGTGACTGTCTTATATTGGTAAATGCTGTAAGCTGATGCGTGTGACTGTCTTATATTGGATAATCGAAAATAACCTTATCAAAGATATATATCTTCTTAACTCTTTCAGTGCCGAATAAATTCAGAGCAGGTGCAAACAACATAGATCCAGATCAGCCGCGGCGTAACGCCGCGTCTGATCAGGATCTATGTTGTTTGCTATTCGGACAGGTGCTTCAGCTCCACTGTCTGAAGAGCAATCAGCATATAGCCTGATCAGACGGCACATTCTGTTCTGTGCAATTGGATTATCTACTTTTTTACAAATTCGCTTTTATGCGACATTGGCGGTGAAAGAGTTAAATCAGATTGATTTTGAACATTTTGTTTTTGTTTACAATTTTCATACAAAATATTGTCAAGTAAGATACACTGACCCATCTATAAAGCATTCCTTCTATTCAAATATTGTATTTAATGGTCATATTGTGTCTTAACCCTATTTTGTTGAAAATTAAATAATTTACGGTCGCACTTGCGCACATTCTCACTTCTCCCAAACATTCCGTCTAGAATGAGCCCTGTACTGTTCCTGATGTATCTGTTTGTAGTTTACATGTACGTATGGAATTTTAAATACATTTTTTTGGATCACATATAGTGTTGTATGCTTGATCCACATGTGCATGCAAATTATATAACGTAATATCCAATTTGAGCTATTGGACAATATCAACAGGTAAACATTTTAATAAGCTCTGAGCGTGTCTGATGAATGCTTGAATGTCGTAGAGTACATGCGTGCTAGTGCAATGCTCCACCGTCGGGTTCCAGAAGCTACAAGATTATCAGTTTATACAACATTGATTTATCTAGTTGTCACATTCCAGTCTATGAATTGTTTATTCCTTGCTACACAATCGTCATGGTTACACGTTGTTCTTTCAGACCCGCCTAAAGATGAAGGTGGAGCCGAGATCACAAAATATATTGTAGAATTAGACGATGGTAAAGGTAAGCTAAGTATTTAAATAGAGACTATCTATAATAGTTGTACAGACGGATCTGTAGTCCAGTCGTAGCACGCTGGACTGGTAATCCAGGGATCGCAGGTTCGATCCCCCGTCTCGCCCTAATCAAATTTTCAGATGGGACTTTAAATCGAGCTATCGTGTTAGTGCTGTACACCGTGCACGTAAATAGTTCCATCTCTCAGCAGACAAACGGATTTGTAGTTCAGTGGTAACACGCTGGATCGTAGGTTCGATCCCCCGTTTGACCATAATAAAATTAACAGTCTTTCAGGTGGGACTTTAAACTGAGATCTCGTGTCGATGCTGTACACTGTGCACGTAAAAGAAGCAGAGGAGACTCTGGAATGGGTAGCTGTCTGTATCATTGCACTATCTATCCTCCAACAATCTAAAATGACTAATCTCTTCAGGAGGCGTCGCTCATATGGGCAACTGATAGCGACGATAAATAAACGTAAAACACACACACATAGTATGGAAATTAGGCCACATGACAAAACTAACATAATGCACGTAAAGGTGAACTCGATGACTAGTTTTAATGCATATTATTACCATCAAATTTTGAATGAGAAAAAACTTCTGTGATTAAAAGTTAATTTGCGCAAATCTACATGTACAAAAAATTGAACAGGTATTGCGTAATGATAATTATTACCTAATGCTCTATATAACTTGTAATTCGTTATTTTTGCCTGTTTCATTGCATTTTTTATCCTTCGCTCAGGTCTGGGCAACAGTTCGAACTGTTGACCGGGCAATAGTTTGAACTGTTTCATACTAGACATTTGAACCAATCATACTCTGAGTATGCTTTCACTGTGCGCAGTAGGATGCGCAATAGGGTGTTATGGAAGTCAAAGTAAAAAATACGTCCCGAATACATTTTAGCTCTGACTGCGCTTGAAGTCATCGATATACATTATTTGAAGCCCTCCTTTCCGTTCATTAATTCCTTTTCGTATTTTATTGCATACTTACCGGCATACCGGCTTTTAGACCTAAACCAAGCGTTTACAAATGATGATTGATTAGTCATCGGCCGACAAACTGGGAAAAACAGAAATTTATCTTGAATTATGGCCCAGGCTAGGTTTGAAGACATGACTGAGGATGTTTTTTGAGTTAGTCAAATATTATAGAATATAAGGTATGTACAACAGTTATATAGTGCATTAGGTAATAAAACAGTTTATTTCATGGGTGTTTGGGGAACAGTCAAAACTATTGTCCCTCGGTATCAGGGAAGACATTTCGAAAGTATTCCCTGATACCTCGGGACAATAGTTTTGACTGTTCCCCAAACACCCATGAAATAACTGTATACTGTTGCATAGGTCTACATGCGTAATGATAACTGTTGCATAGGTCTACATGCCTAATGATAACTGTTGCCTAGGTCTACATGCATAATGATAACTGTTGCCTAGGTCTACATGCATAATGATAACTGTTGCCTAGGTCTACATGCATAATGATAACTGTTGCCTAGGTCTACATGCGTAATGATAACTGTTGCATAGGTCTACATGCGTAATGATAACTGTTGCATAGGTCTACATGCCTAATGATAACTGTTGCCTAGGTCTACATGCATAATGATAACTGTTGCCTAGGTCTACATGCGTAATGATAACTGTTGCATAGGTCTACATGCCTAATGATAACTGTTGCCTAGGTCTACATGCGTAATGATAACTGTTGCATAGGTCTACATGCATAATGATAACTGTTGCATAGGTCTACATGCGTAATGATAACTGTTGCATAGGTCTACATGCCTAATGATAACTGTTGCATAGGTCTACATGCATAATGATAACTGTTGCCTAGGTCTACATGCGTAATGATAACTGTTGCCTAGGTCTACATGCATAATGATAACTGTTGCATAGGTCTACATGCGTAATGATAACTGTTGCCTAGGTCTACATGCGTAATGATAACTGTTGCATAGGTCTACATGCGTAATGATAACTGTTGCATAGGTCTACATGCCTAATGATAACTGTTGCCTAGGTCTACATGCATACTGATAACTGTTGCCTAGGTCTACATGCGTAATGATAACTGTTGCCTAGGTCTACATGCATAATGATAACTGTTGCATAGGTCTACATGCGTAATGATAACTGTTGCCTAGGTCTACATGCGTAATGATAACTGTTACCTAGGTCTACATGCCTAATGATAACTGTTGCCTAGGTCTACATGCGTAATGATAACTGTTACCTAGGTCTACATGCGTAATGATAACTGTTGCCTAGGTCTACATGCGTAATGATAACTGTTGCCTAGGTCTACATGCATAATGATAACTGTTGCATAGGTCTACATGCGTAATGATAACTGTTGCCTAGGTCTACATGCGTAATGATAACTGTTACCTAGGTCTACATGCCTAATGATAACTGTTGCATAGGTCTACATGCCTAATGATAACTGTTACCTAGGTCTACATGCCTAATGATAACTGTCTAGGTCTATGTGAAAGAACTTTACAAATATATTATCCTGTACTAAACCAGTGTTACATTTAAACAATTATGGACATGACCGGCATGCTGGAAATTCGCCATTCGAGCAGATGACATTTCATTAAAATGATCCCATCGGGTCCACAAACCCAACTTTCTAGGAAAACTAAGAAAATGAACACACTTGTTGCCTGCTCATTTCACCTGCAGCATGCTAAATATTACAGAAAATTGTGTTTATTTGATTCATATTTAACCAACTATAATAATATATACATCATGCTTGCTGTAGGAACAGGTAAGCTTGGAATCCTTGTTGTAACGTTGTATGATTTAGTTAGTCATTTCTTAGTTATATATCTGTATCTGTGTGATTCTCCATCAGTGTTATTTAGCTAGAAATTCTTCATTTTATTTGTCCAAATTTGTCCAAATTACGTAGACATCACCAAAGTTGTATTGTTGGTGCATCGATCAATATGTTGTCTCTTGCACACCCAATCTCCCACGCTTCACTCATTAACCCTTTGCCCCTTACTAGAATAGCACTTCTGGCACCAGAGCTGCTGCTAGATGGGAATGGATTAGCTTGTCAATCATTCCAATAGCTTGGCGAGACATTTTCGCAAAGACAAAACAATTACTGGTTTAACAACGAATGCTCAAGCTATCTGTCTGTGTGTTATAGTTGTGTGATGTCAGTGTTGTCATGGTAATGCTGCAACATAATTGAGTGTATTGCTTTTAAATTATGCATCATAATTGTGCATTTCGTTGGAGTTGAGCTGTTGAGCATGGCTTGGAACACTGATGTCTTGTATTACAGAACATGTTTAAACTCCTTACACACTAGCGCATCCAGTTCTTAAACTCCTTACACACTAGCGGATCCAGTTCTTAAACTCCTTACACACTAGCGGATCCAGTTCTTAAACTCCTTACACACTAGCGGATCAAGGTCCCCCCTCCACAATAACAAATGATGTCAAAGAATTGGGAATTACTGATATTCTGTCAAGAAAATTTATGCCTAGGTCCCTTTGCACTAGGCACCCATATAGCAGTCAGGTATCACCCTCCCGTTCAGATGTTAGCATGTTTCAATTCTGCAAATTCAAAATATTTGTTGGAACAAGAAACTGGTCACTCTACGCTCTGGTGATTTTTCTGCCTTGCAATATTTGGAATCATTGAATGACATTTTGAAGCCTCCAGTAATCTGAAGTTGGGCAATATTGAAAAATGGCTTACAGTTGATTTAAGTGTGAGATAGTTAAATAGAGAATATTAGGTTACTGTTTTATAAATTTTAATTTATTAGGCGAGTCGGAGAAAAAATACAAGGCGAGGCTCTGCCATCCTACATTCTGAGTGTGCACCCGACACAAAAACAAACAAACTAGCCATGACAGCTTACAAACTCGCTACGCACTTGGTAATATGTTGCGCATTGATATTTCTATTTATAGATAAATGATAAATGATATTTCTCTGACAACAGTAGTTTCCAGAGGTGTCTCATCGAGTGCTGTTAATTCATCCCAAACAACCTGAAAATTTGCCTGTACACGACTTTCTTCTTGGGACATTTTCAGCAGACAACACAATGTGACGTGATGTTTATGACGTTGCAGGTTATGAGATGGTGTTTGTACATGTTGTGTTTATGACATTGCAGGTTATGAGATGGTGTTTGTACATGTTGTGTTTATGACGTTGCAGGTTATGAGATAGTGTTTGTACATGTTGTGTTTATGACGTTGCAGGTTATGAGATAGTGTTTGTACATGTTGTGTTTATGACGTTGCAGGTTATGAGATGGTGTTTGTACATATTGTGTTTATGACGTTGCAGGTTATGAGATAGTGTTTGTACATGTTTTGTTTATGACGTTGCAAGTTATGAGATGGTGTTTGTACATGTTGTGTTTATGACATTGCAGGTTATGAGATGGTGTTTGTACATATTGTGTTTATGACGTTGCAGGTTATGAGATGGTGTTTGTACATGTTGTGTTTATGACATTGCAGGTTATGAGATGGTGTTTGTACATGTTTTGTTTATGACGTTGCAGGTTATGAGATGGTGTTTGTACATATTGTGTTTATGACGTTGCAGGTTATGAGATAGTGTTTGTACATGTTTTGTTTATGACGTTGCAGGTTATGAGATGGTGTTTGTACATGTTGTGTTTATGAAGTTGCAGGTTATGAGATGGTGTTTGTACATGTGTTTATGATGTTGCAGGTTATGAGATGGTGTTTGTACATGTTTTGTTTATGATGTTGCAGGTTATGAGATGGTGTTTGTACATGTGTTTATGATGTTGCAGGTTATGAGATGGTGTTTGTACATGTTGTGTTTATGACATTGCAGGTTATGAGATGGTGTTTGTACATGTGTTTATGACGTTGCAGGTTATGAGATGGTGTTTGTACATGTTGTGTTTATGATGTTGCAGGTTATGAGATGGTGTTTGTACATGTTGTGTTTATGACGTTGCAGGTTATGAGATGGTGTTTGTACATGTTGTGTTTATGACGTTGCAGGTTATGAGATGGTGTTTGTACATATTGTGTTTATGACATTGCAGGTTATGAGATGGTGTTTGTACATGTTTTGTTTATGACATTGCAGGTTATGAGATGGTGTTTGTACATGTTTTGTTTATGATGTTGCAGGTTATGAGATGGTGTTTGTACATGTTTTGTTTATGATGTTGCAGGTTATGAGATGGTGTTTGTACATGTTTTGTTTATGACGTTGCAGGTTATGAGATAGTGTTTGTACATGTTTTGTTTATGATGTTGCAGGTTATGAGATGGTGTTTGTACATATTGTGTTTATGACGTTGCAGGTTATGAGATAGTGTTTGTACATATTGTGTTTATGACGTTGCAGGTTATGAGATGGTGTTTGTACATGTTTTGTTTATGATGTTGCAGGTTATGAGATGGTGTTTGTACATGTTTTGTTTATGATGTTGCAGGTTATGAGATGGTGTTTGTACATGTTTTGTTTATGACGTTGCAGGTTATGAGATAGTGTTTGTACATGTTTTGTTTATGATGTTGCAGGTTATGAGATAGTGTTTGTACATGTTTTGTTAATGACGTTGCAGGTTATGAGATGGTGTTTGTACATGTTTTGTTTATGACATTGCAGGTTATGAGATGGTGTTTGTACATATTGTGTTTATGACGTTGCAGGTTATGAGATAGTGTTTGTACATATTGTGTTTATGACATTGCAGGTTATGAGATGGTGTTTGTACATGTTTTGTTTATGACGTTGCAGGTTATGAGATGGTGTTTGTACATGTGTTTATGACGTTGCAGGTTATGAGATGGTGTTTGTACATATTGTGTTTATGACGTTGCAGGTTATGAGATGGTGTTTGTACATGTTTTGTTTATGACGTTGCAGGTTATGAGATGGTGTTTGTACATGTGTTTATGACGTTGCAGGTTATGAGATGGTGTTTGTACATGTTTTGTTTATGACATTGCAGGTTATGAGATGGTGTTTGTACATATTGTGTTTATGACGTTGCAGGTTATGAGATGGTGTTTGTACATGTTTTGTTTATGACATTGCAGGTTATGAGATGGTGTTTGTACATATTGTGTTTATGACGTTGCAGGTTATGAGATGGTGTTTGTACATGTTGTGTTTATGACATTGCAGGTTATGAGATGGTGTTTGTACATATTGTGTTTATGACGTTGCAGGTTATGAGATGGTGTTTGTACATGTTTTGTTTATGACATTGCAGGTTATGAGATGGTGTTTGTACATGTTTTGTTTATGACGTTGCAGGTTATGAGATGGTGTTTGTACATATTGTGTTTATGACATTGCAGGTTATGAGATGGTGTTTGTACATGTTTTGTTTATGACATTGCAGGTTATGAGATGGTGTTTGTACATGTTTTGTTTATGACATTGCAGGTTATGAGATGGTGTTTGTACATGTTTTATTTATGACATTGCAGGTTATGAGATGGTGTTTGAGGGTACAGAGCGGGAGCATTCTTGTTATGAATTGATACCAGGTCATACATACAGGGTGCGAGTAGCTGCCTGCAGCGTAGGCGGACGGAGTGATGTAAGTATAGGGTGTCCCAAAAAACTTGTGTCGCCACTTTTAAAGTTCAATTAATCCTAAATATACAATTACAATCCATTGATTCATAATGCAGTATTTAATTTGGAAATCATGCATACCTGGCACTTATGGGGTTTAGTAGTGTGGGCTTTAATAATAAAAAACCCCAGTTTGTGAGTGGATTGTGTTTTTTCATCAGAACCATAACTTCAGTGCGAGCGAATGTAGTTTGACCGTGACATCTTTACCGTTATCCAACCTGCATATCATAATTATTAATTAACAACTAGTATTTGTATATATGATTGGCTGCTGACACCTACAACGTTTATTTCAGTTCTCAGAGGTGTGTGTAGCAAACACTCAATCAGTGCCACCAGGCCAGTGTTCAGTCCCGAAGCTACAGGGCAAGCCTAAAGCCACATCTCTACATCTCCGATGGGGTGAGTCTCATCTTAACTACAGGTCTCGAGAGCGATTTAATATAATATATATTATAATAAACTTGTTTCTTAATCGAGCTAAAATAATTTGTATAAACTAACTAAAACTACATCATTACATCTGATGGTCCTTAAACTACAGGGCAAGCCTAAAACTACATCTCGGATCGGATAAGCCAGATCTTTAAGACCTCAAATGGTGTAACGTAGGTTTTTAAACCAGTTGATGTGTTCGGTGTTCTAACAATAACTTACTTTCTCTGGCTTCCAGCATACCCAGACAACAATGGCGGTGCCCAGGTAGCGGAGTTCGCGGCCCAGATGATACTTCCTGACAACACTAGTCGAGAAGTCTACAAAGGTCGTGACCTTGATTGCATTGTGGCTGGGCTGTCCCCTGGACGACCCTACCTCTTTCAAGTTAGGGCTTTCAATCGAGCAGGGGTAAGCTTTTAATGATAACAGGCAAAGCGAGGAAGGTGTATGCTCCCTGGATGTACAATCAGACTCACTGTATAAGGCATCTTATGTATTATTATAGTAGGGTTTTTTAGTGCAGTGGTTAGCGTGCTTGCTTCTCACCAATGCAACTTGGGTTCGATCCTCGGACGGGGAAGTATGTGAGATGGTACGGTGGTCGCCAGATCGAGAGTGATTAATATAAGTAGCTATGACTTGTTTCGCAATTGTTGTTAAATAACTAAAGTTTAAAAAACAAATCACCTACCCCCCTTCACTACTCAAAATGCACCCTGCCTCTTTTCTGACCCACCCTGCCCTTTTTCCCACTCTGGAATAAACCCTAGTTATTGACACATAATAAGTGACCACTTGCTTGGAGGAAGACTCACTGAAGGTGACCTATAAACTTTATGAACACTACCTTACCTAACTATAGTACATTCCACACAACAGTAGATACAACTATAGTACATTCCACACAACAGTAGATACAACTATAGTACATTCCACACAACAGTAGATACAACTATAGTACATTCCACACAACAGTAGATACAACTATAGTACATTCCACACAACAGTAGATACAACTATAGTACATTTCACACAACAGTAGATACAACTATAGTACATTCCACACAACAGTAGATACAACTATAGTACATTCCACACAACAGTAGATACAACTATAGTACATTCCACACAACAGTAGATACAACTATAGTACATTCCACACAACAGTAGATACAACTATAGTACATTCCACACAACAGTAGATACAACTATAGTACATTCCACACAACAGTAGATAACTATAGTACATTCCACACAACAGTAGATACAACTATAGTACATTCCACCTAATCGTGGACCTGTGTTTTGACGTCCTGAAGTAACGTTTATCCTCCAGACATAAACAGAGAATAATATATAGACATGTCACTGTTTGCATGTTTTCGAAGGATCAAAGCTTGAAACATTCCATTGGCCACAGTGCAACAGACAACGGTGTCTATGGAGAAAGTAAACACAAATTGGATTTCGACGTTGCGGCACTTTGCTTTACAGACTATTGGGAAAATCACAACATTTGTGAAGTTTGACTTGAAAATGAGATAAATCAAAAAAAGTATAAATTGCAAATAACCTTGCACTTGTGGTGATTTCTTACCATGTTTAATGTAACGAGTTTTGGAATTTTGTTATTTAGCGAGCATTAGAGCGTAATAGTATCAATTCCAAAACCACGCTTCATAAAACATGGTATGAAATCACCACGAGTGTAAGATCCGTTTTATCACATAACCATGGTAACAATAACGGTAAATTTGAAAATTATTTTCTGTTTGCCAGTATTAGCATACTTTTGTGCCTTATTACATCTCAAGGAAATGTAAGGTGCATCTTTACACCATAGTATATAGTCCCTAATAAGCAAACATATTTGACTTTAGGTCTCAAGAGTTTTCATTGTATTTACTAGTGAAAAATGTTGGACATATAGGCCAGGACATACATGTGAAGTATCAACATTTCTTGCGCAATTTTTTCATCAATATGTAAGAATTGCACCTTGAGAACTGTTTCTATGCATATTTTATATGTCACTCTTTGTAATGAGAACTGTGGAAGTCGTGATAGCGCAGTGGATGCGCGTTCGCTTCAGGTACGAAATATCCGGAGTTAGAGCCCCACTGGAGCCGTTACGATTGTGCCCTTAGACAAGGCATTTAAATTCCACATTGACTCTTCTCTCTCTCCCTCGTGGTGCTGGATTTCATCAGGAATGAGGTTTCGAGAGTGATTAATATAAGTTGTAAGAACTTGTTTCGCAATCGAGCTAAAATAAATTTGTATAAACTAATGAGAAGTGTCCCACTAACCATGTATTATGCAAATATTTACAGTAATTCAATTATTTATTATTTTGTATGTTTTATTTTCTTGTACAGGGTGGACCCTGGTCAGAACCTCTAGAGGTTGTGAGCGGTGCTGGCGTCCCCGACCCTCCCAAGATGCCGCTGTGCATGTGCCGGTCAGCTCACAGTGCACTGGTGCAGTGGGAAGGACCAGTTAATAATGGTGCTACAATCACAGATTACAGACTGGAATGGCAGTTAAAGTCAGACCAGGACTTCTCGCAGGTGAACATATAACCATTATATACAGTAAAACCTGTCTATGTAGACCACATACACGCAGGGATCATTCTAGAGGGCGATATGGGCGAAATTGTCGCCCTAGTGACCCTGACTTCGCCCTCTGGAGGCCCCACTTTTTTGGTTTTTACGATTTTCAAACAAAATGTTGTCTAGTAAGATACACTGGCCCATTATAAAGCACTCCTCCTATTCAAATGTTGTATTTAATGGTTGTACTGTGCATTTTTAGCCTATTTTGCAGAAGTATATTAAAGAACACCATTTAAGGAAGCGATCACATGCTTTCTCACTTCTCCCAAAAATTCTGACCTAGAATGAACCCTGATACAAGGGAAGATATAATTATATGTAATGTTTATTTGTGGGATATAATTATATGTAATGTTTATTTGCGGGATATAATTATATGTAATGTTTATTTGCGGGATATAATTATATGTAATGTTTATTTGCGGGATATAATTATATGTAATGTTTATTTGCGGGTTATAATTATATGTAATGTTTATTTGCGGGATATAATTATATGTAATGTTTATTTGCGGGATATAATTATATGTAATGTTTATTTGCGGGATATAATTATATGTAATGTTTATTTGCGGGATATAATTATATGTAATGTTTATTTGCGGGATATAATTATATGTAATGGATGCATATGTACTACACATATTTGAAATGTTGAAACTGTTGCCTCATCTATCTGGATTACAAGTAGATGTTGTGTCTGCCAGCTAGTTTAAGGGGCTTTCATAACATCATCATTCTCATTTACATTTCTTTCAAGACATCAAAACTCTGTAATTAACGTTGCAACTTTTAACAACTGTTCTTCATGTAAAATATTATTTCAATAATTTAATGATTTGATGTTGCAGTAATACAGTAAGCGTTTAAGTTCCGACATGAAATATAACGGGAATGATGCAATGGAAATGCATAGATTTGCACATAGATTTTTGGGGCCAGGGATTGCGGTTAAGTTGTTATACGATGGATGCAATCAAATATTGCTCAGCTGTAACCTATAAAAATATCATTGTTTTATAATATTTTTGTAATTACAGGAATTTAATAAAAAATAACAAATAATTAAAGAAATAGAAAGTATATTATACATGATCAATCATAGTTTTGCAAATTAGGTGAGTTTATATTTATGTACATTTAATTGATATATTTTACTTTGTGGTTTTACTGGAAAGTTGCACTACCAAAATGGCAATAATGGCCCAGAAATCGATGACTTAATTTTGTTGCGGCTGAATTTCACAAATTTTTGAAATTTATGATTTGCTTAAGAATGGTAAATGTAACATTGCTGAATATTTAAATTGCAATAATAACTGGAATATCTGAGATGTCTGGGTCATGGTTTTGTGATGTTTGACATTCAGGGACAGGTTATGACCTTCCACACTCACTTATACGACCAGGTTTTCACCACCAGATTACAGCCTCAAAGTGGCTTCCCGTCGTATAAGTGAGTGCTAAAAAATGTGCTAAATGAGCACTCTGACACTGAAAATTACTTACTGTGTGTATGTGTGTGTGTGTGTGTGTGTGCGTGTGCGCGTGCGCGTGTGTGTTTATTTATCGTCGCTACCGGTTGCCCATATGAGCGACACCTCCTGAAGCGATTAGTCATTTTAGATTTTTGGAGGATAGTGCAATGATACAGACAGAGACCCATTCCAGAGTCTCCTCAGGTTCTTTTACATGCACAGTGTAAAGCACCGACACGAGACCTCGTTTAAAGTCCCATCTGAAAGATTGTTAATTTTATTAGGGTCAGATGGGGGATCGAACCTGCGATCCCTGGATTACCAGTCCAGCGTGTTACCACGGGACTACAGATCCATCTTACACTGGCCAAACATGCAATTTATACCTGTGTTTGGTGTCCATTATTAACTCATCTTATTATATGCGAGTGCATGCCAAAGCCCACAGATTTCAGGACCAATGTATGGGGGGTCTTATAGTCGAGTGTGGATGGTAAATCAAAATTAGAATGCCCACAAATAATGTTTTATACAGTTTTGTTTTGAAATTGATTGGTTATAAATGTGGAAATATCATTTTCTTTGTAATCTATTTTCAGCTGTACTTTGGTCCAAACACAAGCCACGAAGTAAAGGGTTTGAATCCTGCAACTTGTTACGTATTTAGGGTCCAAGCAATAAACAGTGCAGGTCAGGGACTGTACAGCCCCGTGGCCACCTGTCAGACTCCACCCTCTAGCCCCTCAGCGGTAGTCTCGATACGGGCGAGTTCTGCAGCCACAAGTGTTCAACTAGTCTGGAAAGTTCCGCATGACAATGGAAGCGAAATATACGCATATAACATAGACATTGGTGAAAAACAATTAATCTGTGTTAGTGCTGTTTCGGAATATACGCTGGAGGAGCTCACGCCAGAAACATCTTACAAGTGAGTACATAGAACACATTTTATATTCATTGTGAAGTCATTTTAACCCTTAAACTAAACTAAAGTCGCTATTGCAAACAGCATAGAGCCTGATCAGACGGCACGTATTCGGATAATGGGGCTAAAACACTTGTCTGAATAGCAAACAACATAGATCCTGATCAGATGCCACATTCTGAATAGCAAACAACATATTACCTTAAGAATTTTTTGTAATTTAATGAGCGGGAGGTCGAAGGTTCGAACCTTGTCAGGGGTTCATTCTGAAAATGGCCGGTTGGTGAGCCGTCGGCTAGTTAAATAATTGTTACTGATTGTCCATCAGCCTGGCACCTGCCTGCAGGATGTACTGTTGTTCTTAAAAGGTGTCTCAGAGTTAGAACTGGCTGGCCATTTCAATACGAGTCACGTGTCTCAGAGTCAGAAATGGCTGGCCCTTTCAATACGAGTCACGTGTCTCAGAGTCGGAAATGTCTGGCCCTTTCAATACGAGTCACATGTCTCAGAGTCGGAAATGTCTGGCCCTTTCAATACAAGTCACGCTATGATAAACAATCAATTTTTATTTACATTCAGGGTTCGTATTCAAGCTATAAACGGTATAGGAGTTGGAGCATTCAGTTCAGCAGTGAAGTTCACAACCCGAGCGTTGCCTCCGAGACCACCAAAATTAGAGTGTTGTGGTCTGGCACATAATAGTATAAAATTGAAATGGGGAGACGGAAGGAATGCAGATCTCATCACGTATACACTAGAGATGGATAGAGAGGACGGCAAGTAAGTAGGGGATAATAGCAAGTACATCTACACCATTAACTAGTCAATGTCATTGTCACTACACTGAAACCTGTGTTAGTGGTCATCTCTATTAACCCTTTCCTTCATAGAGATTTAGGTTAATATACTATTATATCTCCATGCAAACGACAGCCATTTAACCCTTTCCTTCATAGAGATTTAGGTTAATATACTATTATTTCTCCATGCAAACGACAGCCATTTAACCCTTTCCTTCATAGAGATTTAGGTTAATATACTATTATATCTCCATACAAACGACAGCCATTTAACCCTTTCCTTCATAGAGATTTAGGTTAATATACTATTATATCTCCATACAAACGACGCATTTAACCCTTTCCTTCATAGAGATTTAGGTTAATATACTATTATATCTCCATACAAACGATAGCCATTTAACACCTTCCTTCATAGAGATTTAGGTTAATATACTATTATATCTCCATACTAACGACAGCCATTTAACCCTTTCCTTCATAGAGATTTAGGTTAATATACTATTATATCTCCATACAAACAACAGCCATTTAACCCTTTCCTTCATAGAGATTTAGGTTAATATACTATTATATCTCCATACAAACGACAGCCATTTAACCCTTTCCTTCATAGAGATTTAGCTTAATATACTATTATATCTCCATACAAACGACAGCCATTTAACCCTTTCCTTCATAGAGATTTAGCTTAATATACTATTATATCTCCATACAAACGACAGCCATTTAACCCTTTCCTTCATAGAGATTTAGCTTAATATACTATTATATCTCCATACAAACGACAGCCATTTAACACCTTCCTTCATAGAGATTTAGGTTAACATACTATTATATCTCATACAAACGACAGCCATTTAGCTATCATGCAGTGGATACATATTCGCCATATCTATCCCACCTCAATAGATATTACATGAGATTTTGGCCTTTATTATGAACATTGGTTAGGCTACTACAGTGTCAATGAATGTCGTATTGGTAATGGCGTCAAGATGTGCTTCTATGAAGAAAAGGGTTAAGCATCCAACCTGCATTAAGCAGCCAGTTTTCAGATTCCCAATGGGTTTTATTATATATGTAAACATATCACATATAACAGCAGTCACTTTAGTACCCTTTCCAATAAATACTGGCAATACCTCTTTACAACCTCAAGAATGGCTTTATAAGTGATAGATTCATTGAGTTGGTATATAGCTACCCTTTCCAATAAATACTGGCAATACCTCTTTACAACCTCAAGAATGGCTTTATAAGTGATAGATTCATTGAGTTGGTATATAGCTACCCTTTCCAATAAATACTGGCAATACCTCTTTACAACCTCACGGATGCTTTTATAAGTGATAGATTCATTGAGTTGGTATATAGCTACCCTTTCCAATAAATAGGCCAACTAAATATTATATCATGGATCATGGACTTGTTTGTTACCATGGCTTTGTTTGTTAGTTTATACAAATTTAGGTTAGCTCTTAGATTAATCGCTCTCGAGACCTCATTCCTGATGGAATCCAGTGCGATAAGGAAAGAGAAGAGATTATTTGGATTTCTGTGTCTTGCCGAAGGATACAGTCGGGTTTTGAACCTCTAGATTACGAGGCGAACACCATTTCCATTTCACCAAGGTTCCACTAAATTATCTGATATATTGCATATTTGGGAGACTGACTATTGTATTCATACGTTACAGCTTCCAGGAGGTGTACAAGGGCCAGGCATTTATGTGTAAAGTGAATCGCCTGTCAGAGATGACAAGCTATGATTTCCGGATTTACGCGAGCAATGATGCAGGCAGCGGACCATATTCAGAAACTTACACATTCACCACAACCACGGCCCCACCACCAGCATTAAAAGGTACAGGCCTTTCATTTATTCCTACCCACTGTTGCAAAATATCGAGGCTCGTAAACTGTTGACATTATTTAGTATGTCACAAATCATCAAAAATTCTCAGGAATTTCAAACATAAATTTCAAAAATGTTCAAAGATGAGTTTAAACATTATTTATATTTAGAACAAACATAGTAAAGTATAAATAATATGTACATACATGTAGGATTGAAGAGAAAGCAGCCTGCTTGTATGGTTATATGTACATACATGTAGGATTGAGGAGAAAGCAACCTGCTTGTATGGTTATATGTACATACATGTAGGATTGAGGAGAAAGCAACCTGCTTGTATGGTTATATGTACATACATGTAGGATTGAAGAGAAATCAACCTGCTTGTATGGTTATATGTACATACATGTAGGATTGAGGAGAAAGCAACCTGCTTGTATGGTTATATGTACATACATGTAGGATTGAAGAGAAAGCAACCTGCTTGTATGGTTATATGTACATACATGTAGGATTGAGGAGAAAGCAACCTGCTTGTATGGTTATATGTACATACATGTAGGATTGAGGAGAAAGCAACCTGCTTGTATGGTTATATGTACATACATGTAGGATTGAGGAGAAAGCAACCTGCTTGTATGGTTATATGTACATACATGTAGGATTGAGGAGAAAGCAACCTGCTTGTATGGTTATATGTACATACATGTAGGATTGAGGAGAAAGCAACCTGCTTGTATGGTTATATGTACATACATGTAGGATTGAGGAGAATGCAATCTGCTTGTTTGGTTACCTATTTCTATGTTCAAGATTGTTCACAATTTTGCAATGCCAGTCTTCCCATCATATGTAGGACCACCTGACATGTCAGAGAAAAAAATCCTTCCGTCCGACAAACTAAATTGGAATTTTATCAGTAATTGACGAGTCCCAGCAGGCTACATCATAGCATCAGTACTGGTGATTGGTACATTTATCCACAACACTTACTGTTGCTAAGCAAAACAGGCCATAGACCAACTATATATGGATGTGTGATGGTGACAAGGCTAAGGGATTAGATATTATATACATAAAATAAACAATGAACGCTATTTCACATGTCTTTTTCAGTCCTGTAAAAATTTATTCAGTCTGGTAAAATGTTTTGTCCTGTAACTTGGTAGACCATCTGATGGATGGATGTTTAACCAGTTTGTACCATGTGTCCGTTACGAAGATGTTTGACAGCATGTATAGACAATGAAGGTGTATATCTTTGATTGCAGCCCCAAAAGTGGAGAATATAACTCTGACAAGTTGCCGGGTGGAGTGGCAGGCATGTAGAGCGATGGGTGATGACAGATTGGTGTACACTCTTCAGTTACAGAGTAGAGAACACGAATACCGACAGGTATATACTTACCCAGCATCATGCCCCCCAGCACACTAGACCTGTTACTGCCCCCCCCCAGCATACTAGACCTGTTACTGCCCCCCCCCAGCATACTAGACCTGTTACTGCTCCCCCCCAGCATACTAGACCTGTTACTGCCCCCCCCCCCAGCATACTGTTACTGCCCCCCCCCCCCAGCATACTAGATCTGTTACTGCCCCCCCAGCATACTAGACCTGTTACTCCCCCCCCCCAGCATACTAGACCTGTTACTGCCCCCCCCCCCCAGCATACTAGACCTGTTACTGCCCCCCCCCCCCCAGCATACTAGACCTGTTACTGCCCCCCCCAGCATACTAGATCTGTTACTGCCCCCCCCCCAGCATACTAGACCTGTTACTGCCCCCCCCCCCAGCATACTAGATCTGTTACTGCCCCCCCCCCCCAGCACACTAGATCTGTTACTCCCCCCCCCCAGCATACTAGATCTGTTACTGCCCCCCCCCCCAGCATACTAGATCTGTTACTGCCCCCCCCCAGCATACTAGATCTGTTACCCCCCCCCCAGCACACTAGATATGTTACTCCCCCCTCCCCCCCAGCATACTAGATCTGTTACTGCCCCCCCCCCAGCATACTAGATTTGTTACTGCCCCCCCCCCCCCCATACTAGATATGTTACTGCCCCCGTCCCAGCATACTAGATCTGTTACTGCCCCCCCCCCCATCATACTAGATCTGTTACTGCCCCCCCCCCCCAGCATACTAGATCTGTTACTCCCCCCCCCAGCACACTAGATCTGTTACTGCCCCCCCCCCCCCCAGCATACTAGATCTGTTACTGCTCCCCCCCCCAGCACACTAGATCTGTTACTGCCCCCCCCCCCCACCCAGCATACTAGATCTGTTACTCCCCCCCCCCCCCAGCACACTAGATATGTTACTGCCCCCCCCCCCAGCATACTAGATCTGTTACTGCCCCCCCCCCCCAGCACACTAGATATGTTACTCCCCCCCCCCTGCATACTAGATCTGTTACTCCCCCCCCCCCCCCCCAGCATACTAGATATGTTACTGCCCCCCCCCATCCAGCATACTAGATCTGTTACTGCCCCCCAGCATACTATATCTGTTACTCCCCCCCCCCCACCCAGCATACTAGATCTGTTACTCCCCCCCCCCCAGCACACTAGATCTGTTACTGCCCCCCCCCCCAGCACACTAGATCTGTTACTGCCCCCCAGCATACTAGATCTGTTACTCCCCCCCCCCCCAGCACACTAGATCTGTTACTGCCCCCCCCAGCACACTAGATCTGTTACTGCCCCCCAGCATACTAGATCTGTTACTCCCCCCCCCAGCACACTAGATATGTTACTGCCCCCCCCCCAAGCACACTAGATCTGTTACTGCCCCCACAGCATACTAGATCTGTTACTCCCCCCAGCACACTAGATCAGTTACTGCCCCCCCCCCCCCAGCACACTAGATCTGTTACTGCCCCCCCAGCACACTAGATCTGTTACTGCCCCCCCCCCCAGCACACTAGATCTGTTACTGCCCCCCAGCATACTAGATCTGTTACTGCCCCCCCCCCCCCAGCATACTAGATCTGTTACTGCCCCCAGCACACTAGATCAGTTCCCGCCCCCCAGCATACTAGATCAGTTCCCGCCACCCAGCACACTAGATCTGTTGCTGCCCCTATATTTCTATGGTTGAGTGTGTTTGTTTCACTATTGATGTATGGGATAGTGGTAATGGTGTTGCGAAGCGCTTGCTTCTATGTAAGAAATAGTTAAGATGAAAGTGGTAATTGTGCTGCATACCTCCGTAGGCCGTATTTTGAATGCAAAATGACTCGATGTCAAACTCACAATTTTGTTTCTCCGTTGGCCATAACAACATGACGTTGCATCACTCCGTGTGTGCATTCAGTAAAAGCTAACAATATGGATGTTTTCAAATGAAATCCCTAGTTTAAAGCATTCATTTTATTTAGGTTACGTCCGCCTCCGTGGTCGAGTGGTTAAGGTCGCTGACTTGTATACCACTGTAACCTATCATCACTGAAGGTCACGGGTTCGAGGCCCGGTCAGACTGTGTTTCATTTATATGAAAAAGTTGGCAGTTTCTTATAGAGGTTGGTGCACCCAAGTACTGGTTAACCGCTGGAGCCTGCCCAGGAAAGGTGTTGTTAGGTAAACTACCTGCCGGCGATATAGCCCAAAAATGCAGGCGTAAAACCCGAAATATAACTATAACTAACTTATTTGGGTTACAACGATTGTGAAACAAGCTTTAACAGTTTATATTAATCACTCTCGTTGGCGCGGATGGAAGCGTAATGTGGTCATTCGTGTGGGAGGAAACTGGAGTACCTGGAGAAAACCCACCTGTCCGATCTGGCGACAACCGTACCATCTCGCATACTTCTGGGTCTGAGGATCGAACCGGGATTACATTGGTGAGAAGTGAGCGTGCTAACCACTGCGCTAACCGGACAGTCTATAAAGTTTACGTGTTTATTGTATGAATCATGGTGCATAGAAGATTTATGTATTTTACAGGTGTACAAAGGGACAGAGACGTGCTTCAGCCTTGATGATCTACAGTGTAAATCAGATTACCATGTTCGTGTGTGTGCAATCCGGCAGTTCAATGACAACAGTGAAATATGCGGGGCATTTAGCCCGGGACATAATTTCTCCACTATCAGCCCGGAACCAGTTAAAACCATCATTTCTAACGTTGCCGATACTAAAGTATCCGAACGCAAACAATTAACCGACCAACAACTTGCTGCAATTTTTGTTGCTTTTCTTATGTTCGTTGCTGTATTAATAGCATTTATAGCCCAGCAGTTTCTCTCGTACACCTCTGGATCAGGAAACATGCGTGATGAAGTGTGATAGCAACGTGGGAGAAGGGGGGGGGGACAATAGAAAATAAGGATATATATTTCGCAGAGCTGGCATTCTGTAAAGGTGTTGTGATCATATTTTTTTCTCTCTGCATTTAATTTTCTTAAGTGTATATTTTTCGTGTGTTATTTTTCTTAGGAACTTTGTCTATGTGCAGGCACAATGACCTAATGTAGAGTAGCAGACAAATACTTACAGTGCTATCTATGTTCATCTTATCATCTAAAGTCTTATGGATTTATCTACCCGCGGGTGTCCGGGCTACATCACCGGGCTTCATTTATGCTTTATGCTCTCCTGCATGTTGTGGGGGCGGGGCAGGAGAGACATGTGGGGTGGGACAGGAGAGACATGTGGGGCAGGGCAGGAGAGACATGTGGGGCGGGGCAGGAGAGACATGTGGGGGACTATTCTTATTATTTCTCATAATATACTTTATACAGTATGTTAGTTAACCCATTTCATTCTGGATATATCTAAAGGCTTTTGCAAACAACATAGATCCAGATCAGCCGCAGCGTGACGCTGCGTGCTGATCAGGATCTATGTTGTTTGCTGCATAGCCAAGTGTCTTAGCAAGATCATCTGAATAGCAAACAGCATAGAGCCTAATCGGACGGAACGTTCCGTGGCGGTTAATCTGGCTCTTATGTTCTTTGCAAATACCGTTTGAACGGTATCCAGAATGAAATGGGTTAAAAGGCTAATTGTCATTGAAACTGACTAGCTTGAAGCAGTCATACTGACATCAGCCAACTGACTAATTAGTTTTCAATCAACAGTCTCTTGGACTGGCCAGCGTTGTCATTGAAACTGACTAGCTTGAAGCAGTCATACTGACATCAGCCAACTGACTGTATTGGAACTGACTGGCTTGAAGCAGTCATACTGACATCAGTGAACTGACTGGCTTGGAACTGACTGGGTTGAAGCAGTCATACTGACATCAGTGAACTGACTGGCTTGGAACTGACTGGCTTGAAGCAGTCATACTGACATCAGTGAACTGACTGGCTTGAAGCAGTCATACTGACATCAGTGAACTGACTGGCTTGAAGCAATCATACTGACATCAGTGAACTGACTAGCTTGGAACTGGCTTGGAACTGACTGGCTTGAAGCAGTCATATTGACATCAGTGAACTGACTGGCTTGGAACTGGCTTGGAACTGACTGGCTTGGAACTGGCTTGGAACTGACTGGCTTGGAACTGACTGGCTTGAAGCAGTCATATTGACATCAGTGAACTGACTGGCTTGGAACTGACTGGCTTGAAGCAGTCATATTGACATCAGCCAACTGACTAATTAGTTTTCAATCGACAGTCTCTTGGACTGGCCAGCGTGTTCGGACTAGCTTGGTATTTGAACTAGTCAGTTTAAGCCAGTTTTCTGTTGGCTTGCTGCTGACTAGCTCGACGTTTGAACCAGTTATCTTAGCCCAGTTTTCTGTTGCATCTCTGCTGACTAGCTCGACGTTTGAACCAGTTATCTTAGCCCAGTTTTCTGTTGCATCTCTGCTGACTAGCTCGACGTTTGAACCAGTTATCTTAGCCCAGTTTTCTGTTGCATCTCTGCTGACTAGCTCGACGTTTGAACCAGTTATCTTAGCCCAGTTTTCTGTTGCATCTCTGCTGACTAGCTCGACGTTTGAACCAGTTATCTTAGCCCAGTTTTCTGTTGCATCTCTGCTGACTAGCTCGACGTTTGAACCAGTTATCTTAGCCCAGTTTTCTGTTGCATCTCTGCTGACTAGCTCGACGTTTGAACCAGTTATCTTAGCCCAGTTTTCTGTTGCATCTCTGCTGACTAGCTCGACGTTTGAACCAGTTATCTTAGCCCAGTTTTCTGTTGCATCTCTGCTGACTAGCTCGACGTTTGAACCAGTTATCTTAGCCCAGTTTTCTGTTGCATCTCTGCTGACTAGCTCGACGTTTGAACCAGTTATCTTAGCCCAGTTTTCTGTTGCATCTCTGCTGACTAGCTCGACGTTTGAACCAGTTATCTTAGCCCAGTTTTCTGTTGCATCTCTGCTGACTAGCTCGACGTTTGAACCAGTTATCTTAGCCCAGTTTTCTGTTGCATCTCTGCTGACTAGCTCGACGTTTGAACCAGTTATCTTAGCCCAGTTTTCTGTTGCATCTCTGCTGACTAGCTCGACGTTTGAACCAGTTATCTTAGCCCAGTTTTCTGTTGCATCTCTGCTGACTAGCTCGACGTTTGAACCAGTTATCTTAGCCCAGTTTTCTGTTGCATCTCTGCTGACTAGCTCGACGTTTGAACCAGTTATCTTAGCCCAGTTTTCTGTTGCATCTCTGCTGACTAGCTCGACGTTTGAACCAGTTATCTTAGCCCAGTTTTCTGTTGCATCTCTGCTGACTAGCTCGACGTTTGAACCAGTTATCTTAGCCCAGTTTTCTGTTGCATCTCTGCTGACTAGCTCGACGTTTGAACCAGTTATCTTAGCCCAGTTTTCTGTTGGATCGCTGCTGACTAGCTCGACGTTTGAACCAGTTATCTTAGCCCAGTTTTCTGTTGCATCTCTGCTGACTAGCTCGACGTTTGAACCAGTTAACTTAGCCCAGTTTTCTGTTGGATCGCTGCTGACTAGCTCGACGTTTGAACCAGTTATCTTAGCCCAGTTTTGCGGATTCTAATCATTTATTGATAAGTGAGTAGGGAACTATTTTATCTGTTCAATATATATATGCATCGTATAAAATAGTTCTGTATTCATCCTCACCATTGGTATTTCAGTTTAGCATGCTGAATGTTGGGTAAAGGAAGGAAAGAACAGTTGTAATGTTTTGTTGAATTTTAATGTGTACATTCTACACACAGTTTATTAATTGAATATTGTTTGTTTCTTTAATAAGGCGTTTACAGATTGTATGTATATTTAAGAATTATGTGGTCAAACTTACTTTTAAATTAAATATTGGAATGTCTTTTTTAGAATTACTATTGAGTGACTCGATCACATTCGATGTAAGCATTTCCTTGGCATTTCGTGTACTATGCTTTACTCATCGTTTTTTGTGTGAAACTAAAATAATACCAATCTTCCATCTTTTGCTTCATTTGACGTGACGGCCACACACGACCACGACTGAACTGATGAAAAAGAAAAAAGTCTGAAACATTAAAAGCAAATGGAAACTTATTATGAAATTGATAAAAGTTCGAAAATCAAAATATTTCGACCATTTGTTCTTTCAGAAACAGTGTTAGCTATAGAATAATGTAAAATAATTTGAAAATGTGACCTGTTAGATCGGTTACGATGCGACGGAGAGTTTGGTGTTGACTGTGGAAGTTTTAATCACTCTATTCATGGTGCATTCCGATATAATTGTCTCCTGACATCAGTCGGAAATAAAATGACTAGATTGATCTGGCATGTGAAGAAGAAAATGCACCAGATAAGTTGATGGATTATTATTATTTGTAGTGCGGACGATTTCACGCCGAACAATGGTCGGGTCACTCGTTATCACTTTCATAATGTCTTTGTCAGAGGCATGATACACTTCTCGACATGTATCAAATAGAAGATACCAAAAAATGTGTTTACTAAGTTTAGATATTGTCTCCTAATCTCTTTAAGAACCTTGAGTGTTGCTGGAAATTCACTTGACACTTGAACAAAAGACCACCTCCGAGTAAAAACCTTGTTAAAAACGTGTCTCAAACGGTCATCATATAGATCTTCCATTACAACGTTGTCGTCAGTTTCATCTGTTATGAGAGACTACCCATTCATTCTAACATGACTGGCCATTTTGTTTGGTATTTTGTGACGTCTTTAAATTTTACTCGCTATGAAAAATAATGTTAGAATCGAAATAATATTTGTATTTTTGCATTATTTATAGTCGAATAATACATGGTTCTGAACGTCGGAATTGACCACTTATGCCTACGGCCAGCGTTACACGTTAGAACTCCAAGCCAAACAATGGAAAGACAAATATTATTTCTTGAACACAAAGCACTTTATGCCATTCCCTTGGATGGTCTTAGCAGACAGATTGCACTGTATCTGTAACTTAATGTAAAATATTGCTTGCCAGATTGGTGCATATAATTGTAGCTGAAAGTAAAATGTATTGTATCAATGAGAGACATCTAGAATTTTCTATTACCTCCCTTGGCAGATAGTCTGATTTATTCCAAAATGTGAATAGGTCCTTTCAGTTAGAATCCTTTGTTTTTACTGTTGTTCCCTAACCAGATGTTGCGGTATGATAAATGTGATTTTATCCAAATTGTGTTAATTAACTGATAGCATTGTTTTACAAATAAGTACCCATTGCATATACTGTAGGAGATCTGTCGAGATAGAGTAATTTAATAATCATATAAATCGATAGTGGAATCAAATTTCTAGCATGTTGTGCAAAGGAAACAATTATAAAAACAGGAAAACACTTAATAGGACCTATCTACTATTAGGGAGTATTCACCGAAGTCTCTCATTGACAACCATCACACATTCAATGTAAAGGCCCCAATCTTCAAGGCAAAGGTCACACAGATCAAAACCTTAATAGTGATAGTCAAAACCATAAGGAAAACCATGAAAACCTGAAAGGCAAAGGTATATCTGAAACATTAACGTATTCAAGGTGAAGGCCACAACATCCAAAGTGAAGGTATGTTTCCATGGCACCAGACATGACTATATATCTTATACTTGTGAAAGTTATATATATATATAGAACATCTAGAGAAAATGGTGGCATATACAAGCTTGCATCAATGTGATTTAATGGACCAGAATTACAAAAAAAAGATCTGATTTTCATGTTCTTCATTTTGTCCTTATTTTTAAAAGAAGTTGTTTTTGTATCATGGTGCATGACATTTTAGACATGTTATTGTCCTATCCAACATGTTTACTGTGAAAGGTGGTTACAACGGAACATGAAAATCAGTTGTAATGATGCAAATTGCATCCATTTTGATTGATGCCTTGTTGTGTCAGCTATTCACAGTAAAGAAGAGTTCATGTATCGGTTTGCTTAGGGCAATCTGATTTCTAATATTTTGATTGATGCCTTGTTGTGTCAGCTATTCACAGTAAGGAAGAGTTCATGTATCGGTTTGCTTAGGGCAATCTGATTTCTAATAATGTTGATTGATGGCTTGGCTTGTTGTGTCAGCTATTCACAGTAAAGTAGAGTTCATGTATCGGTTTGTTTAGGGCAATCTGATTTCTAATAATTATGTTGATTGATGCCTTGTTGTGTCAGCTATTCACAGTAAAGAAGAGTTCATGTATCAGTTTGTTTAGGGCAATATGATTTCTAATATTTTTATGCTTGTTCAAAAAATTGAGTGAGATGAGGTAACGATTTAAAAAAAACTTATTTCTATATAAATTAATTTATATTTAAAATTTAGTATTTACAATGTTATTATTTACACCGTTGTCCGCAGCAGGTGGCAGGGGATTTGTAGGGTAATTTTTAATGTTTAAATTGTTGTGACACAAATTTTGCAAAATAGACTAAAATTGTGAAAGTCTGCTTAATGTTGCAGGAAATCTATTCTCTTCCTAGCCAAAATGTATACAAACAGAAGGAAAATGTTAATTCTGTAGTTGTTGAAAACAATGTATATGTCAGTGTCTGTAAGTATAAATTTGTACAGAAAACATTTGTAAACATAGCGTGAAATAACCCTTTGGACACTGTGGGTGGCCTACATGTAAATTAGATTTGGGGACCATTGCCTTTTAACCACTCTTAACCTGTCCAATAATTTGGATGGAATGTGCAGGTGTAAAGCCTTGTCTGATCAGGATCTATGTTGTTTGCTGTTCAGACAAAAGTGTTTTAGCTCCACTATCTGAATAGCAAACAGCATAGAGCCTGATCAGATGGCACATTCTGTGCCGTAGAATGTTCTGTCTGATCGGGCTCTATGCTGTTTGCGACTTTAGTTGTGATTGGCAGGTTAAGGGTTGAGACCTAGCATTGAATAATCGTAAGATGCCACTAATCCGGTTTGAACACTTTTATTTTGTTGCATTTTCATTTATTCAGCAGGTGTGAATGTTCTAGTTTCGTGTCTCATATTTTTATCACAGCATAATTGAGAAGTGAAAGCATAACATTGTGTGCTGGGTGCCATATAAGCGGGCCCGAATAAGAGCACCTCTAAGCCCAATTTGACAACAGCAACAACTTTCCATTGGAATGAATTGCACATTTATGCTTACTGCAGTAACTAGATGATTCTTGAGTCCATGCTCGCCTGTAGGACAAGTATTTTACCACCAGATTATGGCTTCAAAGAGGCTTCCGTCTTGAGTGCTAGAAAAAAAGATTAAAATGGTATCCATCATTAGGTTTTAGAGAAGAAAGCACTCAGACACTGAAAATGTCTTCAACCAAACATGCAATTTATACATGGTTTGGTGTCCATTTTATCAACCCGTCTTATAGGTGAGTGCATGCCACACCCACAGATTTCAGGAACCAGTAGGTGGGTCATCTTATAGGTGAGATTGCCTTATAGGTGAGTGCATGCCACACCCACAGATTTCAGGAACCAGTAGGTGGGTCATCTTATAGGTGAGATTGCCTTATAGGTGAGATTGCCTTATAGGTGAGATTGCCTTATAGGTGAGATTGCCTTATAGGTGAGATTGCCTTATAGGTGAGATTGCCTTATAGGTGAGATTGGATGGTACCCTCCTTATCTTTTATAATTTCAGGTGGTTATTTGTTATGTTGTTTCAATTTTGAGAACAATCCATGGAAATGTTTCAAAACTGTTGCAGTTTATTATATAGAATAGAAACAATATTTATAAAAAAAGTTGTTGAGCATTTGTATTTGAGGTATTCGGGTACCAGATGTGTGTATTTATTTAGTTCAGTTAGCATTGAATGTTGAAATCACTTCCTTGGCAATACAACTTCATGGCATCTAATTAGATGTGTCTGGCATGTTTTATTCAGTCAAGCCATTTGTGTAATACAGTGAAACCCCTCAAAACCCGCAACCCTTCTAGACTGGAATTCCCTCCAAAACCCGCAACCCTTCTAGACTGGAATTCCCTCCAAAACCCGCAACCCTTCTAGACTGGAATTCCCTCCAAAACCCTCAACCCTTCTAGACTGGAATTCCCTCCAAAACCCGCAACCCTTCTAGACTGGAATTCCCTCCAAAACCCGCAACCCTTCTAGACTGGAATTCCCTCCAAAACCCGCAACCCTTCTAGACTGGAATTCCCTCCAAAACCGAACACATTTCTTGGTCCCAAATTTGTCAGTTCTTGTTCATCTTGAGAAAACCTCTGTAAACCGGACCACCTCTTTCCGAATACTGAATATGTATATTTTTTAAACTACGTGTATTTTCAACTGGAAACCGAACAGCAACTTGTCTCGATTAAATATGAAAATGTCTATTCTTTTAAACAAGCAAGTTCAGCTGTTATTTTCTGAATAATATATTGTGCACTTAAAATCAGTTCTTTGCTAGCTGTCAAACTATGATCATGTCTCAGACTACTTCTAAGCACTGTAGAGTTAATTTAGGAGAAATCTACCCCACTATGAAAACCACTCTAAAACAGATAACTTCTCCAAACCGAACTTTACCTCCGGTCCTGTGGCTGTTAACCCTTTCCCTCATAGAAGCACCTCTTGACGCCATTACCAATACGACATACATTGACAATGTAGTAGCCAAACCAATGTTCATAATAAAGGTCAAAATCTCATGTAGTCCCAGTAATATCTATGGAGGTGGGATAGATATGGCGACTACTTATCCACTGTATGATAGCTAAATGGCTGTCGTTTGTATGGAGATATAATAATATATTAACCTAAATCTCTATGTAGTCCCAGTAATATTTATAGAGGTGGGATAGATGTGGCGACTACTTATCCACTGCATGGCTGTTGTTTGTATGGAGATATAATAGTATATTAACCTAAATCTCTATGAAGGAAAGGGTTAAGAAGGGTTTCACTGCACCAATAAATTGAAGGAATAATTACATCACAGATCCCACTTGATGTACATCTAATGTTGTTGTTGTTGTCCTTTCAGTTTACATTAAAATATATGACAATAAAAATCTGTTTTTTCTATGCTGTATAAATAGATGTACATGCAAATAAATCAGAAAGTGTGTACATACTTACGCAGTTTGCGGTCTATGTTGCAAGTTATAATTATATATGTATATTATATATATCACGTTTTACCTGTCTCCTGCTATATGCTTTATTCATGTGATACAAAACAACCAACCTATTCTTGTACTTATATGTGTCTATGTTCTGTAACAAGTATATCTTATATGTGACATACTGTGTATACTATAAATTATATGAGAAAAATATGTACAGAGATGTATTTTACATTAATTATTTAAACAATCTTTTGACTGATGAAATACGCTTTGTAACGTGTAAATGGGTGGTCACTAGTCATGTTTTTATGCTATTATTAGATTAATAAAGTAGTATTGATTAACGGCAAGCTTTTCTTATTTATGTCAAGTAATTCATTCATTTGAAATTATACATATTGTTTCAGTATTTGTTTTGTCCGTCGCCTCTGCCAGCAAGGTGATGTGTTGTGGGTGGGTTTTGTCCGTCGCCTCTGCCAGCAATGTGATGTGTTGTGGGTGGGTTTTGTCCGTCGCCTCTGCCAGCAATGTGATGTGTTGTGGGTGGGTTTTGTCCGTCGCCTCTGCCAGCAATGTGATGTGTTGTGGGTGGGTTTTGTCCGTCGCCTCTGCCAGCAATGTGATGTGTTGTGGGTGGGTTTTGTCCGTCGCCTCTGCCAGCAATGTGATGTGTTGTGGGTGGGTTTTGTCCGTCGCCTCTGCCAGCAAGGTGATGTGTTGTTTGTGGGTTTTGTCCGTCGCCTCTGCCAGCAAGGTGATGTGTTGTGGATGGGTTTTGTCCATCGCCTCTGTCAGCAATGTGATGTGTTGTGGGTGGGTTTTGTCCGTCGCCTCTGCCAGCAATGTGATGTGTTGTGGGTGGGTTTTGTCCATCGCCTCTGCCAGCAATGTGATGTGTTGTGGGTGGTTTTGTCCGTCGCCTCTGCCAGCAATGTGATGTGTTGTGGGTGGGTTTTGTCCGTCGCCTCTGCCAGCAATGTGATGTGTTGTGGGTGGGTTTTGTCCGTCGCCTCTGCCAGCAATGTGATGTGTTGTGGGTGGGTTTTGTCCGTCGCCTCTGCCAGCAATGTGATGTGTTGTGGGTGGGTTTTGTCCGTCGCCTCTGCCAGCAATGTGATGTGTTGTGGGTGGGTTTTGTCTGTCGTCTCTGCCAGCAAGATGATGTGTTGTGGGTGGGTTTTGTCCATCGTCCAACCGAGGCCCACAATATTCATTCTGTAATGCTTGTTGGGTATGTTCATTGTCTTCTGGGGGTACTTTTTAATGATATATGTCCAGACATAATGTTTTTGCCTTTGCGTCTGTCCATCTGCATCCCAATGGGATTTTAAGTGGCTAGAATAATAGATTTACTGTCTAGTGGTCTATCGTTAAGGGTTATGTAACAATGAAAGCACTGTTAGGGGTTACGTGACTATGAAAGCATCGCTAGGGGTTATGTGACTATGAAAGCACTGTTAGGGGTTATGTGACTATGAAAGCATCGCTAGGGGTTACGTGACTATGAAAGCATCGCTAGGGGTTATGTGACTATGAAAGCATCGCTAGGGGTTACGTGACTATGAAAGCATCGCTAGGGGTTATGTGACTATGAAAGCATCGCTAGGGGTTATGTGACTATGAAAGCATCGCTAGGGGTTATGTGACTATGAAAGCATCGCTAGGGGTTATGTGACTATGAAAGCATCGCTAGGGGTTATGTGACTATGAAAGCATCGCTAGGGGTTATGTGACTATGAAAGCATCGCTTGGGGTTACGTGACTATGAAAGCATCGTTAGACCCCTATTTGACTATGAACGCATCATTAGGGGTTATTTAACTATGAAAGCTTGTAGGTGGATATCAATTGCATCTATGTGGATACAGAGATAAAAGCACAGACTTGTCTATGCTCCATCTTCAAAACACCTTCGTGCTGTTTCACCAGGCTTGGCACGAAGCATCATTATGATGTCTAGTTATACGTATTGTAATCCCGTTCCTGGGTATTCAAAAACGTCATAATACTGCATACAACTTCTTATTGCAATGACTTTATACATTTCACTTCCATGCTTTTATTACTCCACTGAAACAACAGTGAGCGGGGAGACGGTTTATTTCAAAAACTATTTCTAGTTATTCAATCACACGCTTGGTCACAAGTTATATTTTTATGAAAACTTGGGTTTGTTCCGATTCGCTGCCATTTCCATCAAGAAACTACGTCACTATAGCAAATTTAAGAAAATACTTGTAAGCACTTGCAACTATACAGATTATATATAACTGTTTTTGACCCAATTATGTTCAAGCTTTATATAGTTACCATTTAGTTTCTTTTTTCCATTTCCATAGAAAGAAATAGGTCAGTAGGTCAAGTAAATGAAAGTCGTGTAAACAATGTTTTCACTTCTGTTTGACCCGATTTTGTTCAAACTTTGTACTAATGTTTTGAGGAAAGATTAGTTACGGTCAAACCATCTCATAAACACTAATATCCGCATTTTGATTCAATTTTCATCAAACTTATCACACAAGTTAAAGGAAATACTTCAATCTCGATTGGTTAAGCTTCTACCTCACAAATACAGAATCTGGGTAGTACACTGGTGATGTACTCAATTTTTGGTTGTCTCGGGTGAGTGACCCTTGTCTTCATTTGAAACATTTCACTGTAAAAATATCGCACGATAGCAGTGCAGAGGTCTTGACGAGCAATAAATAGTAAATTGACAGTACATACATTTTATAAATAGTCTTAGTTATGTATATTAAGTTTCATCCACGGTATAGAGGATATTTCTGATTATTAATGTAAGAGTGATTGCCAAGTGGAAATATGTTACTTTTGTGATCAAAAGATGAAATTAATCTTACCTAATAAGCACATATATTGTTTTCTTTAATGCTTTCAAATGATATGTGGCTTAAACAATTGTGTTTTATCTACTGTTCTTAAAATTTTAATGGCCCTGCTGGTAGCCTCTTCCATTCTTAGAGCCTTATTTCACTACAATACACAACTGCACCACCAATTACAATAAAAAGTAGTTCCTGTATAATTTTCTATCGGGTAATTAATTATCTATATGCTTTAAAATTGAAAAATTACAAAAGAAATGCGTTGCTACATCAAATGATTTAATAATGAACTGCTATGATTGTGAATAATAGCTAAAATACAGAAGTATATGCATCAAGAGGAATATAAAAACAATGAAAGATGGAATTATCTTTCAATGAGAAAGCTATCATTCATTGGAAAGCATAAAAGAAAACAAGGAATACTGTTGGAGTAGTACTATGTTGACAAGTTGATAAAAACTAGCTATTATATTGCTGATCTGAAATCCAAGATCACCGTTATGGTGTGCATCTTGAACACTTTTTTCAACTTTACTTTAACCTAGAATATCAGGTGTTAAAACGAATGGACCATTTCAAGGTCCTTAAGATACGTTTCTGTAAGTGCACGTATGTGTACCGTTGACTGGACCATTTCAAGGTCCTTTAGATACGTTTCTGTAAGTGCACGTATGTGTACCGTCGACAACCATTTCAAGGTCCTTTAGATACGTTTCTGTAAGTGCACGTATGTGTACCGTCGACAACCATTTCAAGGTCCTTTAGATATGTTTCTGTAAGTGCACGTATGTGTACCGTCGACAACCATTTCAAGGTCCTTTAGATACGTTTCTGTAAGTGCACGTATGTGTACCGTCGACTGGACTATTTCTACAAGCTACTGAACTCTGATACGTCTCTACACATGCACATACATATTAACAAGCTCTATTATATTTACCAGTATTTGCACAGTTACATTACATGGTTATAATGCATACTGAAGGCTGTGCAGAATATCTGGAACTATTCTGAAGAATGGAATATTACCTCGGAAATTATAGTTAATTTAATCATACTGTGTCATACACTTGGACCAAAACATCTGCGTCTTGCATGCTGTCTCGTTTATAAACTTGCATTTTTGCATAATAAAAATCACAATTTGGTATTTTATTAAGAAGGTTTTGTTTTTAAACTATTTTCACTTGTAGAAAGATTTGTTATATTCTAAGAAAGTTTTTAACTTGTTTGTTCTTGTTAGAGAAGATTCTATGAGAGATTGTATGATACCTTTATCAACTTCTAGCAACCAACTGGGCTCAGTATTCAAAATTCACATTCAAAAACATTTTGGTTACATGGAAGAAATACTTGAAACACAGTTGGGTAATGCAGGAGTATTGCTGTGAACAATTGTAAAAGGCAGGATAAATGACTGTGAAACATTGGTTATTAGGATAAATGACTGTGAAACATTGGTTATTAGGATAAATGACTGTGAAACATTGGTTATTAGGATAAATGACTGTGAAACATTGGTTATTAGGATAAATGACTGTGAAACATTGGTTATTAGGATAAATGACTGTGAAACATTGGTTATTAGGATAAATGACTGTGAAACATGTGTTTATTAACAGGATAGATGACTGAACTATTTGTTAACAGGATACATGACTGAACTATTTGTTAACAGGATACATGACGGAACTATTTGTTAACAGGATAAATGATGGAAACATTGGTTAACAAGATAATTACTGAAACATTGGTTAACAAGATAATTACTGAAACATTTATTAATAGGATAAATGACTCTGAAATGGCTTTGAAACATTGGTTAACAGAATACATGCAGGATAAAAGAATTTGAAACATCTATGGATTCTTTTAACTCTTGTAGTAGAGGCTTTTTAACACTGGAGAATGCTATTAAGCCCTTGAGGGAGAGAATTGTTCACACTTGTTTTAGAAGCAGAGATATAAATGATCCATTCCCTTGAATCATGGAGGTTGAGAATTCCTTGAAACCGTTGCGGGGTGCAGATACTTGCTTTGAACCAGGAAGGGTGAGAATTATTTGAAACCATAGAGGGAATCCTTCACTGTTTGCAAATGGTTTCTTTAAAGCAGCATTACATCGTAATAAAGGATGTTTTGGGTAAAATATAAATACTAATGTGTGTGTGTTTACAAAAATCGAAATAGTCGCTCAGAAACGATAAAATTCCAATAAATTTAAACCGTCGTATATGCGAATTTGTTTATCAACACACGAAATGTAAACACGCACAGCGCGCATGCGTGAAACAACAGAGGATGTAAAAAACAACGTATATATTTTGAACATGAAATACTATCTCTCTTCCACTAATGTCGCGGGGATGTAGAAATGTGCCTAAAAGACTTAGCTAACAGAGGTATGAATCAACATATCAAGTAATTTAATCAAAAAAGACAACTTGGGACAAATGGAGACGATGCATTCCGAATGCAAACAAGTGCGGACAATGCGTTCCGGTTGTAAACAAGTGCATGACTGATCGACTCGGAAAGTCCTACTTTCGGTTTCAAGTTTGTTTTATCGCAAAAAAACACTGTTTACCAAATGAACATAAGCATACAAAGTATAATGTTAGAATGTGTAGCAGCATTGCTACCCATACGTAAAAATTTTATTTTTCAAATATCTTTTATTTCATACGATGTAATGCTGCTTTAATCAGAGTGAACAACTATCATCAATGGAGGGATTGAATGTCTTTGAACAAGGGTTGAAGAAAATACCGTTGAATTGTTGAAGAAGATAATACATTCATGGTGTGAAAAGATTCCATCGAAACATGTAGGGCAGGGCTTCTAAAAATACGGGTCTCCCGGTCTTGGACCGAATTATAAACTGGCGGACCGGTTATAGCAACCAAAAAGTCATCCAGAAAATTGTTGAAAAAGCCAAGAAATCGGTCAAATACATTTTTCTAACAAACCTAAGTTGGTAAATATAATCCTCGATAAGGTATCTACATTTGTTCACACCTGTTTCCGGTTACAATAAACACATCACACTAGCTAATTACCACCTGAGGCAATGAATCCATGACTATATTTTAAAAACCCATGATTTAAGGAGATGATTCATTTGATCTATTCTTGTGGGATTTCATTTTGATCATTGAGGGAGAAAATACCTACATGGGGGAGAAAAATTGTGTAAGGGTGTCATACAACCATCATAACGATAATGTTATATGTATTTTTGTTTGTTTAAGGACCTTTGCCAAAACATGTCTTTAAGGAAAACTAGGTATTTTTGGACTATTATACAGGTGTGATATAGAAGGCATTTAGTGTTGTTATGTTATGGAAAGCATTGGATGCATTGTAACAGTGAACATGGATGGGAAGTCACCGAAAGCACTGGATGCATTGTAACAGTGAACATGGACAAGAAGTCACTGAAAGCACTGGATGCATTGTAACAGTGAACATGTACGGGAAGTCACCGAAAGCACTGGATGCATTGTAACAGTGAACATGTACGGGAAGTCACCGAAAGCATTGGATGCATTGTAACAGTGAACATGTACGGGAAGTCACTGAAAGCACTGGATGCATTGTAACAGTGAACATGTACGGGAAGTCACCGAAAGCACTGCATGCATTGTAACAGTGAACATGGACGGGAAGTCACCGAAAGCACTGGATGCATTGTAACAGTGAACATGTACGGGAAGTCACCGAAAGCACTGGATGCATTGTAACAGTGAACATGGACGGGAAGTCACCGAAAGAGTTCCTCTAAAAACAACTAATGGAATCTCAGAAATGCCTTTCAATAACAAGTTCAATTCAGTACAATACAAATATTTTATTAATCGTTGCAGTTAAACAAATTAGAAATACGTTTTTTTAGCGTAATGGACAAGTCAATGCAGGTCAATTTATCTAGATGGCATACATGCGCAATTCTAAGCAAAAACAGTGTTTGAAATATGTTGGTACCTGTTATTTACTGATCAACAGTATTATTTTTCTTGGACTGGTACCCTGCATGCCGTAGTTAAAACAACTGTGATCAGTAATGTGTATGAAGCTGGGTACAATGATTGGATTTATTATCTGACGTCGTGGATGATGTTTCCAATATGACAACAATGCTCTGGCCAATCATCACGTTGAATATTTTCCCCTCACAGACAGTTTTTTAAATATTTGGATACTAATTAATTGCCTCCCAAGATTCCAATGCGATGGCAATATATGTTAAGATCTGGTATTTACTGGTTTTTTGTCCCAAAATATTAACAGCCATCTTGTCGACGAGTGATAGATATGCTTGCTGGTCTAATTTCCCGCTACTTTCCTCAGTTGCATAGCAACACGTTTTCATTTTTGGTAAATTGTTTCATATCAGTACCAGTGTTTCAACATGATCAATTGTGACATATGTTTGCTGATATCATAATAAAATGAAAGGCATTATGGGTAGCATAGTTGTTCGACAGAGATTGGATACTTTGTACATTGTGTTTCACAGTCTCTAATGAGTGACTTCCCCTACATGTATATGTTGGAGAGCAGTGATTCTATGTTTGTTTCTCAATACTGGCTTCCCCAGCTTACAGGAACCAGGCCAGTGAGTGTATGTCTCGGTATCACAAGTGTGACTTGCCCTAGATACAGGAACCAGGTCAGTGAGTGTATGTCTCGGTATCACAAGTATGACTTGCCCTAGATACAGGAACCAGGTCAGTGAGTGTATGTCTCGGTATCACAAGTGTGACTTGCCCTAGATACAGGAACCAGGCCAGTGAGTGTATGTCTCGGTACAGGTCAGTGAGTGTATGTCTCGGTATCTCAAGTGTGACTTGCCCTAGATACAGGAACCAGGTCAGTGAGTGTATGTCTCGGTACAGGCCAGTGAGTGTATGTCTCGGTACAGGCCAGTGAGTGTATGTCTCGGTATCACAAGTGTGACTTGCCCTAGATACAGGAACCAGGCCAGTGAGTGTATGTCTCGGTATCACAAGTGTGACTTGCCCTAGATACAGGAACCAGGCCAGTGAGTGTATGTCTCGGTACAGGTCAGTGAGTGTATGTCTCGGTACAGGCCAGTGAGTGTATGTCTCGGTACAGGCCAGTGAGTGTATGTCTCGGTATCACAAGTATGACTTGCCCTAGATACAGGAACCAGGCCAGTGAGTGTATGTCTCGGTATCACAAGTGTGACTTGCCCTAGATACAGGAACCAGGCCAGTGAGTGTATGTCTCGGTACAGGCCAGTGAGTGTATGTCTCGGTATCACAAGTGTGACTTGCCCTAGATACAGGAACCAGGTCAGTGAGTGTATGTCTCGGTACAGGTCAGTGAGTGTATGTCTCGGTACAGGCCAGTGAGTGTATGTCTCGGTATCACAAGTGTGACTTGCCCTAGATACAGGAACCAGGCCAGTGAGTGTATGTCTCGGTACAGGTCAGTGAGTGTATGTCTCGGTACAGGCCAGTGAGTGTATGTCTCGGTACAGGCCAGTGAGTGTATGTCTCGGTATCACAAGTGTGACTTGCCCTAGATACAGGGACCAGGCCAGTGAGTGTATGTCTCGGTACAGGTCAGTGAGTGTATGTCTCGGTACAGGCCAGTGAGTGTATGTCTCGGTATCACAAGTGTGACTTGCCCTAGATACAGGAACCAGGTCAGTGAGTGTATGTCTCGGTACAGGTCAGTGAGTGTATGTCTCGGTACAGGCCAGTGAGTGTATGTCTCGGTATCACAAGTGTGACTTGCCCTAGATACAGGGACCAGGTCAGTGAGTGTATGTCTCGGTACAGGTCAGTGAGTGTATGTCTCGGTACAGGCCAGTGAGTGTATGTCTCGGTATCACAAGTGTGACTTGCCCTAGATACAGGAACCAGGCCAGTGAGTGTATGTCTCGGTACAGGTCAGTGAGTGTATGTCTCGGTACAGGTCAGTGAGTGTATGTCTCGGTACAGGTCAGTGAGTGTATGTCTCGGTATCACAAGTGTGACTTGCCCTAGATACAGGAACCAGGTCAGTGAGTGTATGTCTCGGTACAGGTCAGTGAGTGTATGTCTCGGTACAGGCCAGTGAGTGTATGTCTCGGTACAGGCCAGTGAGTGTATGTCTCGGTATCACAAGTGTGACTTGCCCTAGATACAGGGACCAGGCCAGTGAGTGTATGTCTCGGTACAGGTCAGTGAGTGTATGTCTCGGTACAGGCCAGTGAGTGTATGTCTCGGTATCACAAGTGTGACTTGCCCTAGATACAGGAACCAGGTCAGTGAGTGTATGTCTCGGTACAGGTCAGTGAGTGTATGTCTCGGTACAGGCCAGTGAGTGTATGTCTCGGTATCACAAGTGTGACTTGCCCTAGATACAGGGACCAGGTCAGTGAGTGTATGTCTCGGTACAGGTCAGTGAGTGTATGTCTCGGTACAGGCCAGTGAGTGTATGTCTCGGTATCACAAGTGTGACTTGCCCTAGATACAGGAACCAGGCCAGTGAGTGTATGTCTCGGTACAGGTCAGTGAGTGTATGTCTCGGTATCACAAGTGTGACTTGCCCTAGATACAGGAACCAGGTCAGTGAGTGTATGTCTCGGTACAGGTCAGTGAGTGTATGTCTCGGTACAGGTCAGTGAGTGTATGTCTCGGTACAGGCCAGTGAGTGTATGTCTCGGTACAGGTCAGTGAGTGTATGTCTCGGTACAGGTCAGTGAGTGTATGTCTCGGTATCACAAGTGTGACTTGCCCTAGATACAGGAACCAGGCCAGTGAGTGTATGTCTCGGTACAGGTCAATGAGTGTATGTCTCGGTACAGGCCAGTGAGTGTATGTCTCGGTATCACAAGTGTGACTTGCCCTAGATACAGGAACCAGGCCAGTGAGTGTATGTCTCGGTACAGGCCAGTGAGTGTATGTCTCGGTACAGGCCAGTGAGTGTATGTCTCGGTATCACAAGTGTGACTTGCCCTAGATACAGGAACCAGGTCAGTGAGTGTATGTCTCGGTACAGGTCAGTGAGTGTATGTCTCGGTATCACAAGTGTGACTTGCCCTAGATACAGGAACCAGGTCAGTGAGTGTATGTCTCGGTACAGGTCAGTGAGTGTATGTCTCGGTATCACAAGTGTGACTTGCCCTAGATACAGGGACCAGGTCAGTGAGTGTATGTCTCGGTACAGGTCAGTGAGTGTATGTCTCGGTATCACAAGTGTGACTTGCCCTAGATACAGGGACCAGGCCAGTGAGTGTATGTCAATAATAAATTGAAACAAATGAACATCACACTCCTGTGACTGCTGCAGCAGACAACCACACTGCTGAAAGTGCTACACATAATATGACTGTGGAGATGGTAACTCTAGCAGAGGGTTAGACGTGGTAACTCTAGCAGAGGGTTAGACGTGGTAACTCTAGCAGAGGGTTAGACATGGTAACTCTAGCAGATGGTTAGACGTGGTAACTCTAGCAGAGGGTTAGACGTGGTAACTCTAGCAGATGGTTAGACGTGGTAACTCTAGCAGAGGGTTAGACTAGCAGATGGTTAGACGCGTCATTGATAACCACGATATCGATATATCATCGAGTTCCGCGCAACCATTCAATATCAATTTCAAATTCTCAATATCGATACATTTGAGGTATTTAAGGAGGCAGTGCTGTAGCTTATTACTAGAAGAAGCTTAATTGTTTTAAAACGATTACTAAACAAGCTTTAACAACTTATATTAATCACTCTTGCGGTCATGCGTGTGGGAAGAAACTGTAGTACCCGGAGAAAACCCACCTGTCCCATCTGGCGACAACCGTACCATCTCACATACTTCCCTGTCCGAGGATCGAACCCAGGTTGCATTGCATGTTATTACTAATAGTTGTTCCTAATTGGAGGATGACAATAACCCGTTTATTCGTTCAGTTATAACCGTAATGGTAAACAACAAAAATGGCAAGAAATCATTTCAAGTTTATACTTGTTTGTTTATTGTTCTAATGTTCAAGAAACGTACAGTTAGCAGATTTAACCCTTTCCTTCATAGAGATTTATGTTAATATACTATTATATCTCCATACAAACGACAGCCATTTAGTTATCATGCAGTGGATAAGTAGTTGCCATATCTATCCCACCTCCATAGATATTACTGGGACTACATGAGATTCTGACCTGCATTATGAACATTGTCAATGTATGTCGTATTGGTAATGGCGTCAAGAGGTACTTCTATGACGGGAAGGGTTAACATCATAATCATACCAGCATGATTATTTTAAAGTTGCTTCTACCGTTTAATGTCTGGCAGTGCATAATCATATCAGCGTGACTATTTTAAAGTTGCTTCTACCGTTTAATGTCTGGCAGTGCATAATCATATCAGCGTGACTATTTTAAAGTTGCTTCTACCGTTTAATGTCTGGCAGTGCATAATCATATCAGCGTGACTATTTTAAAGTTGCTTCTACCGTTTAATGTCTGGCAGTGCATAATCATATCAGCATTATTTACCTGACGATATATCGATACACAAGTTTTCATCGATGACGCCTCTAGTTAAAGCTGTGTGACATACGTTACCAGTACATTGTAGCGGCTTCAGAGGCTCAACGTTTATAAAGGAATGTGTGGGTGTCACTGCCTGTGTTGTTTATAAAGGAATGTGTGGGTGTCATTGCCTGTGTTGTTTATAAAGGAATGTGTGGGTGTCGCTGCCTGTGTTGTTTATAAAGGAATGTGTGGGTGTCACTGCCTGTGTTGTTATAAAGGAATGTGTGGGTGTCACTGCCTGTGTTGTTTATAAAGGAATGTGTGGGTGTCACTGCCTGTGTTGTTTATAAAGGAATATGTGGGTGTCACTGCCTGTGTTGTTTATAAAGGAATGTGTGGGTGTCACTGCCTGTGTTGTTTCATTCATGCGTTTTAGCATAGGTTTAGTTATAACTGTAGTGTTTTTAACCCTTTACATGTTTAGTGGTAAAAATAACCAATGAAATTTCTAGCCATTACTTTACGTAGTGGTGGCCGAGTGGTTATGTTCGTTCACTTTAAATCACTTGCCCCTGACCGCTTCTAGTTTGAATCCCAATTTATTTCATGTGATGAAGCTATCCAGCTGACTTACAAAAGGTCAGTGGTTCTACCCAGGTGCCCTTCCACGCCTGAAATACTTGCTCGGAGGTGCACCCGGGGTAGAACTCCACCAATACTGCTCGGAGAGGCACCCGGGTAGAACTCCACCAATACTTGCTCGGAGGGGCACCCGGAGTAGAACTCCACCAATACTTGCTCGGAGGGGCACCGGGGTAGAACTCCACCAATACTGCTCGGAGAGGCACCCGGGGTAGAACTCCACCAATACTGCTCGGAGGGGCACCCGGGGTAGAACTCCACCAATACTGCTCGGAGGGGCACCCGGGGTAGAACTCCACCAATAATGCTCGGAGGTGCACCCGGGGTAGAACTCCACCAATAATATCTGGAGAGTCGCCAGGCACCCGGGTAGAACTCCACCAATAATATCTGGAGAGTCGCCAGGCACCCGGAGTCTTCCTCCACCAGTAATATCTGGAGAGTCGCCAGGCACCCGGGGTCTTCCTCCACCAGTAATATCTGGAGAGTCGCCAGGCACCCGGGGTCTTCCTCCACCAATAATATCTGGAGAGTCGCCAGGCACCCGGGGTCTTCCTCCACCAATAATATCTGGAGAGTCGCCAGGCACCCGGGTCTTCCTCCACCAATAATATCTGGAGTCGCCAGGCACCCGGGGTCTTCCTCCACCAATAATATCTGGAGAGTCGCCAGGCACCCGGGGTCTTCCTCCACCAATAATATCTGGAAAGGCGGCATATGACGTATACCCACCCACCCCCCCACCCCCAAATAAACCATTTCTGCAGCATGTAAAGAGTTAATATCTTTGTTTAGTCATACTTTATTGCTTTGTTCATTGTTAAATTCAAATACATGTGAATATAAAGCATGTCGATACAAAGTAAAGTAAATAACTTCTCTCAGCATAAGTTACGGCCCTTCCCAGAACAAGTAATGTACGGCATTTGGCAATGAGTTGTAAGTTTCATTGCCGAAGCTGTGTAGATTTTTCGATCATATATATATATATAATGTAATATACAAGATATTATAATACTGACAAACTTGTTATATAAACCATGACGTTTATAGTGAAGGTAGGTGTCTATATAATTGTTACAATTGCTTATAGTAGAACTTGTTTAGAATGAACTTTGTTATAACTACAATGTTGAAACCTACTTGTATAAATAATCCTTGCCTAGAACAAACAGATGAATGCCCTGCACACAGTTATACTTTGTCAAATGGTTGTTTACCTAGAACAAACAGATGAATGCCCTGTATGCAGTTATACTTTGTCAAATGGTTGTTTACCTAGAACAAACAGATGAATGCCCTGTATGCAGTTATACTTTGTCAAATGGTTGTTTACCTAGAACAAACAGATGAATGCCCTGCATACAATTATACTTTGTCAAATGGTTGTTTACCTAGAACAAACAGATGAATGCATTGCATAAAGTTATACGTTGTCAAATGGTTGTTTACCTAGAACAAACAGATGAATTCCCTGCATACAGTTATACTTTGTCAAATGGTTGTTTGCCTAGAACAAACAGATGAATGCCCTGCATACAGTTATACTTTGTCAAATGGTTGTTGCCTAGAACAAACAGATGAATGCATTGCATACAGTTATATATGTCAAATGGTTGTTTGCCTAGAACAAACAGATGAATGCCCTGCATACAGTTATACTTTGTCAAATGGTTGTTTGCCTAGAACAAACAGATGAATGCCCTGCACACAGTTATACTTTGTCAATTGGTTGTTTACCTAGAACAAACAGATGAATGCATTGCATACAGTTATACTTTGTCAAATGGTTGTTTACCTAGAACAAACAGATGAATGCATTGCATAAAGTTATACTTTGTCAAATGGTTGTTTGCCTAGAACAAACAGATGAATGCATTGCATAAAGTTATACTTTGTCAAATGGTTGTTTGCCTAGAACAAACAGATGAATGCCCTGTATACAGTTATACTTTGTCAAATGGTTGTTTACCTAGAACAAACAGATGAATGCCCTGCATACAGTTATACTTTGTCAAATGGTTGTTTACCTAGAACAAACAGATGAATTCCCTGCATACAGTTATACTTTGTCAAATGGTTGTTTACCTAGAACAAACAGATGAATGCCCTGCATACAGTTATACTTTGTCAAATGGTTGTTTACCTAGAACAAACAGATGAATGCCCTGTATGCAGTTATACTTTGTCAAATGGTTGGTTACCTAGAACAAACAGATGAATGCCCTGCATACAGTTATACTTTGTCAAAGCTGACATAGGCATGTATGCAGGACAAATAAACTTGCTAGCTGACATAGGCATGTATGTAGGACAAATAAACTTGCTAGCTGACATAGGCATGTATGCAGGACAAATAAACTTGCTAGCTGACATAGGCATGTATGCAGGACAAATAAACTTGCTAGCTGACATAGGCATGTATGCAGGACAAATAAACTTGCTAGCTGACATAGGCATGTATGCAGGACAAATAAACTTGCTAGCTGACATAGGCATGTATGCAGGACAAATAAACTTGCTAGCTGACATAGGCATGTATGCAGGACAAATAAACTTGCTAGCTGACATAGGCATGTATGCAGGACAAATAAACTTGCTAGCTGACATAGGCATGTATGCAGGACAAATAAACTTGCTAGCTGACATAGGCATGTATGCAGGACAAATAAACTTGCTAGCTGACATAGGCATGTATGCAGGACAAATAAACTTGCTAGCTGACATAGGCATGTATGCAGGACAAATAAACTTGCTAGCTGACATAGGCATGTATGCAGGACAAATATAATCAGAATGTTTCTAAGGAACCAGTGAAATACAACAGTCATATGTCTTGCTGTTTTAGGCAGCTTCGATTGTATTTTATACCAAGTATTGAATGGTTGTCAACATTGTGGATGTAACTTGTTCCTATATCTATGCAGTTTTCACTGTAGCAGCTGGGATGAGGGCCAGTTTCAGCATGTGCAATATATGCTATATTTATTCTACGATGTTTATTACAAACATTATTATACACTATTTTATTTTGCAAAACCTTTTTTTATTACATAGAGCAATTAGTATAAACCGGTCAAAGTTGTTTGATTTCTTTTGAAATAGGAGGTAAAGAATACAGATTGCGTTTTGTTATGGAGGGTAAAAAATGTAATACAAAAACATGTTTGTCGTGGTTTTTTGTATGAAAGATTTCTAGCGTTTGATTTTGAATTTTAACATTTCATTTATACAATGATTCAGCCAAATGTGGCAAGTCTTCAGCGAGTTACAGTCATGAGAATATGTTTGTTTGTTTTGGTGAATTAACTTTATTATAAAAGCAACAATGCAATTAGGGCCATCGTCGTATACAGACAGCGAGACCCTTACATCTGGTATATTCAATGCAATTAGGGTCATCGTCGTATACAGACAGCGAAACCCTTACATCTGGTATATTCAATGCAATTAGGGTCATCATCGTATACAGACAGCGAAACCCTTACATCTGGTATATTCAATGCAATTAGGGTCATTGTCATATACAGACAGCGAGACCCTTACATCTGGTATATTCAATGCAATTAGGGTCATCGTCATATACAGACAGCGAAACCCTTACATCTGGTATATTCAATGCAATTAGGGTCATTGTCATATACAGACAGCGAGACCCTTACATCTGGTATATTCAATGCAATTAGGGTCATCGTCATATACAGACAGCGAGACCCTTACATCTGGTATATTCAATGCAATTAGGGTCATTGTCATATACAGACAGCGAGACCCTTACATCTGGTATATTCAATGCAATTAGGGTCATCGTCATATACAGACAGCGAGACCCTTACATCTGGTATATTCAATGCAATTAGGGTCATCGTCATATACAGACAGCGAAACCCTTACATCTGGTATATTCAATGCAATTAGGGTCATCGTCATATACAGACAGCGAAACCCTTACATCTGGTATATTCAATGCAATTAGGGTCATTGTCATATACAGACAGCGAAACCCTTACATCTGGTATATTCAATGCAATTAGGGTCATCGTCATATACAGACAGCGAAACCCTTACATCTGGTATATTCAATGCAATTAGGGTCATCGTCATATACAGACAGCGAAACCCTTTTCATTTCTTGGAATAAATACACTTGCAACTAGTACAGTGATACAAACATGAAACAGTTTGCATTATAACAGATGTAATGTGTCATTAGAAATAATGTAAATGTGCTTCTATCATAGTTTACAAACAATGTATAATGCGGGGTAACTATTGTACGACTTTCTCTAAAAACTTGCCAGTTTTATAAGACAAAGAGCGCAACATTTATTAATTATTCATCTCTTCTCGTTGTTTCAAGAGTGGTTGTTTGTACACAAAGTTAGTCTTCATTTGGTTACAGTCAAAAATATACCAAATATACGTGTAATATACCAGTGCTAAAAAATGTTTTTCAGCTTTTCCTATGGTGTTGTATTGTCTTTGATAACGTATTTTCTTTACAAGTCGCATGCTAGAAAGTATTAACATTCATTTAAGACTGGTGTCAGATTAACAGGATTGTTCTTATTTTTTCCCCGGTCTTTTACTATTCATATAAATTATCTGAACATGTATATAAAAAAATATTTATAGTAGGCCATGAGAATTTAATTTAAAAATTTCTTCTTTTTTTCCCTTTTAATAGCATTTTTAAATACAATGCAAATTTATGATGAGGACAAAATCCATTGTATTCTAGGTTATTACCCTAATTATGTAAAAACACATGTATTGTTACTGCGTTTACTAGCTTACTATTATAAACCATGGCTTCCTAATCTTTTTTGTATCATTTCTAAAAACAATTCTAATTTCCCTATTGGCCATAGTTAGACATGTATAGCAATTTGTGAATTCAGTATTGTTTCTTGTTTGTTGTTTGTTGAAAGGTAGATTTTCAATTGTATTTATCTCTACTCTTTCAAAGTATAGCTAGGAATCATAAATCAGATTTGAAATAGTTGCAAATCTTGCCTGGTTACCAACCAAGCATATAAAAATGGGTACCAGTTTCCATGTCACTTAAAATACACATACGATAATGTGACATAGTTTATTCAGCTTTTAATAGCAACATCCAGCTTACTTCCAGAAGATTGGTGGTTCAACCTGGATACTGGCTGATGCCTCTAAGTTATTGTGCTATGGTGCGCTCTAGGTGTTCAGCACTTATAAGCCGTCCCCCATAGAGATGCAGACTTATACACTTGGTTTATATCTATATCACTGCAATTTACCAGTCGTGGATAATCATACCTACCCGACCTCCATAGAGATTACTCGGAACTATTAATGATTGTATGCACTATGTTGTATGCACTATGTTGTATGCACTATGTTGTATGCACTATGTTGTATGCACTATGTTGTATGCACTATGTTGTTTTCTGATGGTTATTATGTGGGTGTTCTGTTTGTTTGACTACTAACGTGTTGATTGTATGCGGAATTGATCCTGGCTTCGAGAGCTTCTATTGAAAATTTGCTATTATTTTAATTTCCGTTTATTTAATGTCGCAAGCGGTTGCCCATATGAGCGACAGGCAGTTTACCTAACAACACCTTTCCTGGGCGGTTAACCAGTACATGGTGCACCAACCTCCGTAGTAAACTGTCAACTTTTTCATATAGAGAGACAAGGTCTGAGTGGCGTTTAAACCCATGACAATCAGTGATGATAGGTTACCGTGGTATACAAGTCAGTGACCATAACCACTCAACCACGGAGGCGAACTCGTGACCACCAGTGATGATAGGTTACAGTGGTATACAAGTCAGTGACCATAACCACTCAACCACGGAGGCGAACTCGTGACCACCAGTGATGATAGGTTACAGTGGTATACAAGTCAGTGACCATAACCACTCAACCACGGAGGCGAACTCGTGACCACCAGTGATGATAGGTTACAGTGGTATACAAGTCAGTGACCGTAACCACTCGACCACGGAGGCGGACAAAAAAATGAAGCTGATGATGAGATTATAGTCACATTATCGTGCAGACATTACTGTACAGCTTATCAGTGAAATTTCATTGTCCAGTCAACTTTGCTGTAAACATTGAATTACCTTACACTGGTACTTTTCTGCTACCATTGAAATTTTGAAAATCTACCTTAAAATAATACAGTGGGAGAAATGAATGTGTTATTTCGTGTTATCAGATTTACTGACACTTATCTATTGGTACGTTTTCCAATGTTGCTGTTGTATTTCTTTGTTGATAAATGCTGACATCTGTACGCTGATTTTTTCTGTGTTACACCTGTATTGTAGGTCAATATGAGATATATATTCTATCAATAAAACTATTAAGCTGCACCATGCATTCCGTCATTCAATAGTCCTTGTATTTATAGCCCAGCTGCTCCATGCATTCCGTCATTCAATAGTCCTTGTATTTATAGCCCAGCTGCTCCATGCATTCCATCATTCAATATTCCTTGTATTTATAGCCCAGCTGCTCCATGCATTCCGTCATTCAATAGTCCTTGTATTTATAGCCCAGCTGCTCCATGCATTCCATCATTCAATAGTCCTTGTATTTATAGCCCAGCTGCTCCTTGCATTCCGTCATTCAATAGTCCTTGTATTTATAGCCCAGCTGCTCCATGCATTCCGTCATTCAATAGTCCTTGTATTTATAGCCCAGCTGCTCCATGCATTCCATCATTCAATATTCCTTGTATTTATAGCCCAGCTGCTCCATGCATTCCATCATTCAATATTCCTTGTATTTATAGCCCAGCTGCTCCATACATTCCATCATTCAATATTGCTTGTATTTATAGCCCAGCTGCTCCATGCATTCCATCATTCAATATTGCTTGTATTTATAGCCCAGCTGCTCCATACATTCCATCATTCAATATTCCTTGTATTTATAGCCCAGCTGCTCCATGCATTCCATCATTCAATATTCCTTGTATTTATAGCCCAGCTGCTCCATGCATTCCATCATTCAATATTGCTTGTATTTATAGCCCAGCTGCTCCATGCATTGCGTCATTCAATATTCCTTGTATTTATAGCCCAGCTGCTCCATGCATTGCGTCATTCAATAGTCCTTGTATTTATAGCCCAGCTGCTCTATGCATTCCGTCATTCAATAGTCCTTGTATTTATAGCCCAGCTGCTCCATGCATTCCATCATTCAATATTCCTTGTATTTATAGCCCAGCTGCTCCATGCATTCCATCATTCAATATTCCTTGTATTTATAGCCCAGCTGCTCCATACATTCCATCATTCAATATTCCTTGTATTTATAGCCCAGCTGCTCCATGCATTCCATCATTCAATATTCCTTGTATTTATAGCCCAGCTGCTCCATGCATTCCATCATTCAATATTCCTTGTATTTATAGCCCAGCTGCTCCATACATTCCATCATTCAATATTCCTTGTATTTATAGCCCAGCTGCTCCATACATTCCATCATTCAATATTCCTTGTATTTATAGCCCAGCTGCTCCATGCATTCCATCATTCAATATTCCTTGTATTTATAGCCCAGCTGCTCCATGCATTCCGTCATTCAATATTGCTTGTATTTATAGCCCAGCTGCTCCATGCATTCCGTCATTCAATATTGCTTGTATTTATAGCCCAGCTGCTCCATGCATTCCGTCATTCAATAGTCCTTGTATTTATAGCCCAGCTGCTCCATGCATTGCGTCATTCAATATTGCTTGTATTTATAGCCCAGCTGCTCCATGCATTGCGTCATTCAATATTCCTTGTATTTATAGCCCAGCTGCTCCATGCATTGCGTCATTCAATATTCCTTGTATTTATAGCCCAGCTGCTCCATGCATTGCGTCATTCAATATTCCTTGTATTTATAGCCCAGCTGCTCCATGCATTGCGTCATTCAATATTCCTTGTATTTATAGCCCAGCTGCTCCATGCATTGCGTCATTCAATATTCCTTGTATTTATAGCCCAGCTGCTCCATGCATTGCGTCATTCAATATTCCTTGTATTTATAGCCCAGCTGCTCCATGCATTGCGTCATTCAATATTGCTTGTATTTATAGCCCAGCTGCTCCATGCATTGCGTCATTCAATATTCCTTGTATTTATAGCCCAGCTGCTCCATGCATTGCGTCATTCAATATTCCTTGTATTTATAGCCCAGCTGCTCCATGCATTCCGTCATTCAATAGTCCTTGTATTTATAGCCCAGCTGCTCCATGCATTCCATCATTCAATATTCCTTGTATTTATAGCCCAGCTGCTCCATGTATTCCGTCCAAATCCAAATAAGTTTTCTTTATAGTCGCCTCCGCCGAGGCATTTGGGCGACTGGTTTCTCTAAGAAGTTTACGTTGATGAAACAACTGATCTATTATGAGGTTCCAAGCATCGTCCTGGGTGTGGGAATACCGTTGATGAAACAACTGATCCAGGATGAGGTACCATGCATCGTCCTGGGTGTTGTAATACCGTTGATGAATCAACTGATCCATTATATTGTTCCAAGCATCGTCCTGGATGTTGTAATACTGTTGATGAAACAACTGAACCAGGATGAGGTTCCATGCTGGGTGTTGTAATACCGTTGATGAAACAACTGATCCAGGATGACGTTCCAAGCATTGTCCTGAATGAATGGGAATACTGTTGATGTAACAACTGATCCAGGATGACGTTCCAAGCATTGTCCTGAATGAATGTGGGAATACTGTTGATGTAACAACTGATCCAGGATGACGTTCCAAGCATTGTCCTGAATGAATGTGGGAATACTGTAACAACTGATCCAGGATGAGTTCCAGCATTGTCCTGAATGAATGTGGGAACAATACGTTGATAAAACACAACCCAACACCAAAAAAACAAACAACACCAAACCCAACAAAAAAAAAACTGATCCAGGATGACGTTCCAAGCATTGTCCTGAAGGAATGTGGGAATACTGTTGATGAAACAACTGATCCAGGATGACGTTCCAAGCATTGTCCTGAATGAATGTGGGAATACTGTTGATGAAACAACTGATCCAGGATGACGTTCCAAGCATTGTCCTGAATGAATGTGGGAATACTGTTGATGTAACAACTGATCCAGGATGACGTTCCAAGCATTGTCCTGAATGAATGTGGGAATACTGTTGATGTAACAACTGATCCAGGATGACGTTCCAAGCATTGTCCTGAATGAATGTGGGAATACTGTTGATGAAACAACTGATCCAGGATGACGTTCCAAGCATTGTCCTGAAGGAATGTGGGAATACTGTTGATGAAACAACTGATCCAGGATGACGTTCCAAGCATTGTCCTGAATGAATGTGGGAATACTGTTGATGAAACAACTGATCCAGGATGACGTTCCAAGCATTGTCCTGAAGGAATGTGGGAATACTGTTGATGAAACAACTGATCCAGGATGACGTTCCAAGCATTGTCCTGAATGAATGTGGGAATACTGTTGATGAAACAACTGAACCAGGATGACGTTCCAAGCATTGTCTTGAATGAATGTGGGAATACTGTTGATGTAACAACTGATCCAGGATGACGTTCCAAGCATTGTCCTGAATGAATGTGGGAATACTGTTGATGTAACAACTGATCCAGGATGACGTTCCAAGCATTGTCCTGAATGAATGTGGGAATACTGTTGATGAAACAACTGATCCAGGATGACGTTCCAAGCATTGTCCTGAAGGAATGTGGGAATACTGTTGATGAAACAACTGATCCAGGATGACGTTCCAAGCATTGTCCTGAATGAATGTGGGAATACTGTTGATGAAACAACTGAACCAGGATGACGTTCCAAGCATTGTCTTGAATGAATGTGGGAATACTGTTGATGTAACAACTGATCCAGGATGACGTTCCAAGCATTGTCCTGAATGAATGTGGGAATACTGTTGATGTAACAACTGATCCAGGATGACGTTCCAAGCATTGTCCTGAATGAATGTGGGAATACTGTTGATGAAATATCTGATCCAGGATAAGGTTCCAAACATGGTGAGGATCGAGTTGATGAAGATCTGCCCTGCGGCTGAAGTCACTGTAAGTGAGCGAGCGAATGTCATCACCAGTTGAGGCTTGACGTGTACCCCTCACGTCTAAAAGATATATGAATTCAATTGTATATTAAATGTGCTTTCATTGATCCCATTTGTTGCATCATTCATGATGTATGTTTACGTGGATCCTGTGTGTCTAGACATTATATACTGTTCTCTATCTGTGCACGCAATTTCATCAGTCTGAAAGTCACTAACATTTGTTTTGCCATAGAAGTTTCTTGTGTTAAATTCGTAATGTCCCTATTTCAAAATCAAAACGGGCTCTTATTGGTTTTTAATTAATTGGCAATATTAGATATGTATGGCTTTATTTCAAACATCCAACACTTTAAAAGTATTTATATTTTTTAAAACACGTGCAAATTCATGTGTTTTAAGCCAGAAGCACATGTACAACTTACACAGGAAATCATTTTATTACACTGATGTTTGCTTGGGTTGGCTCAGCACGGTGATGCTAATCCACACCTGAGTGTACCGCTGGCTACATGTATGACACAGAAATAGTATATTCAAAATTTAGCGTCAGCAAAAGTTATTGAAGTGCAACACATGCGGAGGTGGTAGCAAATATGGTGAGCATTGAAACGAATATACTATGAATGTATAATATTCTAATCAGCACATGTGTTCATTCGTCCAGAAACTCGATTGAATATAAACTCATTTTAGTCATTATGTGATCGCGTTAAGCGACCGTCACCCATATTGGATATAAAACATGGATTCAAGTAAGTAGGCTATAATATATTGCAGTAACATTGTTCCTGTATAAACCCGTCATTTTATTTAGGTATATGCTCGTGTGGCGTACTGGTGTGCTGGGACGATATCTAATGTTGGCAAAACCCATTTGTAGTATATTGCCCACTGGGTGTTTCGAATGATTTCATTTGAGGAAGCTATCCAGCCTACGTGAAGGTCGGTGGTTCTATCCGTGCCTGCAATACTGATCGGAGAGGCAACTGGTCCCTGCACTAATGGCTGCAGAGTCGCCATCTCACCTACGTACTTAGAAACCCAAATACAAACAAACAATACATTTATAATAATCCAGAAGTGAGCTCATGAGCATGAACTTCCATAGGCCACCATTATAACACAGTGCCATTATATGTTCCCCAAAAAATAGTTTGGCACAAACAGACAGTAGTTTTCAACAGACTGACCTTTGAGCCACAAGAAAATGTGTCCTGGCCAGTAGATGTGCGAGATCAGAGTATCCGTTGTCGAGTGGTCTAGTGATTAAATAATGATATATGAGAAAGTTGTCAGTCGCTTGCGGAGGTTGGGGAATTGAGTACTGGTTTCTACCCAGGAAATGTGGATGGTCTTCTCCACCACAACAGACTGACGTTTTACAAACAAGTGTACGATAAAGCTGGGAGGACTGTGTACACATATTGAAGAGAGGAGAAGAGGAAGTGATGATGGTTAGTTTTAGCCTACTAGTTGACTTATATTTCAGTTGACATAAACTGGTCATGGTTCGTCCTGTTTGGAGCATTCACGGCCAATCTATTGGCGGGAGGTGTTGTGTTCAGTTTTGGCATCATCTACACGGACTTCATCGATCGTCTGCAAACATCGTCTGCTGAAACATCCATTTTTGTCGGCATTACATTTTCGTCTTCCTGTTTTGTAGGTGAGCTATATACTGATTGCAATATTTAAATGTTAATTTAAAATAATAAAATATATAAATGTTATTTAAATAACATTACACAAAATGAATTATATGAAGAATAAAACTGAAGGATCATGGACGTTTGGGAGGTTATAAATGTTGGTAAGTTCCACTCTTAAAATAAAGTATTAACACTTAATTGGCGACAGGCGGTGGTAGTATTGAATAGGTAGCACACATGTGTGCGCTTTCCTGAAGATACCTGCTAAGGGAACCCTCGGATTCGATCCCCGGGAACTATGTGAGATGGTACGGTGGTCGCCAGATCAGACAGGTGGGTTTTCTCCGGGTACTCCGGTTTCCTCCCACACGAATGACCATATTTACGCTTTCATCCTCTCCAACGAGAGTGATTAATATAAGTTGTTAAAGCTTGTTTCGCAATTTACGTTTGAACATAAGGACAACCTTGGACGATACCTACGACTCACAACGTGTATGTTCAAGTGTATAAAGGTATGTCCACCCGACGGCACGATAAGTGACCGATAGATGCTCACCAACGGAGGTTTGACCCCGCCGTGTACCAAGTTGATTACTTTGTTTTTTGAGGCCAAAATGGTAACCGTATACCTCTCAAAGTAGAGAGTGTACGCCAAGTAATGACGTTTGAAGCCAAACGTGGACTGATGTAATGCTGTTCAACGAGATCCATAATGCCCAGAAAACTCGGAGAATGTGTTGAACCTTCCGGAGGGGGCATACTAAATTACCGTTTACACCGCCCTTAACGACATTGGGCCAACCTAGAGTCTGGCAGGTGAACTTACAGCAATGCATGGGCTATATTACCTGTCAATATTAGTAACAAATTGAGACCAAGGCAGAGTTATCGATACTCCCTTAATTGGTAAGATCAATATTGTATATATGGTAACCCCCATAATGTTGTGTTATAAAATGAATCTGTCGAGGCCTCAAAATATACACTTCAAATATTATAGCCAGTTATAGTTACAAGTGAGTTTAATTGTGTCTGTTGTCCAGTGGTAGTGCGTCGGATTTGGAATCGAATGGTTCCGGGTTCGATATTCGATCAGGCCATTGAGCAAGGCACCTCACACGCATTGCTTAATACTGGTTAACCGCTTCGGTCGGCTAAGCCTGCACAGGAAACATGTCTAGGTGTCTACGACATTAATGGAACATACGTACAATTACAGGAGGAAACAAGTACGTTACATGTACACCCGTCTTTTCGTCATATTGTGTGGACATTGTATAGAATATGATACTAAGATGATTTTATATTTCCGCATTAGCTCCATTAGCCAGGACAATGGCCAGTAAGCTCGGGTACAGGTTTGTGACGGTACTAGGCGCTGTGCTGTGTTTTGTCGGCATGCTGTTGGGTTGTTTCGCACCATCCATCCAATATTACTACGTCTTCTTTGGAATTTGTGTAGGTAAATGAAACAATTCTTCTGTTATGCTTTCCCCCAATGAATGACTGAGTTTTCTCAGTGAAAGAAATACTCTCTTTCACCGTTTTGAAACAGTGAAAGATGGCATTTTCTCTGTCACTGTTTGAGTTTCGTATTTCTCCACTGTTCGATGTGCTTTTGCATCTTAGCTATTTTCTGACAATCATGTACAGGTACTTATTAAGTAATATATTCTAACAGAAGCAAACTGACAAATTATACGGGAACTATTTCTTATTACAGACATTCACACTGACATTAGTGGTTGTGTGGTTTATTGTGATATGAGGCTTCCGACAGGGGCAATTAAAATGAATTAAAGACATATCATATTATATTAGCCAAAATCATTGGAAATCATGAAGAAAAAAGAAGTTTTGTGTTTATTAGTGTAAGATAGGATTTGATTTCATCTCGTGATCACCGAATTACGTATTTCCACTCGGAGATGAAATCAAAATCCTCGTGGAAATACAAATTTCGATGAAATCAAATCCTATCAGTTACACTAATAAACACAAATAGCATCTATATTCTAAATGTCCATTATAAAGACCGTGGTAGTTAATCTTTCCAAAACTCTAACTCCTACAACCGTGTTAACCAATGAGAAACATTAGTCAGTTACTGCTCCTGAATAATCGTAATAGTATAGTGGTCCTCTTAATTGGTTTAGCATGTCCAATGGATATCTTACGGTAAACATTTGTTCAATTAATTAACATGATTTTGATAAAATTACATTTATCCAAACGCAACATCTGGTTAGACGACAATAGTAAAAACAAACCATTCCAACTAAAAGGACCAATATACATTTCGGGATAAATCTGACTTTATCCATCAATGGAGGTAATAGAAAAACCAGTAATGTCTCTCATTTCCTTAAGGAAGCCACATAAGTAGGTCCTCGTGCGTTACGCTACAATAGTCAGTTTTGTCCTGATATAGAAACTGTATGTTTTGATTTCAATTACATTTATACCTATCTTAAGCAGACAACCACGAAATAACAGAAAGTGGCTGCTTCGCCCACGTGGCTGCTTAAATAGAGGCAAATGTATAATAATAATACAACATATTTGGAATCTGGAAAGTGGCTGCTTAATACAGTTTGTCTGCTTAATAGAGATGACCACTAACACCGGCTTGCGTTCAGTATCCAACCTGTATTCAGCAGCCACTTTCTGTGATTCCATTGGCTGGCTACTTTTTTACATGTTTATGTAAATACATTGTCCGCACTAAAACAGAATGCGAAGTCCTATAATGAATTCCTTCGGAAATCTTCACTGAGCTTTCAAACTTGTCAAATTGGAAGTCTCTCGATTATATGATCATGTGTGATGGCTTGGAAAGACTATCAAACTGTCATGAAATAATTTACATTCCGTTATGAATTCTTTAACCATACTAGCATTTCGTTGTAGGTTGTGGATATGGGATGATATCCGTAGCGTCCTTTATGGCAGTTGAGGACTATTTTGATCGGGACAATAATATCGCATGGACTGTTGTGTCATGTGGTCTACCCTCTGGTGTGTTCGTCCTCCCTCTTATTACACGAACTCTGTTGGACACGTACTCCTTCTTCGGGACGTTCATGATTCTCTCAGCTTTAATGTTGAATTGTGGTGTATGCGGCCTTCTGTTTAAGCCACTGATCAAGAATGTCATTCTTGAAAGAGATAAATCTACATATGAACGAATGATAGACCCCGTTGAGGCCGACAGAAGTATGTCGGAGGCAGCTACAGAAGGCGAAGAAGAAACTGTTCCCAACGAAGACACGTCTGGAGATGAGAACAAAAAATTAAATGGGCATAAATCTCGTAAATATAAAGCTATTAATATAGAGGAAACTATTGTTGTTCCCATTTCAACATCAGTGTTAAAGTTTGATGATGTAACGATCGAGGACGAATTCGAAGAAGATTCCTCTGACGAAGAGAACGCGCCACCAGCAGAACCAGTTGAAGAGGAAAGTGTCGTTGATATCGAACCTAAAAATGTTACCAATGCACCACACGATGTAGCACAACCAGAACCAACTGCAAAGAAGGGCAATGAAAAGGCGAAAACATTGCTTAATGTGATCATCGGTGTCGATGATGTTGCAATGCTGTGTGACTGCAGGATTCTTCTGTATTTACTGGTTTCTGTGTTGTTTTCACTAGCATTTGGAATACCAGTTTGTTTCTATCCTGATGTTTCAAGAGAGTACGGTGAGTGCTACACTATTGTTCTATAACTATTACCACAGACAACATGGATACATTTAAATATTGAGCATGAAAAATGATGACGAAGTTGTCAACCCTTTAAACATGTGTGTGTAATCGCATTGAGTGGCTTTTGTTATAGAATATATATGATATTGTACAGTAACGACTGACGATTAAGAACATTGACATATAGAATGTTGGATATAATGAAAGGGAATGTTGTCACCCATGTATACATACAGTCTACATCCGTTATGTCGAATTCCGCCGGACCGAACAAAATCCTAAATTCGATATAAACGAACCAGTTATATGTACACTGATAGTGTCTAAAACGGGACTTTAATCCGACTTAGGAGAATTCGACATAACCGACTTTGACATAGCGGATGTAGACTGTAGGTTACTCAGAAACAATAATTCCGTATGTCCATACACAATGTATATACATGTATATTCCCTATATCCATTATTCTCACGATTGCCAACTATAGTTATAAGGTCCCAATGGTAAGTGCTGTAAACCTGTTTTACTGTATTTGATGCACAGTGCTAAGTTATGTGTTTCTAGGAAATGCGAAATTAAAGTTATCCAACCAGATTTGAATTACGAGTAGTGTGCGTGTGCGTGTGTGTGCGCGCGCGCGTGCGCGTGCGTGCGTGCGAAATGAGCTTGTCATGATTGATGTATGTGCACAATTTGATTGTAATGACGCAATAATATTATGATATGTAATTGTAAATTGTGTTGTATTTATTATGATAAATAGTTGCAATAAAATATTATTAAATTACAATTGTATATGATAACATTTCTGTTTGTTTTTACAGGTTACTCTAACTCAAAAGCAGAGTGGACGTTATCATTACTCGGCCTCGGTGGCTGTGTTGGAATTGTATGCAGTGGTTTTGTCAGGCGTGAGCTTGCAGCAAGACTTCGTGGTGGTCCCATACTCCTTGTAGGCATCTCTCTACTCATGTGCGGATTGTCCATTGGTTTCGTTCATTATTTCACCACATACCGGCTTTTACTTCTTAGCGCTGCATTCTTTGGAGTATTCAGTGGTGAGTTCACCTCGTTCCGTGAAGAGTAGGGAATGTATAATACTAATAATTAAATAAATAATAATAATTAAATAATTATAGTAAATAAATAATAAGAATAAAACATCATTTAACGAGGTAGTTCACTGTTTGGTTTGGGAGGGGCATAGCTGCAGATTTGCAGATAGATGTAAGTTTTGTGTTGGAAAAGCAGAGGTAAATCTGAATGATAGAAATGTACTCGGCCATGGAGTGCTTACGTGACATTAGTTTGTGTTGCATTGATAGACAATGTTATTGAAGTCACACCAACATTTTGAGCGTTAGTGAAATAGGTCAATAGATTGAGTAGCTAGCATGTGAAAGAATCGTATCAACTGCAAAGACATCTGCCATTGAGTTTTGTGTTGTTAATGGCAAGTCATTTAGAACAAATAAAAACAACAAGGGACATAAGACGGATCGTTGAGATACACGAATTACACTTCTAGGCTTTGACTTCATACCAGTTGTTAACCAATCGAGTTGTGTCATTCAGATCAGATGCAAACAACGAACTAGTTGAACTGTTTAGTTTAAAACATTCAATTTCTCAAGTAGGATGTTATTAAACTTTACCAAATCTTGGTCATGGAAAATGGTACCTGCTATTTCGTTGTTATCTATGGAAGTAAGACAATCCTCAATAACTTCAGAGAAAGTCGTCTGACATGATGAGTTGACCAAAGACCAGGCGGCTGACTAAAATCCTAAATATATTGTTTTAAATCCGAAATTCGATTTGGATGGTATTATATATGCTGATGTCACTTTCTTTGTTTTTATTTCTAGTTGTCTTCTCATTCTTGAGAAGAGATGTTGTCATGGAGATCACTACTGATGACCGATATACGTCTGCTTACTATGTCAGTCAATGGATGTGTGGTATCGGCTATAATACTGGCATTCCCGCAGCTGGTAAGTGGATGTGTGATGTCGGCTATAATACTGGCATTCCCGCAGCTGGTAAGTGGGTGTGTGATGTCGGCTATAATACTGGCATTCCCGCAGCTGGTAAGTGGATGTGTAGTCGGCTATAATACTGGCATTCATACAGCTAGTAAGTGGGTGTGTGAGGTCGGCTATAATACTGGCATTCATACAGCTGGTAAGTGGATGTACTGGACCGAGGAGTCTATGTGTATGAAGTTACATGAGAAGTTTACATGGTACGCAAGTAATTCTTGGTCGAGTGTATGCAGTAACGTGATATGTCTACACGATAAACCAATCTACATGGTTGAGCTTATACTGTAAGGTTACACGGCCAGGGTTATCTCCTAGACCGAGTCCACTTGATAAATGTACAGCAGCTCGTGGATCTAGTGGACCGAGTCCACGTGGTAAATGTACAGCAGCTCGTGGATCTAGTGGACCGAGTCCACGTGGTAAATGTACAGCAGCTCGTGGATCTAGTGGACCGAGTCTACGTGATAAATGTACAGCAGCTCGTGGATCTAGTGGACCGAGTCTACGTGATAAATGTACAGCAGCTCGTGGATCTAGTGGACCGAGTCTACGTGATAAATGTACAGCAGCTCGTGGATCTAGTGGACCGAGTCCACGTGATAAATGTACAGCAGCTCGTAAGTGGATCTAGTGGACCGAGTCCATGTGATAAATGTACAGCAGCTTGTGGATCTAGTGGACCGAGTCTACGTGATAAATGTACAGCAGCTCGTGGATCTAGTGGACCGAGTCCACGTGATAAATGTACAGCAGCTCGTAAGTGGATCTAGTGGACCGAGTCTACATGATAAATGTACAGCAGCTCGTGGATCTAGTGGACCGAGTCCACATGATAAATGTACAGCAGCTCGTGGATCTAGTGGACCGAGTCTACGTGGTAAATGTACAGCAGCTCGTAAGTGGATCTAGTGGACCGAGTCTACGTGATAAATGTACAGCAGCTCGTGGATCTAGTGGACCGAGTCCACATGATAAATGTACAGCAGCTCGTAAGTGGATCTAGTGGACCGAGTCTACGTGATAAATGTACAGCAGCTCGTGGATCTAGTGGACCGAGTCTACGTGGTAAATGTACAGCAGCTCGTAAGTGGATCTAGTGGACCGAGTCTACGTGGTAAATGTACAGCAGCTCGTAAGTGG
>CM026389.1:60354009-60385634 GCA_014843695.1 Archivesica marissinica | reverse complement strand
CAGCTCGTAAGTGGATCTAGTGGGCCGAGTCTACGTGATAAATGTACAGCAGCTCGTGGATCTAGTGGACCGAGTCTACGTGGTAAATGTACAGCAGCTCGTAAGTGGATCTAGTGGACCGAGTCTACGTGGTAAATGTACAGCAGCTCGTAAGTGGATCTAGTGGACCGAGTCTACGTGGTAAATGTACAGCAGCTCGTAAGTGGATCTAGTGGACCGAGTCTACGTGGTAAATGTACAGCAGCTCGTAAGTGGATCTAGTGGACCGAGTCTACGTGGTAAATGTACAGCAGCTCGTAAGTGGATCTAGTGGACCGAGTCTACGTGATAAATGTACAGCAGCTCGTAAGTGGATCTAGTGGACCGAGTCTACGTGGTAAATGTACAGCAGCTCGTGGATCTAGTGGACCGAGTCTACGTGGTTGAAGTTACATCATAAGTTTACATGGTACTCATGTAGATTTCTTGTTTATCAACACATGTTTACCTTTCTGTGTCAACACTGATCCAATGGAAAGAATGATAGGTGGCGTTATTTTACCTCGTTCTGAAGAATTGTGGATGCCTCGGTATGTCAAGACCAGCGATATGTTAAGAAACGACTATACGCATGTAAGTTTACGTGATAAGTCTACACGATAAGCCAATTGACATGGTTGAGCTCATGATATATGTTTGCACGGTCAGTGTTATCTACTTGAGCCTACTTGATGGATTATATGTGGCTGAGTTTACGCGGTATATTTGGCAGTAAGTCTATACAGTAAGCAAGCAGTCTCGATATTGATTGCGATGTTGAGCTTACATGTAGATATGTAAGCGAGGATGGCGGAATTTTGGTATACATGGCAAGTATATATAGTACCTGAATCTACTTGGACGAGTCGATAAGTAAGTAAATCTACTTGGCCGAGTCGATAAGTAAGTGAATCTACTTGGCCGAGTCTATTCAGTAAGTAAATCTACTTGGCCGAGTCGATAAGTAAGTAAATCTACTTGGACTAGTCGATAAGTAAGTAAATCTACTTGGCCGAATCTATTCAGTAAGTAAATCTACTTGGCCGAGTATATTCAGTAAGTGAATCTACTTGGCCGAGTCTATTCAGTAAGTGAATCTACTTGGCCGAGTCTATTCAGTAAGTGAATCTACTTGGACGAGTCTATACAGTAATTGAATCTACTTGGACGAGTCGATAGGTAAGCGAATCTACTTGGCCGAATCTATTCAGTAAGTGCATCTATTTGGACGAGTCTATTCAGTAAGTAAATCTACTTGGCCGAATCTATTCAGTAAGTGAATCTACTTGGATGAGTCTATACAATAAGTGAATCTACTCGGACGAGTCGATAAGTAAGTGAATCTACTTGGACGAGTCGATAAGTAAGTAAATCTACTTGGACGAGTCTATACAGTAAGTGAATCTACTTGGACGAGTCGATAAGTAAGTTAATCTACTTGGACGAGTATATACAGTATGTGAATCTATTTGGACGAGTCGATAAGTAAGTGAATCTACTTGGACGAGTCGATAAGTAAGTAAATCTACTTGGACTAGTCTATGCAGTAAGTGAATCTACATGGACGAGTCGATAAGTAAGTAAATCTACTTGGACTAGTCAATACAGTAAGTGAATCTACTTGGACGAGTCGATAAGTAAGTGAATCTACTTGGACGAGTCGATAAGTAAGTGAAACTACTTGGACGAGTCGATAAGTAAATGAAACTACTTGGACGAGTCGATAAGTAAGTGAATCTACTTGGACGAGTCTATACAGTAAGTTAATCTACTTGGACGAGTATATACAGTAAGTTAATCTACTTGGACGAGTCTATACAGTAAGTGAATCTACTTGGCCGAGTCGATAAGTAAGTGAATCTACTTGGACGAGTCTATACAATACGTTAATCTACTTGGACGAGTCTATGTGGTTGAGGTTATGTGGTACGTATACATGGTAAGGGTGTATACGTGGTAAGGGTGTATACGTGGTAAGGGTGTATACGTGGTAAGGGTGTATACGTGGTAAGGGTGTATACGTGGTAAGGGTGTATACGTGGTAGATGTATTGAACTCTACCTGGTCCAGGCTACGTGACAAACGAATGTTTTTCGAATGTACGCGGTGAATCAATAATGTGTATGATTGTGGGATTTGAACGTACGTGGACACATTGTGTATTAGTGTTTAATCAACTGTCACATGTCTTATCTAAATCTTAAATTCTTCTAATATCATCTAGTGTTAAAACTTATAAAACATGGACCAATATAATGTTATCGACATATAAATGCACAATATGATAAACAATGATAGAACACTAAATAATATCGAAAATTACTTTTATCCTTCGAAGGGAGGCATATAGTTTTCGCATTGTTAATGTGTCCGTCCGTCCGTCCGTCCGTCCGTCCGTCCGTCCGTCCGTCCGTCCGATTCAATATAACTTCCGCTATGGCGGGGGCATTCATCACCTACTGAGATATTTCTTGTTTTTACATATTTTACCATTTTCAAATATAATGATTTTACGTGAGGCCAGATGGCAGAACGTTAATACACTTTGCAGGAGCATATTGTGCAGGATATAGTGTATGTGTATGTGAGGAAGCTATGCCGTACTAACATATACATACATATAGTACACATATTAACGTTGTGCAGGATATAGTGTATGTGTATGTGAGGAAGCTATGCCGTACTAACATATACATACATATAGTACACATATTAACGTTGTGCAGGATATAGTGTATGTGTATGTAAGGAAGCTATGCCGTACTAACATATACATACATATAGTACACATATTAACGTTGTGCAGGATATAGTGTATGTGTATGTAAGGAAGCAATGCCGTACTAACATATACATACATATAGTACACATATTAAAGTTGCACCAACAGCGTAGGTGATATGGCGAATCTCCAGGGGTCATTGCCGAGGATGAAACCGGGTAGAATCCTCGACCTTCCGCAAGCCAGCTGGATGGCTTACTCACGTGCAATAATTAGCATATCCGAGTGGGATTCGAACCTGCAGCCGTGATGGGCTAATGATTTGAGGTTAACCTTAACCACTTGGCCACGGAGGCTAACAAATATATATATATATAGAACATTGACAAATATATGTTCAGTCCGTCTCCGTGGTCGAGTGGTTAACGTCGCTGACTTGCATACCACTGTAACCTATCATCACTGATGGTCACGGGTTCGAGCCCCGCTCAGGCCGTGTATCATTTATATGAAAAAGTTGGCAGTTTCTTACGGAGGTTGGTGCACCCAAGTACTGGTTAACCGCTGGAGCATGCCCAGGAAAGGTAAACTGACCGCCGGCGATATAGCCCAAAATGGTGCTGATGCAGGCGTAAAACCCGAAATATAATATATATATAATATAACAAATATATGTAACATTTATAAGATTAAAGCAACACATTTGATTTAAAATTAAGTGTTTCCATTTCAGCGTGGCTGATGGATAATTACAAGACATACACGTGGTCGTTTGTAATGGCCGCCATTTCATGTGGCATCAGTGGATTGTTCATCTTACCACTAATACTAATAAAGAGGACACGGAACTGACCGACGTGTCATTCACCCTGTGAATAAATATATAGGATGGGGGAGCAACGTATACTTATTAAGCAATGCATTAGTTATAATAGATTTTATATATACATTGTATAAGGCAGTGCTAGCATAGTTATACTGTATGAGTATTGATATATAAAATTACATAATCTATTTCTGTCTCAGGTACGCAACTTTGATGTATGCATATACATGTATATGAATCGTGTTAAATAAAGTTATATAGCCTCTTTCTGTGTCGAGCACGATACTTTCATGTATGCATCTACAGTCGACATCCGTTATGTCGAATTCCGTCGGACCGAACAAAATACTTAACCGAAGTTTGACTTAACGAAATTCGATATAAACAGATCCAGTTATATGATAAATGATAGTGTATGAAACGGGACTTCGAGATAACTGGAGAATTCGACATAATCGACTTTGACATAGCGGATGTAGACTGTATATGAATCTTGTTATATGTATATCTGTCTTTACAGACAGTCCCAGATTTACATAAACTCTTTTTGATAGTGACACCAGTTACATAATCGCCTTTGATCTCAGGTACAATAGGATTTTATATGTGTCTGTATAGGCCTTGCTAACGCTGCATGTCTCGGATACGATTTTAGATAATGATACCATATGTGTTTCTATAAACCTTTCTACATTTACTTAATCTCTTTTTGTCTTGTGTACGATACGATTGGATATTTACGACAGAAGAGCAATATTTGTTTTTATAGACATTAACTTAAGTTCATGTTCTCGTTTTGTCTCGGATACGACACCACATGATAGTTACGGATTTTCATGACATTTGGTGGAGTATGAACTCATCAGATTTTAGATGTGTGTGTGTTTTAAGTTTATTTATCGTCGCTACCGGTTGCCCATATGAGCGACGCCTTCTGAAGAGATTAGTCATTTTAGATTTTTGGAGGATACAGACAGAGAACCATTCCAGAGTCTCCTCTGGTTCTTTTACGTACAAGGTGTACATCACCGACACGAGACCTCGGTTTAACGTCCCATCTGAAAGACTATTAATTTTATTAGGGTCAGACAGGGGATCGAACAAGCGATCCCTGGCTTATCAGTCTTGCATGTTACCACTGGACTACAGATCCGTCTGTAAGTTTTAGATCCGAATAAAACAGTTTTTAAAGGATTCATTTTTTTCGTCATTGTGAGATAGAGAACAATTGGACGCTTAGCAACATGGCATGGAGGTTTGTCATCTCGGAGTGCGCTTAGCAACATGGCATGGAGGTTTGTCATCTCGGAGTGCGCTTAGCAACATGGCATGGAGGTTTCTCATCTCGGAGTGCGCTTAGCAACATGGCATGGAGGTTTGTCATCTCGGAGTGCGCTTAGCAACATGGCATGGAGGTTTGTCATCTCGGAGTGCGCTTAGCAACATGGCATGGAGGTTTGTCATCTCGGAGTGCGCTTAGCAACATGGCAGGAGGTTTTCATCTCGGAGTGCGCTAGCAACATCAATCCACAACAAGGAGGTTGTCACTGAGTGCGCTTAGCAACAGATGGAGGCACCCCCAAACATTGCATCTCGAGTGCGCTAGCAACAGGCATGGAGGTTTGTCATCTCGGAGTGCACTTAGCAACATGCATGGAGGTTTGTCATCTCGGAGTGCACTTAGCAACATGGCAGGAGTTTCATCTCGGAGGCACTAGCAACATGCATGGAGGTTTCATCTCGGAGTGCGCTTAGCAACATGGCATGAGGTTTCATCCGGAGTGCGCTTAGCAACATGGCATGGAGGTTGTCATCTCGGGTGCGCTTAGCAACATGGCATGGAGTGTCATCTCGGAGTGCGCTTAGCAACATGGCATGGAGTTTGCATCTCGGAGTGCGCTTAGCAACATGGCATGGAGGTTTGTCATCTCGGAGTGCGCTTAGCAACAGCAGGAGGTTGTCATCTGAGTGCGCTTAGCACATGGCATGGAGGTTTGTCATCTCGGAGTGCGCTTAGCAACATGGCATGGAGGTTTGTCATCTCGGAGTGCGCTTAGCAACATGGCATGGAGGTTTGTCATCTCGGAGTGCGCTTAGCAACATGGCATGGAGGTTTGTCATCTCGGAGTGCGCTTAGCAACATGGCATGGAGGTTTGTCATCTCGGAGTGCACTTAGCAACATGGCATGGAGGTTTGTCATCTCGGAGTGCACTTAGCAACATGGCATGGAGGTTTGTCATCTCGGAGTGCACTTGTTTTGGTATGTTTTCCATGCTATAATACAATATAAACTGACCTCACGGAGATACTTTCTAGGTATGTTGTATCAAATTAATATGAAAATATAATTATGTACCAAGTCACGTTAATTAAGGAAACATCATTAGCTATGGATAATTCCATATGTAATGAGGTCTCCATAACGATACACTAATGTTGTTAGAACTTGTTTCGCAATCCAACGTAGCGAAATTTGTATAAACGTTAATCCACATAATATGCTGTACTAAGTTCGATAGTGTAACAAGTTCTAATGTGTACGCACCTCATCGTAACAAGACATAATTATGATCAATTATGAGACTGGAAAACTGGTATATGAAAAGAAATTCTAATGCAATTTTCAATCAATGTCAAGTGGTGCCGAAGGATAAAAGTGCATTTAATTTTCGAACTGTATTGATAAATTTTTGTTTTCTACCCAGTATTAAAACAGTTCTAAATGTGCTAAACTGCCCACGCCGAGTGTTTCAGTCTGGCAGTTCATTCAATATATACTACCTGTTATTCTTATTCTATTAAATCCATAAAACGTCCATCTTCAATTATCGTGTGAAAACAGTACTTAAATTTATTTAAATTGTTGAATATTACCTCCCAAATAGATCTATAATTATCAACGATGGAACTAAAATGTCGACAATTCCGTGGTCTGTTCATTAGAGTTATGAAGAACTATTTCCTGGTCCCGGCTTGGGGGTTTACCTCGTAAGCACCGGGTACAATCAAATCCACCAAAGGTGGGGGATATCGGAATGTACTTCCCCCATTTTGAATTGCGAATAAAGTTATTGCCAAATGGCATATCGTAGGTCTTGAGAGATAGGTTACTGTTACTATATTCCTCTATATCATCTCCGAGTCATCATCTACATTCTCAGGTACCTCTCTCCATATTATAATTCCACGCTCCTCATCTGTACCTACAAACAGAATACATATATGTACCATATAGTATGTCGCGTTTCACGTTACAAGATACACTTTTAGCACATTTTGTAGTGTTTAATTACAACCGTGACCTAGTGGTTAAGGCGTCCGCGGGAGGTCGAAGGTTCGAACCTCGTCAATGGTTCGTTCTGATATGGCCGGTTGGTGAGCCGCCAGCTAGTTAAATAATGGTTACCGATTGCCTACCAGCCTTGCGCCTGGCATACAAGGATAGGATTCGGGAAGTACTGATGTTCATAAAAAAAGTGTCTCATAAGTCAGTAATGGCTGGCCCTTTAAATAGGGGTGTCGGTAAAATAAACAAACACTGTACGTTTACTATTTTAGAATGTAGATGTACGAGTAATGTTGCTACATTTACACTTCAAATTATAATCGATGAGTGTCTAAACGGGATTTGTCTCCGTTGTAGACCGCAAAATCAAATAGGACCAAGCATATAATAGGGGCTTAATTTATAGTTTATACTGACAGGTAGTCTTTATGCCGAGTTGCTCTACTTTATTGAAATTAAAACGATAACATATGTTATTGACGAACCTGGGATGACATTGTCCAGTAGGAGGGCGGAGAAACAACCCATGAACATATTGTTGGCCAGTAGAGCATTAATCACCTGATCTAGACTGTCGTCACCTGCAACAAATACATGCTGGTAGGTTACCACTACCTAATGAAGCTGTATACCAACTTATATTGTTGGCCAGTAGAGCATTAATCACCTGATCTAGACTGTCGTCACCTGCAACAAATACATGCTGGTAGGTTACCACTACCTAATGAAGCTGTATACCAACTTATATTGTTGGCCAGTAGAGCATTAATCACCTGATCTAGACTGTCGTCACCTGCAACAAATACATGCTGGTAGGTTACCACTACCTAATGAAGCTGTATACCAACTTATATTGTTGGCCAGTAGAGCATTAATCACCTGATCTAGACTGACGTCACCTGCAACAAATACATGCTGGTAGGTCACCTCTACCTAATGAAGCTGTAGACCAACTTATATTGTTGGCCAGTAGAGCATTAATCACCTGATCTAGACTGTCGTCACCTGCAACAAATACATGCTGGTAGGTCACCGCTAACTAATGAAGCTGTAGACCAACTTATATTAATTTATATTACCAATAACGAACAGTTCTTGGCAATATGATAAACTATAATGTATTGGTTCTTTGAGAAATATTTACATACGTTATACACAAGCAGCACATTCAGTTTGGAAATATAATACATAATGCATTTATACATGATTTCACGTAAAACTATTAAATTGCTGGTACCTGTTTTGATAAGATCTGCGTTGTCTATCAGCCATGTCGGGAAGCTGAGACCAAGGAATAGGGAGATGCCAAACACGACGAGATTCCTCGATGAGTTCAGATCAACGTACTGCAAATTGGAAGCTCCAACGGCAGCAAGCACACCTAAATCATAATCTCAACATATTGTGTTGTCATAAATTATTGCTTCATTGAAAAGATAACACCGACGGCCATATGGTGTATGTTATAATTATTAATCGCCGACAACCGCCAGCCATTCACATAGGCCACTATACAATGATAACAAAGTTCGTCCACTCCAAGAATAACAATAAAACACACGTGATCTCGTATTGTTAATGCAAAAGAAGAACATACCAAAACAGAAACCAAACAGTTCCAAGAAAAAAGTATGTACAAAAATTAGAGCGTACCAAACAATATAAGGAATGAAGCTCCAATGATTGGATCAGGCATCGTGACTACCAGCGCACTGAATTTACCAAGACATCCAAACAGGACCATTATACCGCCTGCTACAAGAACCACACGTCTGCTTCCTACCTGTAAACAGGAAATGACACGTCTACCTGCGCATAGGAAGTTTCATGCATCCATTGACATACCTCAAATATAAAATGGCATGCGTATCTGCAAACAGGAAATGACACGTCTACAAACAGGAAATGACCACATGGATTCGTGTTTAACATAGATATTTGGCAATAACAGTTTATAATACATCAAACTATTACTGAGACATATTTATAAACAATAACAGTCTGGAAACATCAACAAATCTCCCACAATATCACATTTGTTTTGCAAAATCTCGTATTATGCGTATCTGGTTACTAAGACAACTGTGATTAGCAACATATAATGACCTACTACAGAAACAGATACAGTTTCCATACAGAACAATAGCCGAATACATGTTTGCAATTCTGAAATATAGGATGTGATTTGATATACATGTATTACTTTTGATGATTAGTGATAGTGATCTTTTTAAAAGAATGTTATTTTTGATTAATTAACATAATTATATTTAAGTGTTGCATATTTAAAAATTAGTATTGACAGACGGATCTGTAGTCCAGTGGTAACACGCTGGACTGGTAAGGATCGCAGGTTCGATCCCCCGTCTGACCCTAATACAATTAACAGTCTTTCAGATGGGACGTTAAACCGAGGTCTCGTGTCGGTGCTGTACATCGTGCACGTAAAAGAACCAGAGGAGACTCTGGAATGGATCCCTGTCTGTATCATGCACTATCCTCCAAAATCTAAAATGACTAATCTCTTCAGGAGGCGTCGCTCATATGGGCAACCGGTAGCGACGATAAATAAACGTAAAAAACAAATATTAGTATTAGTACGCACCCACCCCATCACGCACGCACACACGCACGCACGACGCACGCACGCACATCACACACACAAATAAATTACTTAGATCAATAAGACTATTTATTGAACATGTACCTATTCTTAGAATTCCGCTAATACCATAGACACTTGTGCAGAAATATAAAGGCATGTACAAATATGTTGCATGTTTCTACTGACCTTAGTTAAGCTTATAACGCCAATATTCTGGCTACACGAGGTTACACCAAAACCAGCTCCAACTGCAGCAGCCAAAATACAATCAATGCCCTCAACAAAAATGCCTGAAAAATGGGTTGTTTCTCTAGAGTTCAACTCAAATACGTGTTTGATATGTCTGGATTCAAGAAGACATTTGGGAAATGTAGCTAGAATTTTGGTATACAAATTTCTTTCAACTCGATGACCAAACACAAACAACAGTAAGGAACAAGTATTTATAAAAGCTAGCTTCCTACTCGATCTTACATCATTGTGTATGATGTATGTCGTTTTATGTTATATGTGAGTTATGTCTGTCAATAAATACTGTTTAAACCAAACAAAATTAGTTTAATCTATCTCGACAGTCCTGGTGGAATCCAACGACACGTGGATAGAGAAGAGGCAATGCGGCTTTAGGTGTGTTACCCCTAAGTACACAACTATCACGGTTCTGGACGGGGGTCCGAACTCAGAACCTCTTGATTACGAGGAAAACACCGTATTCATTAACCACGGAGGAGCTAATATTTCAGTAGTTAACTTGTATGCAATATCTAGGGTACAACTAATGTGTGCAGATAAATGTTATCGTCGATATTCGCTCGTAAGCGCTCATCTTGCGCATGTGCAGTAAACATCAATATATGTGTCCTCACTATAACCATGATTTAATAGACGGATATGTAGCCCAGTGGGTAACACGTTGTACTGGTAATCCAGGGATCGCAGGTTCGATCCCCCGTCTCACACTAATAAAATTAACAGTATTTCGGTGCTTTACACTTTGCACGTAAAAGAACCAGAGGAAACTCTGGAATGGGTCATATGTCTGTATCATTGCACTATCCTCCAAAAATCTAAAATGACTAATCTCTTCAGGAGGCGTCGCTCATATGGGCAACCGGTAGCGACGATAAATAAACGTAAAAGATCAATGATGTGTTTGATAGATGTATCTATCTATGTTTCTGCTATAACGGAGGTAGTAACAGACCCAAGCTCACCAGAGACAGGTGGGATTTGGTGGTAGAGCACCTGCTAATCTGGCGCATGCGTACTAATCACAAAACTCTCTACAACGGAGGTAATAACTCACCCCTGTTAACAGCAGACGGAGGTGGCGGTAGAGCACCTGCTAATCTGGCGCATGTGTACTAATCACAAAACTCTCTACAACGGAGGTAATAACTCACCCCTGTTAACAGCAGACGGAGGTGGCGGTAGAGCACTTGCTAATCTGGCGCATGTGTACTAATCACAAAACTCTCTACAACGGAGGTAATAACTCACCCCTGTTAACAGCAGACGGAGGTGGCGGTAGAGCACCTGCTAATCTGGCGCATGTGTAGTAATCACCAATACTCTCTATAACGGAGGTAATAACTCACCCCTGTTAACAGCAGACGGAGGTGGCGGTAGAGCACCTGCTAATCTGGCGCATGTGTAGTAATCACCAATACTCTCTATAACCGATGTAATAACTCCAGCAACCATAGCGACAAAAAAGGCCGAGTTGAATGTAGGCATTCCCCATTGTCCTTGATTACATAAAAGAGGTACAGAAACATCCAACAAAGCAATGAACAAATTTGTATAATTATATATATATGTTATACGATTCATGGCATTCTTTGCTCAATATAATAATGTTCAAAACAAATGGGTTGGGTCACAACTTTTAACATCTTAAGTTACGGGCCCTCCGGTCTTAGTATAAGATATCCACCCAATACAACGAACATGCTAACCTGGGTATGGAAACCTCACCCAAGCGACTTCGTTGATGACGTGCAGTCTGAGGTCAGTTCTAGCGTTATATCCATACACTGTCTCATCATCCGGAAATACACCCGTCACCGTGAGTATATAACATAGCATCCACATAATGCATGTTGATAGAATAACCTGAAATATAAAATAAAACGTACAAATACACGAATATACTGAGCATACCGAGATGTACCCCGGGTGTCTCGAGTGATTAAGTTATGTCTTACAGTCAATCAACACCTATGTCATGCATTGCTTGATGTAATTAGGTGTATATTTAGGATACAAATGGCGAGGTGGCTATCAGTAGTGAGAAAGAAAAGTCACACGAAAATAGATATAAACATGTCATATACGTGCATAGAAGGAAATGCAATAAATATTACAATTTGAACTCATATCGGGTATCAACTTACCGAAAATATTTTATGTAGGACAAACTCCGTCTTTTGGTCACTTCCCTTACTGAACGGGTTCCGAAATTCAAACGTCGGGATGACTTCAGAAAATAGAACAATCAATACAAGTGTCCTGGAAAGTAAGACGCGTACACAGCCAAACAATATCATTCTAACATATCAATTATTCTACTACTTAATTGAATATTCATTAAGTCGTACGCACTTGAATGACACTGGTGGAGTTGGGTTTACTGTACACATGCATGCTATGTGCAGTCTAGCATTCTCTCAGAAAACATAATAGAAAACTAGAGGATAGCACTCGGAGAGATGAAAATCCTAGCGCCTAACACAAGAACTAATGCTTGATTTCACATGACCTTGATTTGACATTGAAATGTCAACATCAAGGTCACGGGGTATGGCTTGTTTGAAAGAGCATATACGGTTTCCTGTAGGTGTTCCATTGAATCTATATGTATATCTTGATTGTTTTCTAGTTGCAAGTATTCATAGTTTACTTTAGAAGTTAAATGCCGAGCGGACACTTCGCTGACCGCCTTGTCCATTGACAATTACAGATTTCTGCCGGAAATCGAATTACTGCCTCCTAGACCGACCCTCTATATATCCACAAAGTTTCATCAACATGTGTGAGTTATCCTGTCCACAGACCAACACACAGTCGGACAGACACAACCAACAATGCTAACACCCGTACCTAAAGGCGGGAGTAGAGAACAGAAGCAAAAGAAAATAATGGATATATACAAAGATAAATGGAAGAGAAATCATGCTGCAAACCAGGCATACAACTCTAGAAAGCTTGTATACATCAGTATTAGTCAGGCTGGTGCGTACGCCCATTGGATACTTGAATAAAGAATAAATATCTACTTACCCCCCGGAAATACCCCAGTGCTGACCCGCGAGTTTGAACCCCTCCGATGCTACTGACAAACCCATCAGCATAATAGTTGGTGCAACCGTTAATGGTCCAATGAAACGCAATAACACGCTAACCAGTCCACTGACTCCGATGACGATTTCCAGGACCGCTGCCACCATTATCGTTCCGGTCAACTGCAAATGCATGTAGTAATACATTAGTCAACTGAACATATGTACAAACTAGAGAACCAGTCGACTGATGTTGTCAAAGTTTATCAAAAGTTTGTTAGTGGAAACCTTAAAGCAGCATTACATCGTAATAAAGGATGTTTTGGGTAAAATATAAATACTAATGTGTGTGTGTTTACAAAAATCGAAATAGTCGCTCAGAAGCGATAAAATTCCAATAAATTTAAACCGTCGTATACGCGAATTTGTTTATCAACACACGAAATGTAAACACGCACAGTGCGCATGCGTGAAACAACAGAGGATGTAGAAAGCAACGTATATATTTTGAACATGAAATACTATATATCTATCTTACTCTAATTTCGAACCCCTCGCGGGGATGTAGAAATGTCCCTAAAAGACGCTAACAGACGTATGAATCAACATATCAAGTAATTTAATTAAAAAAGACAACGTGGGACAAATGGAGTCGATGCATTCTGAATGTAAACACGTGTGGACGATGCGTTCCGGTTGTAAACAAGTGTGTGACAGATCGACTCGGAAAGTCCTACTTTCGGTTTCGAGTTTGTTTTATGGCCAAAAAACACTGTTTACCAAATGAACATAGCTTAAAAAGTATAATGTTAGAATGTGTAGCAGCATTGCTACCCATACGTAAAAATTGAATTTTTCAAATATCTTTTATTTCATATGATGTAATGTTGCTTTAATATGCATATTGATTGATATTTAAATTCAGTCGTTACTGTTCCTACAGTTGCATTTATTGAGATATCTCTGTCTTTATAACTTGTTCTGAGGTTAGAGTATTTTGGAGAGGCAGTCAAGCAGCTTATTTAGGGCAGCTATTTCAATTATTGTTGTTCATATATGTAGTAATGTGTTAAGCTTATCCCGTCGTTTTCTTATTCAATCTAAACAATAATGTTCTTGCATTACGTGATAACAACCTTTCTAGAAATTGTGGCAGATATTTTGAACAGAAATATAACACGTGTGCTCATGTGTGTGTGCGAAACCGGCCTCTCTGACAATTCGAAGGGACTCACAAACATCAACGCCCGATGCAATAACTTACTATGTTTTAGCACGCTGGACTTGTAATCCAGGTGTCGCATGTTCGAATCCCGACGATACTATATATATTATACTAAAATGACTCGTATCTTTCAGGCGACACTTTAGACCTAGGTCTCGTATCTGTGCTTTAATCGTAAAATAACTAGTTGAGACACTTGGATCTATATCATTGCACTAGCCTCCAACATTTACCATGACTAATCATATCAGGAGGCAACCGGTATCGACGATAAATAAACGTAAACCACATAACGTACCATGTTTATTCTGGTTTCATAGTCAGCCTCGCCATCTATGTTATCTGTTATATTTGGTGCTGAAATGCATGGAATCACATATATGGCAGTGTTATATCTGAACGCTTAGTAACCATACCGTATGTTTAACCTATTCTATTGTATAAGGTTTTTCATATTAAAGATATCAACACATGTAGTGGAATTGTGATGTTTAGCTGCACAAATGAGATACATCGCAGGTTTCTATTACCTCCATTGACAGATAATGTCCGATTTATCCCGAAATGACACTTTTGTATGGAATCTTTTGTCTTTATTGTTATTCCATAAAACCAGATATTGTACAGTAAAGTATCCATTATACAGATCTATGTTGGAAATTTAATAATTTAATAATTACAAGATGGGAATATACCGACGTCTATTCGAAAGTGTTTTCTTTCGTTATTTTATAATGTGTTTTTATTACATATAGCTTAAAGCAGCATTACATCGTATGAAATAAAAGATATTTGAAAAATTCAATTTTTACGTATGGATAGCAATGCTGCTACACATTCTAACAGTATACTTTGTATGCGTATGTTCATTTGGTAAACAGTGTTTTTTTGCGATAAAACAAACTCGAAACCGAAAGTAAGACTTTCCGAGTCGATCGGTCACGCACTTGTTTACAACCGGAACGCATCGTCCGCACTTGTTTACATTCGGAATGCATCGTCCTCATTTGTCCCACGTTGTCTTTTTAAATTAAATTACTTGATATGTTGATTCATACCTCTGTTAGCTAAGTTTTTAGGGGCATTTCTACATCCCCGCGACGGGTTCGACATTAGAGGAAGATAGATAGATAGATAGTCTTTCATGTTCAAAATATATACGTTGTTTTCTACATCCTCTGTTGTTTCACGCATGCGCGCTGTGCGTGTTTACAGTTTGTGTGTTGATAAACAAATTCGCGTATACGACGGTTTAAATTTATTGGAATTTTATCATTTCTGAGCGACTATTTCGATTTTTGTAAACACACACACATTAGTATTTATGTTGTACCCAAACATCCTTTATTACGATGTAATGCTGCTTTAAATGTGCTGAAAAATGGTATAGCTTAAATGTACTGAAAATGGTATAGCTTAAATGTGCTTAAAATGGCTCCTTCTATAAACGCCGTCTTACGTGCATTACCTGATCATACTGGGGGGGGGGGGTGATACCCACATAAGCTACACAAGACTAAAATAATTGTATATTCCGCCTTTCCAATAGCACAGTTTACGTTCCGCCTTTCCAATAACATAGTTTACACTCCGCCTTTCTAATAACATAGTTTACGTTCCGCCTTTCCAATAGCACAGTTTATGTTCCGTCTTTCCAATAGCATAGTTTACGTTCCGCCTTTCCAATAACATACTTTACATTCCGCCTTTCCAATAGCACAGTTTACATTCCGCCTTTCCAATAACATACTTTACCTTTCGCCTTTCCAATAGCACATTTTACGTTTCGCCTTTCCAATAACATACTTTACCTTTCGCCTTTCCAATAGCATAGTTTACGTTCCGCCTTTCCAATAACATACTTTACATTCCGCCTTTCCAATAGCACAGTTTACATTCCGCCTTTCCAGTAACATACTTTACCTTTCGCCTTTCCAATAGCACAGTTTACGTTTCGCCTTTCCAATAAAATACTTTACATTTCGCCTTTCCAATAACACAGTTTACGTTCCGCCTTTCCAATAGCATAGTTTACGTTCCGTCTTTCCAATAACATACTTTAGGTTCCGCCTTTCCAATAACATAGTTTACGTTCCGCTTTTACAATAGCATAGTTTATGGCACAAGAGTACCGTATCGAAATGGTCAGCTGTCTAAAGAGTACATAACGGCGGGCTAGGATTGGTGGTAAACCGAGTTTTAATTCAACCTAAAGGCTCCGGCAATTACTGATATATTTGGAATTCTTACGCTGTGTCGTGAAGTTGGCACTGCCTTCAACGCTGACATTTGAGCATTTCCAACGCCCTATTTTGGTTAATGCAAGCATAGGCACTATGTAAGCATAAGCTGGACACTGTACAATAGGCAATCTGAAATATATGCATGCATTACACCAATGGGGTGTTATACGCTCGCCGTGTAAAAATATACCACACACCCTGAAACAGATGCGATTTTCTTTGTAATCGTATGATGTAGTTCCGAACCTTAGAATCCAGTGAAGCTATTTAATACACAATTAAATACAGCTAGTTGAAACAAACAGTAACACGAAACAGGCATTCCTCGGACAACATGTCAAAATGTGACGTGTCCATGACCACTACAGGCGCTCGCAGAGAGCACGACGCAATAGGCGCTTAACGGTAGTGCTGGTGCATCGTTCACAATTTCCAAAGACTAAATGTCCAACAAAGACAGACTTCATGCACAAACACCAATCACAAAATACAACAATAATATTATACCAATGCATTACGGCAGAATGCTTGGCTTGAATAATCACTCCAAACAGAACGTTTGGTCGCTACTAATCTACGCTACTAATCTACGCTACTAATATTTATACCGGGGAGCCCCTGATAATGCACGAGCTTGATAAACTTACACCAGTATAACAAAGAAGCAGGCAATCAGTCCTGAATCAACGTGGATTTATTCGGAATATAGATAGATAGATTTCTTTATTTATAGAGGGTGACCTAATTAGTTTTGAACTAATCCTCCTTAGGGCCCTCTTCAATTTGTTAACACTATAGAATAAATGTACATACACAATAATTATAACATAGTTATGCCGTACAATATACATGCATAATGTTGTACAATGTAACTTAAACAACAGCCTAAGTAAATCAGGTACTTTGATAGAAATACAAAACGACATAAGCATATTGATTTACAATCATTATATATATATAACTGTCTAGTGTCTACCAATTAAAACGTTGTATCCATACTTTACATTTTGTCTTGAATATATTTAAAGATCTGGATGTCTTAATTTCAAATGGTAGACAATTCCATATCTTTGGACCAGAGTATTCTAATGATTTCTTATACATTTCACATCTAGGTCTTGGAATATAGAGATCCATATTTGAAACATTTCTCAATGTCATATCTGAAGTAACTGAATTGCAATGTCTTAATTGAAAATGTTCATTCAAATAATTCGGTACAAGATTGTTCATAATTTTGTACATTGTTACTGCTTTTTGAAAAATAATCCGTTGGTCAAAAGTCATTATATTAATTTCAGACATTGATTCACGCAAAGAAATATAATCTTGGTATAATCAATGACAAGCTTGCACAACACATGTACATGATTTGTACATGATTTGTTTGGGGCCACGGATGCCAATGCTATGCACAACACACCAACACCAGACATAGCATATTTTAGTAAATGTATTATCCATTCCAAAAGTAAACGACATGTTAATGTAAACAAACAATGAAAAATATATGTATTATAAATACAAATTAACATAACAGCAATATATTCGTGTCGGCGGTAACTGTATCACTGATTTTGATCTCATCGTTTTGCCGTTATCGTGTATTTATATATGCAGATAATTCAGAGTTGGTAAATTATATATTTTATTCATGTTGTATAGCTGCTGACGAGTAATGATTAAGAACGATAGGAATCTCCACTACTAGAACCTCTTCAATTCTTCAAATGATGGCCACGGATTTATATCTCAAATGTTGTATACTCATTGTAGTACAACCAGGAACTCGTTTTGCCACGGTTTATTTTACTGAAATAAGGCTTACCGTGCGCCCAGGAATGTCTGTAATAGCGTGCACAGGCCACATGCGAAGATCATATTGCCAAGCAGCATGGATTTCACGTGATTTTCCTCTGGTATGCCAATGGCGCATATTACAGTGGCCATTATTCCTGGAGTTGCGAGGTTTGAACTCAGCAACATAAGATAATGCTGGAAGAATCATATAACCGCTATTAGCGTGTGTTCACCTGCTTGGTGTCTATGCCAACATAATTATATATAGATACAACATACACTGAGCGACATTGCTGGTTTTTATATTACCTCCCTCTGCAGATAAAGTCCGATTTATCCCGAAATGTATATTGGTCTTTTTGGTTTGAACCCTCTCCTTTTACTGTTCTACGGTAGAATAAATGTGATTTTATCAAACTCATGTTAACTAATTGATAACAAATGTTACTGTACATGAATGTTCCCATTGGATACCTACCGACTTCCCATTGGATACCTACCGACTTAATAATTATAAAATGAGAAGACAGAGGAACATTTATGGAAATAATGAAACTACAGTGAAAAAAGAGGAAACCAAGTAAAAAGACCTATCCCCCGCACAGAGCATTCAGAGTGCATTAACTCACCAATGGCTCTCATTGTTTTAACACTTATATTCAGCTTCATGTACCTCATAGAATTTGAGACTGCGTTGTATGTGAATGAACATTTATTGAGGTACTTGTCAAATGCAGCTACGGAACGGTATCACAGGTGGTCCAATTAATAAGCATTCTATTCGCACGATTCAATTTAAATTATAAATAACGGGTTTACTGTATTATCATAATACTGCAACGAATCCAATTACTGCTAAACGGGTGTATTGTACTATTCCGATCTTTAACAGCAGGATCCCAGCATGATTGAGTCGACTCTTTCAACTAATGACCTAACCATAATGCATATACTTGGCTAGTTACGGAGCCGACTCTTAGAGCTAGGGACTGACTCCATGGGCTTCAATGTTGACTACAGACGGTTAAGGAGCTTACTCATTTAGCTATGAAGCAGTCAACCAATGCTAGCGAACTGCCCCCTAAGAATAAGGAACTAGGTCCCTAGAAGAGGGAATTGACCCACACAAAGAGGGAATTGACTCACAAGAAAAGGGAATTGAACACCAAAAAGTGGAAATTGACCCCCAAGAAGAGGGAATTGACCATCCAGAAGAAGGAATTGACCACCAAGAAGAGGGAATTGACCACCAAGATGCGGGAATTGACCACCAAGAAGAGGGAATTGACCACCAAGAAGAAGGAATTGACCACCAAGAAGAGGGAATTGACCACCAAGAAGAGGGAATTGACCACCAAGAAGAGGGAATTGACCACCAAGAAGAGGGAATTGACCACCAAGAAGAGGGAATTGACCACCAAGAAGAGGGAATTGACCACCAAGAAGAAGGAATTGACCACCAAGAAGAGGGAATTGACCACCAAGAAGAGGGAATTGACCACCAAGAAGAGGTTATTGACCACCAAGAAGAAGGAATTGACCACCAAGAAGAGGGAATTGACCACCAAGAAGAGGGAATTGACCACCAAGAAGAGGTTATTGACCACCGAGAAGAGAGAATTGACCAACAAGAAGATGTTATTGACCATCAAGAAGAGGTAATTGACCACCAAGAAAAGGGCATTGACCACCAAGGAGAGGGTATTGATAAACAAGGAGAGGTTAGTGACCACCAAGAAAAGGGAATTGACCACCAAGGATAGGGAATTGACCACCAAGCAGAGGGAGCTGACACTCAAGAAAGAAAAGTGACTACTACGGTTAAGTAGCTGAATCCCAAAAGTTAGGGAGATCACATCCAATGTTTACGGTCCTACCTCATTTAATATGGTGGCCATTCCCAATGTGAGGGAGCTGAATTCCAGTGTGAGGGAGCTGATTTCCAATGTGAGGGAGCTGCATTCCAAGGTAAGCGTGTCCACTCTATATGTTAGGAAGCTGAATCCCTTGGTAAGGGGGCTGATTCGCAAAGCTAGGGAGTTCACTCCAATTGTCAAGGTGAGGGATCTCTCTCCAAAATGTGAGAGAGTTGACTCACACTGCTTAATGAGCTGTCACATATAATATTAATATGCAGTACAAACATGTTTTGTACATGCGCAGTACAAACATGCGCAGTACAAACATGCGCGATACTTAAATTAGAACATTCTGAACAGTAAAGAGCACCTGGAAGCCGAGCAGAATTGTAGTAATCCATGGGGGATTGTCATCTACTTTATACTGGAGACCGGACAAAATGGCTGTGCTGTAACATCTGTTCTTGGAACCCTTTCCTGGCTTGGATGGCTTCTGAAAGAATAAGTGAAATCTAGCTGAGTAGTCCACGGCGCTATGGTTGTGGCGGTGTGGTTCTAAAATCCTAACTCCATCCCCTATCACTCTAGGCATTATAATCCCGGGGAGCGAATATATTTTATGAACTGTCCCCCACTGCTAGGGGTTGGGACTCTTTAGTGAATGGACAACGAGCCGTTGAACTATGGTGTATAACAGCAAAGCGATGAACAATAGTATATTACAAAATGTACATGGAAAAGGACTAAGTATCAACTGTTCAAGTTCATTATCACAGCATCCATATTCACCAACAAAATCAGTACAGACCCTGTTAAATTAACTGTTTTGAATCGATCTGCTGAAAACGTAAATGGTAGTACTGGATCCCGTCGTGGCATGCATGTTGAACTTAAAAAGTAGGTCACCAAAAGTTATTGAAATATGGATAACACGTGTGTGCGTAAAACGTCATTTCCGTTACTTTAGATAATGGCGGCACCAATAACTTTATTTAATATATCTCAATAGACATTGTTCTAGTATTTAATAATAAATACATGAATGTTAGTGTATCCCTTCCCGAATATTCGAATAGCATTCGGATATTCGGATGTTCGAACAATATACGACAATTATACTGTAATAGTATTCGGATAATAAACAGTTTTCCCCATGACATATTGTAATCTAAGTATTTACAGGTGAGAATGTTTTGATGCAAAATATATTACAAGCTACTTGTGTAACTGCATATATACTATATAACTACTATGCTATATTTGTTTGTGTCAGTTGCATATCTTTCATTATTTTAGCTAACATGAATTTAATTGTATGTAGTGTTATGACGTCATAACTCAAATATGACATTTTACCAATATTTCAAGTTTTTAATATTCCCAAAACTACCTTTATTTGAAGTCTGAATTTCATATTGTGTTCAGTATAAATTAGGTTCACATGTTCATGGTGCTTGAATGCAGAACAGTCGGTAGGTGTTTTCATTTAAACTAAATTAATAATAACTTAGGGCACACCAGCCACCCCAAACACAATAAGAATGGACATGCAATATTATTCATTTAAAATTTTAACATAAGTTATACTTCAGAAATAATATTTGTCTTTCAGTTATTTATTGGCGAATAACTGACGCGTAGGAATTAACCGCGTAGGCCTAAGTGGTTAATTTCAATGCGGTAGAACTCCAAACCATGTTGTATTCGACTATAAATACAACGCAAATACTAGTATGATTTCGATTCTAATATAACCGGAATGTCTAAAAAGCTCAATAATAGATGGTTTTATTTAATAGAGTGCCGTATATGACGTCACAAAACTACAACATTATAGTAAACTGACATCACGTTTGACATTGCGGATTTAAACATGGTACATTCCTTCTCTGCGTATACAGACACAATATCGAGCCATGTTAGAATATACAATACAACTTACCATACTGCGTCTGTAGATGTGTTTGAAATATGCGCCAGGTTCGTCTTATATCAATGTGTTATTAGTAAGTTCCAGTGGAGTCGGCTAGAGAACAATAGTGTACTGTGTAGTTGCAATAGCTATATTTGGAATGCGTCCTTGCAACGTAAATATATAGAGACAGACCTCATATACACCTACCATGTGTTATGCAATTTTATAAGCAATAAAAAGTGGTGAAAGAATTTTGAAAACCGCACTGCAAATAAAGAAGTTATGACATGTTGATTGTCTCAATTATCATGAACGTGTCGTTTTTCGGACCTCTAAGTTTTGTCGGTGAATAACTTATAGCCAGACTCTTTCACAGTAGATGAAATACTATTACTATGTAAAGTGATCATGCTTGCATTTCATACACTTCACTACACTAAGAGTGTATAACATCTTTTAAAATAAAGCTACAACTTCACAAACATGTGATTTCAACATGGCATTAATTACAGGAGATTGTAGTTTTAACTTGACACTAAACACTAAAGTATTATTAAACATTATGCTTGTTGAATGAGGAATGAGACGTTTTTCTGTTTGTTCGGGTTTTACGCCTGCATCATCACCATTTTGGGCTATATTGCCGGCAGGCAGTTTACCTATAACACTTGAACAGCTTTCCTGGGTAGGCTCCAGTGGTTAACAAGTACTTGGTGCACCAACCTTCGTAAGAAACTGTCAACTTTTTCATATAAATGAGACACAGGGCTCGAACCCCGACAATCATTGGTGATATGTTACAGTAGTTTATACAAGTCGGCGACCGTAACCACTCGACCACGGAAGCGGACTGAGACGTATCCTAGATTCTATCTATCTATCTACCTATGACGTATACTAGATTATATAATCATGATTTCCTATGACGTATACTAGATTCTATAATCATGATTTCCTATGACGTATACTAGATTCTATAATCATGATTTCCTATGACGTATACTAGACTATATAATCATGATTTCCTATGACGTATACTAGATTCTATAATCATGATTTCCTATGACGTATAATAGATTCTATAATCATGATTTCCTATGACGTATAATAGATTCTATAATCATGTTTTCCTATGACGTATACTAGATTCTATAATCATGATTTCCTATGACGTATCCTAGATTCTATAATTATGATTTCCTATGACGTATACTAGATTCTATAATCATGATTTCCTATGACGTATACTAGATTCTATAATCATGATTTCCTATGACGTATACTAGATTCTATAATCATGATTTCCTATGACGTATACTATATTCTATAATCATGATTTCCTATGACGTATACTAGATTATATAATCATGATTTCCTATGACGTATACTAGATTATATAAGCATGATTTCCTATGACGTATACTAGACTATATAAGCATGATTTCCTATGACGTATACTAGATTCTATAATCATGATTTCCTATGACGTATACTAGACTATATAATCATGTTTCCCTATAAAACTGACTCCAGCATACCACCATAGACAAATGACAGTGCAGATAACCTCTACATATTGAATACTAGCAATAACGTCTGCATAGCGGGCACTGAGCAATACAGTTGAAAGACAAAAGTGAATTTGATTTTACGACAAAAATAACATATAAATTATGTTTTTTTATATTATCTATTCCTTCTGAAACTTGTTTTAAAGCGACATTACATCGCAAAAAGCAAATAAACTACATTTTTCACGTACACATGCATTGCTACTACAAATTCTTCCGAATACTTTCAAACACTAACATTGAATCAATAAACAGTGTTATTGTGGTCTACAACTTTCAAAATTAAAAGTAGGATTTCATATAGCGATAAATATGTACCATGTATCGTGTTATTCAGGATACACGAGTTGTATTACGCATGGGTGTCAACCCTATTTACATTATTTTGTTATGTAAACAAACCGCGTATACGACGTTTGTTTATTAGTTGAAATACTCAGTTTTTGAGGCAAATATTTGGAAAATAAATATACCATATAATATGAAATTACATTATACAGAAATTTGCATTTTCGTTGATGTACTGTCTGTCGCTTTAACTATACATGAAACATTTTTGTAAACCTGGCAGTTGGAAATATGCTATTTTTTGCCGATACAATTATAATATATAATGACGTATTGACAACCCCGCTTCTAATTGACCTGTGTTTGAAGTCATGAAACGTTTGTTTTTCAGATCTAAGACTTAAGCTCTGTCGATTTGATTGGATGAGTCTGGGGTTTGCTTTCAGCGTAACCAATCAGAAAGCTTGAGACTAACTTTGAGATTGGAGAAATATATGTCATTCCGCCAAATCCATGCCTCGATGTTATAACTTTGTTCTCCAATCCCAAGCTGTGTCTCGAGCGTTTTTTTTGGTGGAGCCAAGAGGAAATCATCTCAGAAGCAACCAATCGTATCACTTGAGTTTGTTTTTGTTTTTATTTATTTTTTTAGTTTAGTTAGATAGCTTTAATTTGAAAAAATGCTTAGAACTTCCGACCCTGTACAAGCGTATTCTATATACGCATATAAATATATATTAGTATGTGAAAATATAACACTTAAAAAAATCCTCATGTGGTACGAATCACGTCCGTCTTAATTGCGTGTAGCATGGAATGGTATATGTGGTGGACAGGGATTGATGGTATATGCTGCTACATGGCTGTTGTAAATATTAATTTTAAGCTCTCGCATTGGGTGATGATGTACGTGTCTCTGTATAGATACTATACTAATGCGTGCATGGGCACACAATAATTAACATGGTTGGAGAATCCACTCAACATACTTTCACCGTCACAGTTTCAAAGCGATGCTCTAATCGGTTGTTCAAATGCGATCACTGCGAATGTGTTTCCGCGAATGAACAAAAGTCTGTGTGTTTTTATGTTTATTTATCGTCACTACTGGGCCCATATGAGCGACGCCTCCTGAAGAAATTAGTCATTTTAGATTTTGGAGGATAGTGCGTGATACAGACAGAGACCCATTGCAGAGTCTCCTCTGGTTCTTTTACATGCACGGTGTAAAGAACCGACACGAGACCTCGGTTTAATGTCCCATCTTGAAGACTGTTGATTTTATTAGGGTCAGACGGGGGATCGAACCAAACACACAGGTGATAACATATAATATCAGCTACGATAATGAGAACAATCTCTAATTTTCTATTACCTCCCTTGGCAGATAACATCTGATTTATTCCAAAATGTGAATAATTATGTCCTTTTAGTTAGTTTGTTTTTACTGTTATTCCCTAACCAGATGTTGCGGTATGATACACGCGATTTTATCCAAATTGTGTTAATTAACTGATACCATTCTTTTACAAATAACTACCCATTGTATATACTGTATGAGATCTGTCGAGATAGAGTAATTTAATAATCACAAGAAGCGATAGTAGAATAAAAATATTAGCATGTTGTGCACAGAAATCAACGATAAAAACAGAGGAAAACACTTAATAGGACCTATCTACTTTTAGTGAGTAGTCAGGGGCAGTAACTGACCGATGTCTCTCATTGCAAATTTCAAAGAAGACCACTCTGATAACTTCTTTACGGAAACACATTTGATAACATTGGATATTTTGTTGGTAATGATATTATTTTTCATGTATACATGTATTTTACACTTCGTTCAGTCCAGGCTATGCTTTATATTTTCAAGTTAAATGACAACATTATGTCTGTGATATTAGATTACGTGGCTGATATATCACTACGCTTACCGTTTTGACTGCACCTTTCTGCAACGTGTCTATTGTGACTGGATCAGAGAATGTAGAGTATCCCTTGTTATCCAGTCCACGGTGTTCATCAGCTAGTGTTTGTACACGGACATCTTCTATGTTCCCAACTTGCTTAAGCTCTGTCATACCTTGTTTTATCTGTACGCGGATCTAAGTTAATTGTAAATATATATTACTTGAATGTATTGTAAATATACATTACTTGAATGTATTGTAAATATACATTACTTGAATGTATTGTAAATATACATTACTTGAAAGCATTGTAAATATATATTACTTGACTGTATTGTAAATATATGTTACTTGAATGTATTGTAAATATACATTACTTGAATGTATTGTAAATATACATTACTTGAATATATTGTAAATATACATTACTTGAATGCATTGTAAATATATATTACTTGAATGTATTGTAAATATACACTACTTGAATGCATTGTAAATACTTGAATGTATTGTAAATATACATTACTTGTACTTGAATGTATTGTAAATATACATTACTTGAATGCATTGTAAATATATATTACTTGAATGTATTGTAAATATACATTACTGTACTTGAATGTATTGTAAATATACATTACTTGAATGCATTGTAAATATACATTACTTGTACTTGAATGTATTGTAAATATACATTACTTGAATGCATTGTAAATATATATTACTTGAATGTATTGTAAATATACACTACTTGAATGCATTGTAAATACTTGAATGTATTGTAAATATACATTACTTGTACTTGAATGTATTGTAAATATACACTACTTGAATGCATTGTAAATACTTGAATGTATTGTAAATATACATTACTTGAATGTATTGTAAATATACATTACTTGAATGTATTGTAAATATACATTACTTGAATGTATTGTAAATATACATTACTTGAATGATACTTGAATATATTGTAAATATACATTACTTGAATGTATTGTAAATATACATTACTTGAATGTATTGTAAATATATATTACTTGAATATATTGTAAATATACATTACTTGAATGTATTGTAAATACTTGAATGTATTGTAAATATAATTACTTGTACTTGAATGTATTGTAAATATACATTACTTGAATGTATTGTAAATATACATTACTTGAATGTATTGTAAATATACATTACTTGAATGCATTGTAAATACTTGAATGTATTGTAAATATACATTACTTGAATGTATTGTAAATATACACTACTTGAATGCATTGTAAATACTGAATGTATTGTAAATATACATTACTTGAATGTATTGTAAATATACATTACTTGAATGTATTGTAAATATACATTACTTGAATGTATTGTAAATATATATTACTTGAATATATTGTAAATATACATTACTTGAATGTATTGTAAATACTTGAATGTATTGTAAATATACATTACTTGAATGTATTGTAAATATACATTACTTGAATGTATTGTAAATATACATTACTTGAATGTATTGTAAATATACATTACTTGAATGCATTGTAAATATACATTACTTGAATGTATTGTAAATATACATTACTTGAATGTATTGTAAATATACATTACTTGAATGCATTGTAAATATATATTACTTGACTGTATTGTAAATATATATTACTTGAATGTATTGTAAATATACATTACTTGAATGCATTGTAAATATATATTACTTGAATGTATTGTAAATATATATTACTTGAATGTATTGTAAATATATATTACTTGAATGTATTGTAAATATATATTACTTGAATGTATTGTAAATATACATTACTTGAATGTATTGTAAATATACATTACTTGAATGTATTGTAAATATACATTACTTGAATGCATTGTAAATATACATTACTTGAATGTATTGTAAATATATATTACTTGAATGTATTGTAAATATATATTACTTGAATGTATTGTAAATATATATTACTTGAATGTATTGTAAATATACATTACTTGAATGTATTGTAAATATACATTACTTGAATGTATTGTAAATATATATTACTTGAATGTATTGTAAATATACATTACTTGAATGCATTGTAAATATATATTACTTGAATGTATTGTAAATATATATTACTTGAATGTATTGTAAATATAGTATTGTAAATATACACTACTTGAATGCATTGTAAATACTTGAATGTATTGTAAATATACATTACTTGTACTTGAATGTATTGTAAATATACACTACTTGAATGCATTGTAAATACTTGAATGTATTGTAAATATACATTACTTGAATATATTGTAAATATACATTACTTGAATGTATTGTAAATATACATTACTTGAATGTATTGTAAATATATATTACTTGAATATATTGTAAATATACATTACTTGAATGTATTGTAAATACTTGAATGTATTGTAAATATACATTACTTGTACTTGAATGTATTGTAAATATACATTACTTGAATGTATTGTAAATATACATTACTTGAATGCATTGTAAATATACATTACTTGAATGTATTGTAAATATACATTACTTGAATGTATTGTAAATATACATTACTTGAATGCATTGTAAATATATATTACTTGAATGTATTGTAAATATATATTACTTGAATGTATTGTAAATATATATTACTTGAATGTATTGTAAATATATATTACTTGAATGTATTGTAAATATACATTACTTGAATGTATTGTAAATATACATTACTTGAATGTATTGTAAATATACATTACTTGAATGTATTGTAAATATACATTACTTGAATGCATTGTAAATATACATTACTTGAATGTATTGTAAATATACATTACTTGAATGTATTGTAAATATACATTACTTGAATGTATTGTAAATATACATTACTTGAATGTATTGTAAATATATATTACTTGAATGTATTGTAAATATATATTACTTGAATGTATTGTAAATATATATAAATATACACTACTTGAATGCATTGTAAATACTTGAATGTATTGTAAATATACATTACTTGTACTTGAATGTATTGTAAATATACATTACTTGATTGCATTGTAAATATATATTACTTGAATGTATTGTAAATATACATTACTTGTACTTGAATGTATTGTAAATATACATTACTTGAATGCATTGTAAATATACATTACTTGTACTTGAATGTATTGTAAATATACATTACTTGAATGTATTGTAAATATACATTACTTGTACTTGAATGTATTGTAAATATACATTACTTGAATGCATTGTAAATATATATTACTTGAATGTATTGTAAATATACACTACTTGAATGCATTGTAAATACTTGAATGTATTGTAAATATACATTACTTGTACTTGAATGTATTGTAAATATACACTACTTGAATGCATTGTAAATACATGAATGTACTGTAAATATACATTACTTGAATATATTGTAAATATACATTACTTGAATGTATTGTAAATATACATTACTTGAATGTATTGTAAATATATATTACTTGAATATATTGTAAATATACATTACTTGAATGTATTGTAAATACTTGAATGTATTGTAAATATACATTACTTGTACTTGAATGTATTGTAAATATACATTACTTGAATGTATTGTAAATATACATTACTTGAATGTATTGTAAATATACATTACTTGAATGCATTGAAATATACATTACTTGAATGTATTGTAAATATACATTACTTGAATGTATTGTAAATATACATTACTTAATGCATTGTAAATATATATTACTTGACTGTATTGTAAATATATATTACTTGAATGTATTGTAAATATACATTACTTGAATGCATTGTAAATATATATTACTTGAATGTATTGTAAATATATATTACTTGAATGTATTGTAAATATATATTACTTGAATGTATTGTAAATATATATTACTTGAATGTATTGTAAATATACATTACTTGAATGTATTGTAAATATACATTACTTGAATGTATTGTAAATATACATTACTTGAATGCATTGTAAATATACATTACTTGAATGTATTGTAAATATATATTACTTGAATGTATTGTAAATATATATTACTTGAATGTATTGTAAATATACATTACTTGAATGTATTGTAAATATACATTACTTGAATGTATTGTAAATATACATTACTTGAATGTATTGTAAATATATTTACTTGAATGTATTGTAAATATACATTACTTGAATGCATTGTAAATATATATTACTTGAATGTATTGTAAATATATATTACTTGAATGTATTGTAAATATAGTATTGTAAATATACACTACTTGAATGCATTGTAAATACTTGAATGTATTGTAAATATACATTACTTGTACTTGAATGTATTGTAAATATACACTACTTGAATGCATTGTAAATACTTGAATGTATTGTAAATATACATTACTTGAATATATTGTAAATATACATTACTTGAATGTATTGTAAATATACATTACTTGAATGTATTGTAAATATATATTACTTGAATATATTGTAAATATACATTACTTGAATGTATTGTAAATACTTGAATGTATTGTAAATATACATTACTTGTACTTGAATGTATTGTAAATATACATTACTTGAATGTATTGTAAATATACATTACTTGAATGTATTGTAAATATACATTACTTGAATGTATTGTAAATATACATTACTTGAATGTATTGTAAATATACATTACTTGAATGCATTGTAAATATATATTACTTGAATGTATTGTAAATATATATTACTTGAATGTATTGTAAATATATATTACTTGAATGTATTGTAAATATATATTACTTGAATGTATTGTAAATATACATTACTTGAATGTATTGTAAATATACATTACTTGAATGTATTGTAAATATATATTACTTGAATGTATTGTAAATATACACTACTTGAATGCATTGTAAATACTTGAATATATTGTAAATATATATTACTTGAATGTATTGTAAATATACATTACTTGAATGTATTGTAAATATACATTACTTGAATGTATTGTAAATATACATTACTTGAATGTATTGTAAATATATATTACTTGAATGTATTGTAAATATACACTACTTGAATGCATTGTAAATACTTGAATATATTGTAAATATATATTACTTGAATGTATTGTAAATATACATTACTTGAATGTATTGTAAATATACATTACTTGAATGTATTGTAAATATACATTACTTGAATGTATTGTAAATATATATTACTTGAATGTATTGTAAATATACACTACTTGAATGCATTGTAAATACTTGAATATATTGTAAATATATATTACTTGAATGTATTGTAAATATACATTACTTGAATGTATTGTAAATATACATTACTTGAATGTATTGTAAATATACATTACTTGAATGTATTGTAAATATATATTACTTGAATGTATTGTAAATATACATTACTTGAATGTATTGTAAATATACATTACTTGAATGTATTGTAAATATATTACTTGAATGTATTGTAAATATACATTACTTGAATGTATTGTAAATATATTACTTGAATGTATTGTAAATATACATTACTTGAATGTATTGTAAATATATATTACTTGAATGTATTGTAAAAAGTATTGTAAATATACATTACTTGAATGTATTGTAAATACTTGAATGTATTGTAAATATAATTACTTGAATGTATTGTAAATATACATTACTATATTGTAAATATATTACTTGAATGTATTGTAAATATACATTACTTGAATGTATTGTAAATATATATTACTTGAATGTATTGTAAATATACATTACTTGAATGTATTGTAAATATACATTACTTGAATGTATTGTAAATATACATTACTTGAATGTATTGTAAATATACATTACTTGAATGTATTGTAAATATACATTACTTGAATGCATTGTAAATATACATTACTTGAATGTATTGTAAATATATATTACTTGAATGTATTGTAAATATACATTACTTGAATGTATTGTAAATATACATTACTTGAATGTATTGTAAATATACATTACTTGAATGTATTGTAAATATATATTACTTGAATGTATTGTAAATA
>CM026389.1:60291218-60353009 GCA_014843695.1 Archivesica marissinica | reverse complement strand
GACAGACAGACAGACAGACAGACAGACAGACAGACAGACAGACAGACAGACAGACAGACAGACAGACAGACAGACAGACAGACAGACAGACAGACAGATAGATGTTTCAGCCTTAATATATGTGAACACATCATATATGTAGCCACCTCTTGAAACACCTTGAGAAGCACAGCATTCTTATTCATCTAAACAATAGCTTCCGTTCTGGATTTTCAACAACAACATTTTTAGTCACCATACACGATCTACTAGCAGTCTTCAACAGCAAGCAACAAGACAATGTGGCAATACTGGATTTCAGCAAAGCCTTCGATCTAATGCACCATGCTCGCTTCCTTCGTACGATCGCTATCGACGGGGTTAGTAGCCATTTACACAAGTGGTTGTCTCATACGAAGTTTGGATGGTTTTTGGTCTATGCAAATTTATTTTAGCTATATTGCGAAACAAGTTCATATAGCATTATCTTAATCGCTCTCGATAGCTCTTTCCTGGCGGAACCCATAGCTACATGGGATAGAGAAGAGGCAATGTGGCATTTAAGTGCCTTGCCTAAGGGCACACTTATAACGGCTACAGCTGGGCGCAAACTTCAGGCGTCTCACACATGAAACGAAAGAACTACCACGGTAGCCTTTGATTGTTCAGAATGTTAAAACATCCAAATGACAAACACAGATGTAGCCCGTGCTAAATGGTACATAATGCTGAAACATTCCACTCAATGGAGTTTATCTTCTTGAATATGTAGAAGAGTAAATGCGAAATGGGCCTTGCTATTACCCTATACTTCTTAGCCTGCAAAGACGTTATTGCCACAGTTAACAATGTAGACACGTGTGCTAAGCGCGGTCAAGTATATCCCTACAAATTCAAGAGCGTATGTGGCTCTCGTGTTTTCCTTTGAAACAGCATACTTCTTATGGATAAACAATTTATTACGGCTGAATAACGTCCAATATAACATAACCCGGATATCCTCTCTTTCATACCATGTTCACTTTACAATAGTCTTTATTAGCTGGCGGATCGGCTCATGAGTTGAATGGATATGCCTTATCGTTTCATCTAATTATTAAAAGTATATGCAACATGCCAAAGATACTGTCCTAGATTACGAGATAATTTCATTAACCAAAACCCATTTATCACTATATGTTTACGACTTGTGTTTAAAACTCGATGGACTCGAACATATGTTTCGTAAACATGTCTCGTCACACTCAGGGTGTATACTCATTTACTGTTAAATTAAAGATCACAACAGAAGCTACATAGCAACAAGTTATAGATCCTCCAAATCACCAGTATAATCTTGACAAATATGTGATATATTAATTGAACAGGCATCTGAATTATCATATAATATCCTATTAGTTGGTGATATAAATGAAGTTCAGTTAAATATAACAAATAATAAACTACACGATATACTCATTCTTAATTGCAAATTATGTATGTATTGCATAAACAATAGTACCTGAATTGACGTAATAGCACTAACAAATTCCGTGACGTCATTAAACTACGGCATTCACCGAACACCATCTCATATCAGCTACATATGCTTATTGCAAAAGTCACATAATGTTGAATTTGATAACTTGCATTTATATAGTAACATACTGGTTTATAATATATATATATAGCCTTTATTATACTCCAGTATAGGAGAGCTATCGCATACTGTTACATGCATGCATTAAACAAATACATTACATCATATTACAACTGTTGTTACAAATAGTGTGTCATTCATGTACCACATCACCCTATGAGTGTACACGATAGAACATTGTATGCAGTATATTCACTGCAGTAATTGATAGAACATTGTATGCAGTATATTCACTGCAGTAATTGATAGAACATTGTATGCAGTATATTCACTGCAGTAATTGATAGAACATTGTATGCCGTATATTCACTGCAGTAATTGATTGAACATTGTATGCAGTATATTCACTGCAGTAATTGATAGAACATTGTATGCAGTATATTCACTGCAGTAATTGATAGAACATTGTATGCAGTATATTCACTGCAGTAATTGATAGAACATTGTATGCAGTATATTCACTGCAGTAATTGATAGAACATTGTATGCAGTATATTCACTGCAGTAATTGATAGAACATTGTATGCAGTATATTCACTGCAGTAATTGATAGAACATTGTATGCAGTATATTCACTGCAGTAATTGATAGAACATTGTATGCAGTATATTCACTGCAGTAATTGATAGAACATTGTATGCAGTATATTCACTGCAGTAATTGATAGAACATTGTATGCAGTATATTCACTGCAGTAATTGATAGAACATTGTATGCAGTATATTCACTGCAGTAATTGATAGAACATTGTATGCAGTATATTCACTGCAGTAATTGATAGAACATTGTATGCAGTATATTCACTGCAGTAATTGATAGAACATTGTATGCAGTATATTCACTGCAGTAATTGATAGAACATTGTATGCAGTATATTCACTGCAGTAATTGATAGAACATTGTATGCAGTATATTCACTGCAGTAATTGATAGAACATTGTATGCAGTATATTCACTGCAGTAATTGATAGAACATTGTATGCAGTATATTCACTGCAGTAATTGATAGAACATTGTATGCAGTATATTCACTGCAGTAATTGATAGAACATTGTATGCAGTATATTCACTGCAGTAATTGATAGAACATTGTATGCAGTATATTCACTGCAGTAATTTGGATATTATCACGGCATGCTTCTTCAAGTTGATAAGTAGACATATCTAACAGCAAATCACAGATGTGGGTAATAGGATCCTTTGAGGTGAAGCATAAATATGCGTCATGTTGGATTGTTAATATCAATAGTACTCAATAGTACCTACCTTTATATATTAAAAGAAGTTTGCAGTCTAGAAAGCGTCATGGTGAAACTCGTCACGTTTGGAATTACAAAGGAATCAGATTTCATAACGTTAAATAACCTAAGAAATTTAACTGATAGGTCGCACACTTACCATAAGTCAACAGAAATATTTGAACAAACATTCTTAGAACTTGTAAATTCGGGTATTCCAACTAAATAAGTACACATTCATCAATATCTCAATAACGCGATCGCTTAAATCTGGAAACACCACTGACTTGAAAAGGTTCGATTGCGAAACGAGTATTTAAAACATTATATTAATCGCTCTCGAGACCTCATTCCTGATGGAATCCATCACCATGTTACTTTACATAGACACGTTGAAGTATACTACAGGATTGGTTCAATACAATCATGGAATGACCTAGATTCTTCTATGCACATGCAACTACACGCCGATTATTTAAGGACAGACTGAAACGAAAGTTCAAAGTTTCTGGAGTTCCTTCTTTTTCTCTTTGTATTTAAAATGTTTCAACAATCAGGTACAACAACAGTTGTTTACAATATACTATATCTACAAACTAAATGCAATCAAGTACAAATAGCATGAGTTTATAGATAAGTGTGATGATAAGAAACATCTGTCAGACTAACTGGATAAATGAGGTTTAAATATTATTATTCATTACAGATTGCACATCATTTTCAAAAACAATGATATTTTGTTAAAAGAAAAATACTATGTATACAATGTAGCTTATAATATAACATAACATAACATAACATAACATAACATAACAGTAATCACTTAGAATTGTTCTATGAAGCGCTTCAAAAAGTTAAGCTTTTTCTTTTTGAAGAGTAAATATTCTTTCACAGTTATTAACTCGTACAAGAAAATTGCAAAAATATTCACATTTCTACTGCGTATGCTACGCAATATATTCGTTTGGTAGATGGTGAAACCAATTATCGAAAAGATTAGGTTTATTTCGTAATAGCTGGAATTTTCGGTATTGTATCCGATCACAATTGACTTAAGATTGCAAATTTCTTTATTTATTCCCAATACTATAACAGTATTGATGATTCCATTCCAATAATCTGAAACAAGACTGCAACGAACAAAGAAATGTTCCATATTGTCAACGTCGTTGCATAAATTGCAATTTGGAGTGGGTTTGAGTCTCCACCTATATAGATGCTGTCCTGTAGGACTGGGTTTGAATCTCCACCTATATAGATGCTGTCCTGTAGGACTGGGTTTGAGTCTCCACCTATATAGATTCTGTCCTGTAGGACTGGGTTTGAGTCTCCACCTATATAGATTCTGTCCTGTAGGACTGGGTTTGAGTCTCCACCTATATAGATGCTGTCCTGTAGGATGGGTTTGAGTCTCCACCTATATAGATGCTGTCCTGTAGGACTGGGTTTGAATCTCCACCTATATAGATGCTGTCCTGTAGGACTGGGTTTGAGTCTCCACCTATATAGATTCTGTCCTGTAGGACTGGGTTTGAGTCTCCACCTATATAGATTCTGTCCTGTAGGACTGGGTTTGAGTCTCCACCTATATAGATGCTGTCCTGTAGGACTGGGTTTGAGTCTCCACCTATATAGATTCTGTCCTGTAGGAATGATGTTATGAATGGTTTTGTAACGAAACTGTTTATATCTATTATCTGAAAGAGATTTTATATTGAGGTATACTAGAGTCCATGTGATTTCTGTGTTGAAATGTGATGACCAAAATAAATGTATGTATGGTTTTTCTCTTTTGTTGTTGACCAAGAGTGTGTATATGTGTTTGTTTGAAAAACTGTCCATTTGCGATGGTTGAAATGGGAGTACGGAAAGTTCTGTTCTGACATTAGTTTTATTCGAGTTGTTTTGTTTAAGAGTATGTTTCCAATCCGTTGGTAATGGTAATGCAGCTATAGGACAGCATCTATATAGGTGGAGACTCAAACCCACTCTAAATTGCAATTTATGCAACGACTGCACAACTCGAACAAAATAGTGACTGAAAATTTATTAAAACAAGTAAAAGAAACTGAAACAGAAAGTATTAACGAATTCAAAGCAAAAGGCGCAAACATAAGATCGAGGGTACAAATTATTGATGAAGGAGAAAAGAATGCAAACTATTTTCACACCTTAGAAAAATCGCGACAAACTACAAATGCTATGAATTCAATAATTGTCGGTGATAAACGTATCACAAATTTCGCAGATGTTTTAAAGGAAGAAGTAATATTTTATAAGAAGCTTTATACAAAGTCCAATGGAAACACGAACACTGAAAGCTACCTTAATGGCATACATTTCCCGAAACATACTTACTGAAGAAGAAGCCGACAAATGCGAAAGCTTGATACATATTGAAAAATGCCTCAATGCTCTTCTTAGTATGAAATTAAATAAGTCACCAGGAAACGATGGTATTATCGTAGAATTTACCGTACGTTCTGGGATCACTTGAAGGGTCCACTTTTAAATAGTTTCAATGAAACATATAAAGAAAATGAATTGTCTCCTCAAAAATAGGTATTATATCTATTCTTTACAAGAAAGAAAACCCAGAAAACATTGAAAACTGGCGACCAATATCCCTCTTAAACAACGACTACAATATATTAACACGTGCACTAGCTATTCGTCTACAGAAAGTTCTTTCAAGTATCATTGGTCATGATCAAGAGGGTTACATAAGAGGGAGGTTTATAGGTAACAATATAATACAAATTTTGGACATTGTTGAATACTGTGAGGAAAATAGTTTAGATGCAGGATTACTATTTTTAGACTTTGGTAAAGCATTTGACACTATTGAACTAGACTTCCTTTATGAAACTTTGAGAAAATTCCACTTCAAACCTATGTTTATTCGTTGGATAATCTCAATTTATAAAAATAATTCGTCTTGCATTCTTAACAATGGGTGGTCTTCTGAAACAGTCAGTCTTACACGTGGTCTCAGACAAGGCTGCTGCATTTCTTCTCTTCTATTTATAATTGTCGCCGAGGTTCTACCACACTCTATATGCGAGAATAAATCAATATGTGGTATCTTAGTTAAAACAAAAACTGAAAATTTTAATCTAAAAATGACACAATTAGCTGACGATATCACTATATTCATAAAAACAACACAGATCTAACACACGTCCTCAGTGCATTAGATATTTTCGGAAGACACTCTGGTTTAAAACTTAATTTAAACAAAACAGAAGGAATCTTAATTGGAATCCCTAATTTAACAAGTCCACTATCTAAAAATATAAAATGGAACGAAAAAGTCAAAGCATTGGGGGTTTATTTTGGTTAAATAAACAGGAATGAGAAAAATTAAATTGAGAAACAAAACTTGAACAATGCAATAATTTAATAAACACTTGGTAAAAAAGAAAGTTAACAGTTTATGGAAGACTTACCATCATAAAATCTATGTTGCTACCAAAATTTACATATATTATATGTTTTCTGAAAACTTGTTTTCCAATCCAAACTATTCACAATTTATGTAATTTGTAACATTGTTTGTGTTATACATGTAAATTTATTGGAATAAATACTGTTTAAACCAAACCTGTGTTAGTGGTAAATAATCCTACACTCAAACCAAACCTGTGTTAGTGGTAAATAATCCTACACTCAAACCTGTGTTAGTGGTAAATAATCCTACACTCAAACCAAACCTGTGTTAGTGGTAAATAATCCTACACTCAAACCAAACCTGTGTTAGTGGTAAATAATCCTACACTCAAACCAAACCTGTGTTAGTGGTAAATAATCCTACACTCAAACCAAACCTGTGTTAGTGGTAAATAATCCTACACTCAAACCTGTGTTGTGGTTTTGTGTTAGTGGTAAATAATCATACACTCAAACCAAACCTGTGTTAGTGGTAAATAATCATACACTCAAACCAAACCTGTGTTAGTGGTAAATAATCATACACTCAAACCTGTGTTAGTGGTAAATAATCATACACTCAAACCAAACCTGTGTTAGTGGTAAATAATCCTACACTCAAACCAAACCTGTGTTAGTGGTAAATAATCCTACACTCAAACCAAACCTGTGTTAGTGGTAAATAATCATACACTCAAACCAAACCTGTGTTAGTGGTAACTAATCATACACTCAAACCAAACCTGTGTTAGTGGTAAATAATCCTACACTCAAACCAAACCTGTGTTAGTGGTAAATAATCATACACTCAAACCAAACCTGTGTTAGTGGTAAATAATCCTACACTCAAACCAAACCTGTGTTAGTGGTAAATAATCCTACACTCAAACCAAACCTGTGTTAGTGGTAAATAATCCTACACTCAAACCAAACCTGTGTTAGTGGTAAATAATCATACACTCAAACCTGTGTTAGTGGTTAATAATCATACACTCAAACCTGTGTTACACACTCAAACCAAACCTTGGAGAGGAATTAATATAAGTTTTCTGAAAACTTGTTTTCCAATCCAAACCATTCACAATTTATGTAATTTGTAACATTGTTTGTGTTATACATGTACATTTATTGGAATAAATACTGTTTAAACCAAAACCATATTACTTTTTGGTTATTTATATATCACAGCTGGCTTTGTTAAATACCTAAACACGAAGTAGAAAGTTAATATTGCTAGATTTGATCAGATTTATTGTATCTATTTAGTATTCAAAATGTTGTCATTATTTACGTACAACTCAAAAAATAAATTCTTGTTGTTATCATAACCTGGTATGTTTCCTTTACAGGAGCGGGATCTACATATACGTATTTTATACTTTCTTCTCAATCCGGTTTACACACTGTACGTACATTATAAATGACACTATATATGTACACAAATTGAAATAAAATATTGTTTAAACTAATAATAGTAATATAATTATGTGGGGAACAATACTTTATTTTTGAAAGTACAAACTTACATAAAAAATACTCGTCGTTTGTCAATACTGTTCTCTTGAATTAAATGTACATTATTTGTCGTCTGCTATGGTCAGTCTGGGTCATGGGTTCTGGTTTTGGCGTGGTGGGGAGGAACAATAGGTGGTAGATTCGTGAGTTGCATATTTATATATACTATATATAATACGTAAGGAACTTATTGTCCAACCCATTTTGCGTTTTCTTTGCTCTGTCATGATTATGTATGTAATGTAAAATAGCAAATAAAATAGGATTAAACTAAGGCCAAAAGTTTTGTAATTTAAATTGTCAATGTATCATACACATTCTCTGAAAAGTTGGTTACATAATATTTAATGTGGTACTGCTTGTTATTGACTTTAATTGCTGCTATAAAATACCTGTGCCAAACGGTTGTCCTTAAGTATACATGTCTCAATATATAAAGCAATATTTTCTTGTTAATATATCACATATTTACTATTGATTTGCAATACAATTTGATTAAACAAACAGATATGTAATTGTATTTTAAAGCAAGATGGCCTGAATCATGAATATAGCCGTGTGCCATATAACCAACTTAAAGAGTAGTATCCAATGCTGATCTCAAGTAGTCGTCCAAAGTTAGTTAGATCTCAAAGAGCAGAGGTAAATGTATCTAATACCCCGTAAGAGGCCTCTAGAACTGTCACTTTAATTTTTCCCATAATGCAGCATTGACATTTCCTTTAAAAATATTCAAGATGGCGGATGCTGTATAATTTTTGTTGAGATTGCAACAACTTTTACTGATTTATTCATTTTACAGAGCTATCTCAGCTACGTTTTTGTGGCATTAGGAAACATAATTATTATGTGAGTATGTCTCTGCAGTTTGTATTGAAATTGTTCAGTTGCTATAGAACGCTCTCTCGAAAGATTGTTAATTTTGAACACGTATGGTAGAAACAGCTGAAAAAGTCAATTATCCTGTGTACAGTCTAAACTTTAGACAGACGGTTTAGCTGATTTTGTAGTTTTGCAAATCTGTATATGTTGTATTTAATACCAGTATAAGATATTTGATGTGTGGCAACTAGCTGACACTGTACGGTCTGTACCGGTACCGTATAGCATTTTGTTGTATGCAACAACAGTCAGTCAGTCAACACATGACATCATGGATTTTCTACATGATACTCCAAACACTCAATATGGAGTATGACAGTGAGACGCTTGTCAATGGATAGTTGTTAAAAACTTAATTAATTGAAACAGAGAGTGTTAAAAATACCTACATACTAAGGTTAAAATTTTCTTTGCGGTTTTTGACGATCAACATGTCTACGTCCCCACGAGAGCAACATGGTTAATCTGGGGGTGGACTGTACATATAAGGGAGAGGCCATTCCAAAAACATATTGTGCTTGGGGGAAGAGTTAATATAGTACTGAGTTCAGGACTGCAGAGTTAAGTAGTTCAGGATGCTTGTAGGTGTTAGGTGGTTGACGCATACTAAGTTATTTCAGATTTTGTATAGGTATATGACTACTGATTGTATGCGTCGATATTCAAGTGTCAGTTCCGAGGAATTACCACGGACGCCACTGTTTGTATAGTTATAATCGTTGCATATATGGCAAGCGGGTAGACCAACTCTACATACTATTAATGACAGGCGTCGCAAGAAACGATTGTCGGGGTAATTATCCTAATCTGCCTGTAGTCGCAAGAAACGATTGTCGGGGTAATTATCCTAATCTGCCTGTAGTCGCAAGAAACGATTGTCGAGTAATTATCCTAATCTGCCTGTCGAATACGATCCGAGAGGGCGGTCCATCTATATATGCTGTGGCTTTGGCCAATGAACGAAAATATTTGTGAAATTTAAGTCTAGATATAATCCCGTAAAGTTGGAGCCATATTTACGTGAAAATACTACTTTGTTTTCACGATTTAACGAATATTTATTAAAAGCTCAAGCTACTATCTTAATGTTGGTACCAAAATCATTTTCCGGAAAAAAAATCAGTTGCCTGCATCTGCGAGTCCGTAAATCTAAGCACGTCATTTTGAAAATCACTATTTTTCATCATAATTCCGACTGTTCACGTTGCTATCTTACATTATGAATGAAAAATTTCCAATATGTCCCAGTTTGCGATAACAGCTGATCATAATTCCCTCTTACTCGCAATAATAACTCGGAATTTTAGTTGATTTCGCAAATGATACTAATTATACATATTAAATATGCATCAAAAAATGTGTTTAAATTCAAAGTTTCTTAGATATTGAAATGAATGTCTGTTTTATATAAGAAAATCATACTCTAGCGACCCTGACTGACCCCTCTGGCCCCACTCCCACTTCTCCCTAAAAACCATTTTATTTACGATTTTCATGCACAATTTTGTCCAGTAAGTTATACAGGCCCATTTTAAAGCACTCCTTCTATTCAAATGCTGTATTAATGTTCATAGCATTGTATCCATATTTTGTTGGTCAAATTTTCTTATAACACCATTTAAGGACACGATCGTGAGCGTTCTCACTTCTCCCAACAAAAATTCTGACCTAGAATGAACCCTGCATGCTATACAATGTCATGAAACCACAACTACTCGTGACTCGATCATTTGGTGACCGTTGCAACTAAAATACAATGTAGAACTATGCAAGTTACAAAGTAACATGAAACTTAAATACTTGTATGATCCTAAACCCAGATGCAAATCTCAGCAAACTAGTCCATGTTTTCTCTTATTCTGATAATAAAAAAACCTACAGCACTGTATGAGGTTATTATATGGTCGGGGAAGGGTTACCTGTACGGAAGGAAGTACCAACATGCATATTTACTCTTAAAAAATCCAACATGACACAAATGACCACATATATCATTTTCATCCACGCCAACGAGAGTGATTGTTAAAGCTTGTTTCGCAATCATTGTTAAATAAATAAAGTTTAAACTAACTTGACCCTTGGATTTGAAAATTCCAACTTGGCTCTTGAAAAATCCAACTTCACTCTTGAGATTTTGACCTCAAGGGTCATTGACTCTTGACTTTCATAGTCTAGTGAATGTCCTGATCACTATAGATTTACAGACTGTCGGTAGTTTTGATTGTTTTAGTTTTATGCAATTATCTCTACAATGTGTATTCATGGCTCACTCTAGGTCAGAATTTTTGGGAGAAGTGGGAAACTGAGAAAGCGTGTGATTGTGTCCTTAAATGGCGTTATTTAATAAATTTCAATACACAGTATGACCATTAAAACTCTAGGTCAGAATTTTTGGGAGAAGTGGGAAACTGAGAAAGCGTGTGACAGAAAAGTGATAGGCTGGTGAAGTGCTTAATAACAATTTAACCTGTCTCTATTAGTAAAGATCTTTGTTTATATCCTATAATAATTATGATGTATAACATGTTCAACCATCATGATAGTATCGACAGAGCGGCATGGGTTGAATAGTCGTTTTCTAGCAGGACTCATCCTAGCAGGTCTCATCCTAGCAGGTCTCATCCTAGCAGGTCTCATCCTAGCAGGTCTCATCCTAGCAGGTCTCATCCTCATCCTAGCAGGTCTCATCCTCATCCTAGCAGGTCTCATCCTCATCCTAGCAGGTCTCATCCTGCAGACTCTCCTCATCCTAAGGTCTCATCTCATCCTACAGTCTCATCCTAGCAGGTCTCATCCTACTAGCAGGTCTCATCCTCATCCTAGCAGGTCTCATCCTAGCAGGTCTCATCCTCATCCTAGCAGTCTCGTCTCATCCTAGGGTTTTGGTCTTCATCCTAGCAGGACTCATCCTCATCCTAGCAGGTCTCATCCTCATCCTAGCAGGTCTCATCCTAGCAGTCTCATCCTATCCTAGCAGGTCTCATCCTCATCCTAGCAGGTCTCATCCTAGCAGGACTCATCCTCATCCTAGCAGGACTCATCCTCATCCTAGCAGGACTCATCCTCATCCTAGCAGGTCTCATCCTCATCCTAGCAGGTCTCATCCTCATCCTAGCAGGTCTCATCCTCATCCTAGCAGGTCTCATCCTCATCCTAGCAGGTCTCATCCTCATCCTAGCAGGTCTCATCCTCATCCTAGCAGGTCTCATCCTCATCCTAGCAGGTCTCATCCTAGCAGGTCTCATCCTAGCAGGTCTCATCCTAGCAGGTCTCATCCTAGCAGGACTCATCCTAGCAGGTCTCATCCTAGCAGGTCTCATCCTCATCCTAGCAGGTCTCATCCTCATCCTAGCAGGACTCATCCTCATCCTAGCAGGTCTCATCCTCATCCTAGCAGGTCTCATCCTCATCCTAGCAGGTCTCATCCTAGCAGGTCTCATCCTAGCAGGTCTCATCCTAGCAGGACTCATCCTAGCAGGTCTCATCCTAGCAGGACTCATCCTAGCAGGTCTCATCCTCATCCTAGCAGGTCTCATCCTCATCCTAGCAGGACTCATCCTCATCCTAGCAGGTCTCATCCTCATCCTAGCAGGTCTCATCCTAGCAGGACTCATCCTCATCCTAGCAGGTCTCATCCTCATCCTAGCAAGTCTCATCCTAGCAGGACTCATCCTCATCCTAGCAGGTCTCATCCTCATCCTAGCAGGTCTGATCCTAGCAGGTCTGATCCTAGCAGGTCTCATCCTCATCCTAGCAGGCAGGGTTGGAAAAAAGACTGTCTTTTTTAATTTTGGACAGGACACATGTCCAAAAGTGTCTTTTATTAAAAAAGGCGTACTTTATTGTCCTTTATTGTCTTTATTTGTCTAATATCATAAGACTATGTGTTTGTGGTAATGCATTTTACAATTTATTATATAATATTAAGGTATTAGGTGTGTGTGTTGTTAATAAACACCAAATGCCATTCTCTTTTACTCATAATATCTTTCATATAAATAATAAGGAAAACAAACAATTGTCATTTATGTGTCACAATCATATATTTATTCAGCACAGGAATATATATTCAACACAGTTTAACACAACTAGATTAATGTAGAAAAAATACTAGCACAGTATAGTCTTTTATCAAGCAGCTGTTACCAAGGTAATCTGTTAGTCACTCATTCAGTAATCCAAATCATCCTTGCCACGAAGCATGCGAAAGCAAAACACTAACTTAGCAGCTCGTTTTACACCAAGTCTATTTCTGAGCTTTGAGTGGATCAGACTGAAGGTACTGAAGACACGCTCTATTGAGGCAGATGAGGCAGTGGCTGTATGTAGAGCAATCATAAGGTCAATGAAGGCTGGTGAAAGGCTGGTTCTTTTCAAGGATGTCCACCAGATGACTGGGTGTAGGTTGGTTGCTTTGAACATATAACCTGGATATGGGGTAGCCTGTGCTTCAAAGAGAACAGCACATTCAATGAATTCTTGGTTTCTTTCTGCTAGCCAATCCATAGCCGTGTCACGTTGCCAAAAATTCATTTAGGACACTTTTGGACAATTTGGTGTCTTTTATTAATTCTAGACAGGACACTTTTGGACTGTCCAAAACCCCTGTCCAAAATGCAATTGTCCAAAATGTGCCAACCCTGCTAGCAGGTCTCATCCTCATCCTAGCAGGTCTCATCCTAGCAGGTCTCATCCTCATCCTAGCAGGTCTCATCCTCATCCTAGCAGGTCTCATCCTCATCCTAGCAGGTCTCATCCTCATCCTAGCAGGTCTCATCCTCATCCTAGCAGGTCTCATCCTCATCCTAGCAGGTCTCATCCTAGCAGGACTCATCCTCATCCTAGCAGGTCTCATCCTAGCAGGTCTCATCCTAGCAGGTCTCATCCTCATCCTAGCAGGTCTCATCCTAGCAGGACTCATCCTCATCCTAGCAGGACTCATCCTCATCCTAGCAGGTCTCATCCTAGCAGGTCTCATCCTCATCCTAGCAGTTCTCATCCTCATCCTAGCAGGTCTCATCCTCATCCTAGCAGGTCTCATCCTCATCCTAGCAGGTCTCATCCTCATCCTAGCAGGTCTCATCCTAGCAGGACTCATCCTCATCCTAGCAGGACTCATCCTCATCCTAGCAGGTCTCATCCTCATCCTAGCAGGTCTCATCCTAGTAGGTCTCATCCTAGCAGGTCTCATCCTCATCCTACCAGGTCTCATCCTAGCAGGTCTCATCCTAGCAGGTCTCATCCTACCAGGTCTCATCCTACCAGGTCTCATCCTAGCAGGTCTCATCCTAGCAGGACTCATCCTAGCAGGTCTCATCCTCATCCTCGCAGGACTCATCCTAGCAGCACTCATCCTAGCAGGTCTCATCCTAGCAGGTCTCATCCTCATCCTACCAGGTCTCATCCTAGCAGGTCTCATCCTAGCAGGACTCATCCTCATCCTAGCAGGACTCATCCTCATCCTAGCAGGTCTCATCCTAGCAGGTCTCATCCTCATCCTAGCAGGTCTCATCCTCATCCTAGCAGGTCTCATCCTAGCAGGTCTCATCCTCATCCTAGCAGGTCTCATCCTCATCCTAGCAGGTCTCATCCTAGCAGGTCTCATCCTCATCCTAGCAGGTCTCATCCTCATCCTAGCAGGTCTCATCCTAGCAGGACTCATTCTCATCCTCATCATAGCAGGACTCATCCTCATCCTAGCAGGACTCATCCTAGCAGTACTCATCCTAGCAGGTCTCATCCTAGCAGGTCTCATCCTCATCCTAGCAGGTCTCATCCTCATCCTAGCAGGTCTCATCCTCATCCTAGCAGGACTCATCCTCATCCTAGCAGGACTCATCCTAGCAGGACTCATCCTAGCAGGTCTCATCCTAGCAGGTCTCATCCTCATCCTAACAGGTCTCATCCTCATCCTAGCAGGTCTCATCCTCATCCTAGCAGGTCTCATCCTAGCAGGTCTCATCCTAGCAGGTCTCATCCTAGCAGGACTCATCCTAGCAGGTCTCATCTTAGCAGGACTCATCCTAGCAGGTCTCATCCTCATCCTAGCAGGTCTCATCCTCATCCTAGCAGGTCTCATCCTAGCAGTCTCATCCTCATCCTAGCAGGTCTCATCCTCATCCTAGCAGGTCTCATCCTCATCCTAGCAGGTCTCATCCTAGCAGGTCTCATCCTAGCAGGTCTCATCCTAGCAGGACTCATCCTAGCAGGTCTCATCCTCATCCTAGCAGGTCTCATCCTCATCCTAGCAGGACTCATCCTCATCCTAGCAGGTCTCATCCTCATCCTAGCAGGTCTCATCCTAGCAGGACTCATCCTCATCCTAGCAGGACTCATCCTCATCCTAGCAGGACTCATCCTCATCCTAGCAGGTCTCATCCTCATCCTAGCAGGACTCATCCTAGCAGGTCTCATCCTAGCAGGTCTCATCCTCATCCTAGCAGGTCTCATCCTCATCCTAGCAGGTCTCATCCTAGCAGAGTCTCATCCTAGCAGGTCTCATCCTAGCAGGTCTCATCCTAGCAGGACTCATCCTAGCAGGTCTCATCCTAGCAGGTCTCATCCTCATCCTAGCAGGTCTCATCCTCATCCTAGCAGGACTCATCCTAGCAGGTCTCATCCTAGCAGGTCTCATCCTCATCCTAGCAGGTCTCATCCTCATCCTAGCAGGTCTCATCCTAGCAGGACTCATCCTAGCAGGTCTCATCCTAGCAGGACTCATCCTAGCAGGTCTCATCCTCATCCTAGCAGGTCTCATCCTCATCCTAGCAGGACTCATCCTCATCCTAGCAGGTCTCATCCTAGCAGGACTCATCCTCATCCTAGCAGGTCTCATCCTCATCCTAGCAGGTCTCATCCTAGCAGGACTCATCCTCATCCTAGCAGGTCTCATCCTCATCCTAGCAGGTCTCATCCTAGCAGGACTCATCCTCATCCTAGCAGGACTCATCCTCATCCTACCAGGTCTCATCATCATCGTAGCAAGACTCATCCTAGCAGGTCTCATCCTAGCAGGTCTCATCCTACCAGGTCTCATCCTCATCCTAGCAGGACTCATCCTAGCAGGTCTCATCCTAGCAGGTCTCATCCTACCAGGTCTCATCCTACCAGGTCTCATCCTCATCCTAGCAGGACTCATCCTAGCAGGTCTCATCCTAGCAGGTCTCATCCTAGCAGGTCTCATCCTACCAGGTCTCATCCTAGCAGGACTCATCCTAGCAGGACTCATCCTAGCAGGTCTCATCCTAGCAGGTCTCATCCTCATCCTAGCAGGTCTCATCATCATCCTAGCAGGTCTCATCCTAGCAGGTCTCATCCTAGCAGGTCTCATCCTAGCAGGTCTCATCCTAGCAGGACTCATCCTAGCAGGTCTCATCCTAGCAGGTCTCATCCTCATCCTAGCAGGTCTCATCCTAGCAGGACTCATCCTCATCCTAGCAGGACTCATCCTCATCCTAGCAGGACTCGTCCTCATCCTAGCAGGTCTCATCCTCATCCTAGCAGGACTCATCCTAGCAGGTCTCATCCTAGCAGGTCTCATCCTCATCCTAGCAGGTCTCATCCTCATCCTAGCAGGTCTCATCCTAGCAGGTCTCATCCTAGCAGGTCTCATCCTAGCAGGTCTCATCCTAGCAGGACTCATCCTAGCAGGTCTCATCCTAGCAGGTCTCATCCTCATCCTAGCAGGTCTCATCCTCATCCTAGCAGGACTCATCCTAGCAGGTCTCATCCTAGCAGGTCTCATCCTCATCCTAGCAGGTCTCATCCTCATCCTAGCAGGTCTCATCCTCATCCTAGCAGGTCTCATCCTAGCAGGTCTCATCCTAGCAGGTCTCATCCTAGCAGGACTCATCCTAGCAGGTCTCATCCTCATCCTAGCAGGTCTCATCCTCATCCTAGCAGGACTCATCCTCATCCTAGCAGGTCTCATCCTAGCAGGACTCATCCTCATCCTAGCAGGACTCATCCTCATCCTACCAGGTCTCATCATCATCGTAGCAAGACTCATCCTAGCAGGTCTCATCCTAGCAGGTCTCATCCTACCAGGTCTCATCCTCATCCTAGCAGGACTCATCCTAGCAGGTCTCATCCTAGCAGGTCTCATCCTACCAGGTCTCATCCTACCAGGTCTCATCCTCATCCTAGCAGGACTCATCCTAGCAGGTCTCATCCTAGCAGGTCTCATCCTAGCAGGTCTCATCCTACCAGGTCTCATCCTAGCAGGACTCATCCTAGCAGGTCTCATCCTCGCAGGACTCATCCTAGCAGCACTCATCCTAGCAGGTCTCATCCTAGCAGGTCTCATCCTCATCCTACCAGGTCTCATCCTAGCAGGACTCATCCTCATCCTAGCAGGTCTCATCCTCATCCTAGCAGGTCTCATCCTAGCAGGACTCATCCTCATCCTAGCAGGTCTCATCCTCATCCTAGCAGGTCTCATCCTAGCAGGACTCATCCTCATCCTAGCAGGACTCATCCTCATCCTACCAGGTCTCATCATCATCGTAGCAAGACTCATCCTAGCAGGTCTCATCCTAGCAGGTCTCATCCTACCAGGTCTCATCCTCATCCTAGCAGGACTCATCCTAGCAGGTCTCATCCTAGCAGGTCTCATCCTACCAGGTCTCATCCTACCAGGTCTCATCCTCATCCTAGCAGGACTCATCCTAGCAGGTCTCATCCTAGCAGGTCTCATCCTAGCAGGTCTCATCCTACCAGGTCTCATCCTAGCAGGACTCATCCTAGCAGGTCTCATCCTCGCAGGACTCATCCTAGCAGCACTCATCCTAGCAGGTCTCATCCTAGCAGGTCTCATCCTCATCCTACCAGGTCTCATCCTAGCAGGACTCATCCTCATCCTAGCAGGTCTCATCCTCATCCTAGCAGGTCTCATCCTAGCAGGACTCATCCTCATCCTAGCAGGTCTCATCCTAGCAGGTCTCATCCTAGCAGGTCTCATCCTAGCAGGACTCATCCTAGCAGGTCTCATCCTCATCCTAGCAGGTCTCATCCTCATCCTAGCAGGACTCATCCTCATCCTAGCAGGTCTCATCCTCATCCTAGCAGGTCTCATCCTAGCAGGACTCATCCTCATCCTAGCAGGACTCATCCTCATCCTAGCAGGACTCATCCTCATCCTAGCAGGTCTCATCCTCATCCTAGCAGGTCTCATCCTCATCCTAGCAGGTCTCATCCTCATCCTAGCAGGTCTCATCCTAGCAGGTCTCATCCTAGCAGGTCTCATCCTAGCAGGTCTCATCCTAGCAGGACTCATCCTAGCAGGTCTCATCCTAGCAGGTCTCATCCTCATCCTAGCAGGTCTCATCCTAGCAGGACTCATCCTCATCCTAGCAGGTCTCATCCTAGCAGGTCTCATCCTAGCAGGACTCATCCTAGCAGGTCTCATCCTAGCTGGTCTCATCCTAGCAGGTCTCATCCTGCATCCTAGCAGGTCTCATCCTAGCAGGTCTCATCCTAGCAGGACTCATCCTAGCAGGTCTCATCCTAGCAGGTCTCATCCTCATCCTAGCAGGTCTCATCCTCATCCTAGCAGGACTCATCCTCATCCTAGCAGGTCTCATCCTAGCAGGACTCATCCTCATCCTAGCAGGTCTCATCCTCATCCTAGCAGGTCTCATCCTAGCAGGACTCATCCTCATCCTAGCAGGTCTCATCCTCATCCTAGCAGGTCTCATCCTAGCAGGACTCATCCTCATCCTAGCAGGACTCATCCTCATCCTACCAGGTCTCATCATCATCGTAGCAGGACTCATCCTAGCAGGTCTCATCCTAGCAGGTCTCATCCTCATCCTACCAGGTCTCATCCTAGCAGGTCTCATCCTAGCAGGTCTCATCCTACCAGGTCTCATCCTACCAGGTCTCATCCTAGCAGGTCTCATCCTAGCAGGACTCATCCTAGCAGGTCTCATCCTCATCCTCGCAGGACTCATCCTAGCAGCACTCATCCTAGCAGGTCTCATCCTAGCAGGTCTCATCCTCATCCTACCAGGTCTCATCCTAGCAGGACTCATCCTCATCCTAGCAGGTCTCATCCTCATCCTAGCAGGTCTCATCCTAGCAGGACTCATCCTCATCCTAGCAGGTCTCATCCTCATCCTAGCAGGTCTCATCCTAGCAGGACTCATCCTCATCCTAGCAGGACTCATCCTCATCCTACCAGGTCTCATCATCATCGTAGCAGGACTCATCCTAGCAGGTCTCATCCTAGCAGGTCTCATCCTAGCAGGTCTCATCCTAGCAGGTCTCATCCTAGAAGGACTCATCCTAGCAGGTCTCATCCTAGCTGGTCTCATACTAGCAGGTCTCATCCTAGCATCCTAGCAGGTCTCATCCTAGCAGGTCTCATCCTACCAGGTCTCATCCTACCAGGTCTCATCCTAGCAGGTCTCATCCTAGCAGGTCTCATCCTAGCAGGTCTCATCCTAGCAGGTCTCATCCTCATCCTAGCAGGTCTCATCCTAGCAGGTCTCATCCTAGCAGGACTCATCCTAGCAGGTCTCATCCTAGCTGGTCTCATACTAGCAGGTCTCATCCTAGCATCCTAGCAGGTCTCATCCTAGCAGGTCTCATCCTAGCAGGTCTCATCCTAGCAGGTCTCATCCTAGCATGACTCATCCTAGCAGGTCTCATCCTAGCAGGTCTCATCCTAGCAGGTCTCATCCTAGCAGGTCTCATCCTAGCAGGTCTCATCCTAGCAGGTCTCATCTCATCCTAGCAGGTCTCATCCTAGCAGGTCTCATCCTAGCAGGTCTCATCCTAGCAGGTCTCATCCTAGCAGGTCTCATCCTAGCATCCTAGCAGGTCTCATCCTAGCAGGTCTCATCCTAGCAGGTCTCATCCTAGCAGGTCTCATCCTAGCAGGACTCATCCTAGCAGGACTCATCCTCGCAGGACTCATCCTAGGAGGTCTCATCCTAGCATCCTAGCTGGTCTCATCCTAGCAGGTCTCATCCTAGCAGGACTCATCCTAGCAGGTCTCATCCTAGCAGGTCTCATCCTCATCCTATCAGGACTCATCCTAGCAGCACTCATCCTAGCAGGTCTCATCCTTGCAGGACTACGATTGTTTGACCTAGGATGGCCCTGATCCGGGCCATCATCCGGCTGATCGGCACTACGATTGTTTGACCTATGATGGCCCTGATCGACACTACAATTGTTTGACCTGGGATGGCCCTGATCGACACTACGATTGTTTGACCTAGGATGGCCCTGATCGGCACTACGGTTGTTTGACCTAGGATGGCCCTGATCGGCACTACGATTGTTTGATCTAGGATGGCCCTGATCGGCACTACGATTGTTTGACCTGGGATGACCCTGATCGGCACTACGGTTGTTTGACCTAGGATGGCCCTGATCGGCACTACGATTGTTTGATCTAGGATGGCCCTGATCGGCACTACAATTGTTTGACCTGGGATGACCCTGATCGGCACTACGGTTGTTTGACCTAGGATGGCCCTGATCGGCACTGCAATTGTTTGACCTAGGATGGCCCTGATCGGCACTACGATTGTTTGACCTAGATGGCCCTGATCAGCACTATGATTGTTTGACCTGGGATGACCCTGATCGGCACTACGGTTGTTTGACCTAGGATGGCCCTGATCGGCACTACGATTGTTTGACCTAGATGGCCCTGATCAGCACTATGATTGTTTGACCTAGGATGGCCCTGATCGGCACTAGGACTGTTTGACCTAGATGGCCCTGATTGACACTACGATTGTTTGACCTAGATGGCCCTGATCGGCACAACGATTGTTTTCTGGCAATAGTATCGCGATAGTCACCATTGGCCACGACAGTCATTCATAAGGATAATGCATGTTTATGTTTCACTTGTAATGACTATTTCAATTTTTATGCAAACCTTCTTTGATTTATTTAGTTATAATATTGTAGTTGATATCTATACCTGTTTATATCAGTTTAAAGCTATATATGTGTTTTGTACAATGTAATGTTTAAACAAAGTTAAAAAATAGCTTTCCAGTGGTACAAGTGTGATGAAGACTAGTAGTGAAAACTGTGAAACACATACTTGTTGCAGGGCCTGTTGTCCTTGCTTTTAATTTTTTGTAACCAATTTTCTTTAGCCAATCACGACGTTCACGCTTTATTTCTTCATAACCTTTTCATTCATTAAGATAACATGCTCAACGTTGGACCATTTATAGAGTTATGCCTGCTCATTCATTAAGATAACATGCTCAATGTTGGACCATTTATAGAGTTATCCCTGCTCATTCATTAAGATAACATGCTCAATGTTGGACCATTTATAGAGTTATCCCTGCTCATTCATTAAGATAACTTGCTCAACGTTGGACCATTTATAGAGTTATCCCTGCTCATTCATTAAGATAACATGCTCAACGTTGGACCATTTATAGAGTTATCCCTGCTCATTCATTAAGATAACATGCTCAATGTTGGACCATTTATAGAGTTATCCCTGCTCATTCATTAAGATAACATGTTCAATGTTGGACCATTTATAGAGTTATCCCTGTTCATTCATTAAGATAACATGCTCAATGTTGGACCATTTATAGAGTTATCCCTGCTCATTCATTAAGATAACATGTTCAATGTTGGACCATTTATAGAGTTATCCCTGCTCATTCATTAAGATAACATGCTCAATGTTGGACCATTTATAGAGTTATCCCTGTTCATTCATTAAGATAACATGCTCAACGTTGGACCATTAATAGAGTTATCCCTGCTCATTCATTAAGATAACATGCTCAACGTTGGACCATTTATAGAGTTATCCCTGCTCATTCATTAAGATAACATGCTCAACGTTGGACCATTTATAGAGTTATCCCTGCTCATTCATTAAGATAACATGCTCAACGTTGGACCATTTATAGAGTTATGCCTGCTCATTCATTAAGATAACATGCTCAATGTTGGACCATTTATAGAGTTATCCCTGCTCATTCATTAAGATAACATGCTCAACGTTGGACCATTAATAGAGTTATCCCTGCTCATTCATTAAGATAACATGCTCAATGTTGGACCATTTATAGAGTTATCCCTGCTCATTCATTAAGATAACATGCTCAACGTTGGACCATTTATAGAGTTATCCCTGCTCATTCATTAAGATAACATGCTCAATGTTGGACCATTTATAGAGTTATCCCTGCTCATTCATTAAGTTAACATGCTCAACGTTGGACCATTTATAGAGTTATCCCTGCTCATTCATTAAGATAACATGCTCAATGTTGGACCATTTATAGAGTTATCCCTGTTCATTCATTAAGATAACATGCTCAATGTTGGACCATTTATAGAGTTATCCCTGCTCATTCATTAAGATAACATGCTCAATGTTGGACCATTTATAGAGTTATCCCTGCTCATTCATTAAGATAACATGCTCAACGTTGGACCATTTATAGAGTTATCCCTGCTCAATCATTAAGATAACATGTTCAATGTTGGACCATTTATAGAGTTATCCCTGCTCATTCATTAAGATAACATGTTCAATGTTGGACCATTTATAGAGTTATCCCTGCTCATTCATTAAGATAACATGCTCAATGTTGGACCATTTATAGAGTTATCCCTGCTCATTCATTAAGATAACATGCTCAACGTTGGACCATTTATAGAGTTATCCCTGCTCATTCATTAAGATAACATGTTCAATGTTGGACCATTTATAGAGTTATCCCTGCTCATTCATTAAGATAACATGTTCAATGTTGGACCATTTATAGAGTTATCTCTGCTCATTCATTAAGATAACATGCTCAATGTTGGACCATTTATAGAGTTATCCCTGCTCATTCATTAAGATAACATGCTCAATGTTGGACCATTTATAGAGTTATCCCTGCTCATTCATTAAGATAACATGCTCAATGTTGGACCATTTATAGAGTTATCCCTGCTCATTCATTAAGATAACATGCTCAATGTTGGACCATTTATAGAGTTATCCCTGCTCATTCATTAAGATAACATGCTCAATGTTGGACCATTAATAGAGTTATCCCTGCTCATTCATTAAGATAACATGCTCAATGTTGGACCATTAATAGAGTTATCCCTGCTCATTCATTAAGATAACATGCTCAACGTTGGACCATTTATAGAGTTATCCCTGCTCATTCATTAAGATAACATGCTCAATGTTCGACCATTTATAGAGTTATCCCTGCTCATTCATTAAGATAACATGCTCAACGTTGGACCATTAATAGAGTTATCTCTGCTCATTCATTAAGATAACATGCTCAATGTTGGACCATTTATAGAGTTATCCCTGCTCATTCATTAAGATAACATGCTCAATGTTGGACCATTTATAGAGTTATCCCTGCTCATTCATTAAGATAACAGTCTCAATGTTGGACCATTTATAGAGTTATCCCTGCTCATTCATTAAGATAACATGTTCAATGTTGGACCATTTATAGAGTTATCCCTGCTCATTCATTAAGATAACATGTTCAATGTTGGACCATTTATAGAGTTATCCCTGCTCATTCATTAAGATAACATGCTCATGTTGGACCATTTATAGAGTTATCCCTGCTCATTCATTAAGATAACATGCTCAACGTTGGACCATTAATAGAGTTATGCCTGCTCATTCATTAAGATAACTTGCTCAATGTTGGACCATTTATAGAGTTATCCCTGTTCATTCATTAAAATAACATGCTCAATGTTGGACCATTTATAGAGTTATCCCTCCTCATTCATTAAGATAACATGCTCAATGTTGGACCATTTATAGAGTTATCCCTCCTCATTCATTAAGATAACATGCTCAATGTTGGACCATTTATAGAGTTATCCCTCCTCATTCATTAAAATAACATGCTCAATGTTGGACCATTTATAGAGTTATCCCTGCTCATTCATTAGGATAACATGTTCAATGTTGGACCATTTATAGAGTTATCCCTGCTCATTCATTAAGATAACTTGCTCAATGTTGGACCATTTATAGAGTTATCCCTGTTCATTCATTAAAATAACATGCTCAATGTTGGACCATTAATAGAGTTATCCCTCCTCATTCATTAAGATAACATGCTCAATGTTGGACCATTTATAGAGTTATCCCTCCTCATTCATTAAGATAACATGCTCAATGTTGGACCATTTATAGAGTTATCCCTCCTCATTCATTAAAATAACATGCTCAATGTTGGACCATTTATAGAGTTATCCCTGCTCATTCATTAGGATAACATGTTCAATGTTGGACCATTTATAGAGTTATCCCTGCTCATTCATTAAGATAACATGCTCAATGTTGGACCATTTATAGAGTTATCCCTGTTCATTCATTAAGATAACTTGCTCATGTTGGACCATTTATAGAGTTATCCCTCTCATTCATTAAGATAACATGTTCAATGTTGGACCATTTATAGAGTTATCCCTGCTCATTCATTAAGATAACATGTTCAATGTTGGACCATTTATAGAGTTATCCCTGCTCATTCATTAAGATAACATGTTCAATGTTGGACCATTTATAGAGTTATCCCTGCTCATTCATTAAGATAACATGCTCAATGTTGGACCATTAATAGAGTTATCCCTGCTCATTCATTAGGATAACATGCTCAATGTTGGACCATTTATAGAGTTATCCCTGCTCATTCATTAGGATAACATGCTCCATGTTGGACCATTTATAGAGTTATCTCTGCTCATTCATTAAGATAACATGCTCAATGTTGGACCATTTATAGAGTTATCCCTGCTCATTCTAATGATGCCGTTGTTTTGCAGATGAAATAGACACATTTATTACAAAATAAAACAGTACATGTAAAACTGTTCGAAATATTTCGATGAAATAGTAATTTCAGTTATTTGCTTATAACTTGAGTACTAATTGAGACATCTTGTTCAATTTTTTGACCTTTTATTCCCGGACCATCGTCGAATATATATCTTAAATAATAATAAAACAGAAACTTCATCTCGTGAATTTTATTCTAATTTAGGAACAGTAAAAAAACACACTATTTTAATTAAAAATAACGATTGAAGAGTCGATGCCAATTATATTAGTGGTGAAAGGATTATATTTAGCAACGGTTAATTAAGTTGTCAGAAGTCGTGTATTGTCATAATTCTGTATGTGATACATAGAAACTAACTCATATAACAAGAAATTGTGTGTAGCGCAAAATTCTAGTAAAAAATTGCCCGAAGTACGAACCAATTTGGGTGCGAAACAACCATTTTAAAACATTTAATTTCTGAACGTCATTTACATTAATATTCTCTAATTCCGATTGAAATCAATTGAAAATAATGCAAAGAACATTGATTGTTCCTGGAATGCAAGAATGTGACCAAAATATATTGATTCTGGTCATATTTCTTGAAAAAAAGATTTTGAAATCGAGACGAAAACTTTCACCGTAGTACGAGTCTGATCGCTAGATTTAGCTCATTTTAACGACAATTTAAATGTTATATCTCTGAACGATCATATAACACAACTATGGGCCTTTGGAGTTGATGTAAGGCACATTTGGAAGTAATCGGGGACATGATTTAATGGAACGTGAATTATGAAATGGTGGTGGAATATATGACTGGCTAAATTGCACACCCACTAAATTGTGCAGAGGGGTATATTTCAATCATAAATGCCAACCTCAAAGAATAGGTTCCGAAATATAATTTTTGTGCCTAATGAAAGATCTTTAAGGAGTCCTCGAAAATATATGCATACTTGAGATATTTTAATTGTTTTATGAGTCACGACGCTGTAACTTTCGAAGTGATTTTCTCAACTCATGGAACTAACGAGATCAGTGCTATTTATAGATGCACGAGAAGTGTGAACATGTTGGTAAACCAGTTCAGATATTGGTTGGTCACCTGCGACACAATTTTACCTCGACCCCTGTAATTTTCCATAAATAGACTGGGGGGGGGGGGGGTTTCAATATGCGTAAATTTTACAGATTTTTGCCGTTTTATTCATTTTCGCCAATTTTGACATATTTTAGCCAATGGCAGTGTTGCGTCTCGCGTGTCTGTGAAATGCGATGCAAATATTGGCCATCATAGACACAGATGCTACAGCCTACAAGAGATTGCTATTGATTCGTTTTACTTGACTATTTTTACAGTTCTATCACAATGAAGCCCAAACACAATTAGCAATGCCGAGTATAAAAGGGCCCAATTAGGTAAAACGTATATCCTTTAATTAATGAGCCTACGCTTGACGTTAACATTCTGATTGTCATTTTCTACAGATTATATGATCATGTTGCACTTCAATTAAAATAGTAAAAACAGGTCATCTGACCTACATGTACACTACCTACCCGTATATTTTCGGAATGAACCCAAAAAACAAGTACAGTCGAACTTTATTACCTCGAACTTGACAGGTTCGTGATAATGGTTCGAGTCATGTGTGGTTCGAGTCAAGGATTTAGTCGGTCTGGAGTGACCCATGTTAGTTTGAAGTTACGTGTATTAGGAACTTACTGTTGGATACTGTTCTATGCAATGCATCCAATTTATCCTTCTCTCGTGGATCGATGTGAATCCGTGTTTATAGGATGATGTTTCATAATCACTTTAAATGATATTAAATATATAAGAATATCGATATTTGGTAAAATTGTTATGCAATTCAATAATGGATGATTTAAATCTACATATAATGTCATGTCCGGTAGAGTTATGCATTCTAAAAATAGAATGTGTCGATCACAAGGAATGGTGGTGCAGTGATTTAACACATGGACAGGTTACATACAATTTTTTATTGCTTATTAACTCATTCAACCCCAAGTATCTGACATGGACTGATGCGTGATATTTTCAGACCAATAAATTAATAAGAAAATTACCTTTGGACCAGTTCATTTATCAAAATGGGTAATTTTATCTAAAAATAGTAATAATTATTACTGGCAAAAAAGTGCAGATCCTGATGAGACGGCTCAGCACGAGCCGGCTCATCTGGATCTACACTTTTCATAAGCCTATTTAGAGGCCTGTGGGGTTGAAAGGGTTAAAGCAGTCGCTGATTGTCGTCTGCTTTGTCGTATTATGTTTATTAAAGTAGGATTTGAACAACAACTTGTATAACGAGCCCATCTTTAACTCGATAAGTGTGTAATATGTTTGTTCTGAACAGAATTCCGTTTAATATCAATTTAAAATATGGATAAAAAAGCCACTGTGAGCGAAAGTAATTACCGATAGAATAGTAAAGAATAGTAATTGCCAATTTCACGACATGTAAATTACTTACGTGTACCAATGAAAAGAAATGTCAGTCAAATCGGAGAAAGATAAGAAAACTTTTTCTGAGACACTCGGCCGATTGTGTTCGACCCAAATGTGTTAATTGAAGTAGTAATTGATTTCGTGTGATTATTGCCGGGACGAGACGATGTTATCGAGCAAATGGGAGTTTGAGGCAGTTTGACTGTACTTTGTGTTTAGCTGCTACTTTGTTTTTACCTTATCTCATAGACACACGTCTGACCCAACTTAATATCATCAGGTCAATTTTCGACATGATTCGGTTAAATTAACCAGATGATTTCGGATCGTAATTCATTACTCATAATTATGTTGTTCATGGAACTTCAAGCCATGCTACTTTCATGAAACAAACTATCAAGTTATTATTACTATGTTTTTATTTGTTTATTGATGGTTTAAATTGCCTGGATGTTGCAACATGTTGAATTATTGTGTGTCCGAGTTATATTATCAATGCTTCTTGCCAACGTTTCACCAAGTACGAGTTAACTTGTTATTCTGTAACAACTTGCTTACTTTTAAAATCCTCTTCATACTTTCTGGGACATAGGGCCACCACTACAGTTCACCATCGGATCCGGTTTGTTACTTACTTAATCCTCTTCAGACTTTCTGGAGAATAGGGCCGCCAGCACAGTTGACCATCAGATCTTTCTTGTTGGCGTCCTCTCTATGAGAGAGTAGTGTTGGCAGATTGCTCTACGGTATGAGCTCTCTTCTTGGTCGTTTCCGAAGATGCGTTTTTATTTCTGTGGTATTGGTTTCTGTATGGTATGAGTTATTCCAACCTTATGCACAACCCTCTTCCTTTCTCACCCGGCCATGGCCGAATTGCCGATATTTACATTTACGATATTTATGGGAATGTAAGTTTTAGGCAATGCCTCTACTGTCCCATAGCATGACCATATATCTATAGATAATGCGGAGACTATCGTCCATGTGGTTTCTGTTCTGATTGACTGTTCAGTCTTTCTGGACTAGAGGGCTGATTTATACAATTTTACAGTATGTCCCTAGGGTTTATTCTAGAGTGGGAAAAAGGGTTGGGTTGTTCAGAAAATGGACTGGGTGCATTTTGAGTGGTGAATGTGATATGTGCGGGAGGCGGTTTATTGGGTGTTATTACCACTAGAAAATATATCTTTCTTACAGTGATTGACAGCTGGATCAAAGAGGCAGTAGGGCAGTACATATCGGCCAAAAGGTGGACGATTTTGAGTTTATAAATGTTTGCCTGCCTGAAGGCTCTCACTCACTTGTTGTCAGGCTTAGATATAAAAATTATTTTATTAAAAGACAAAAGAGCAGGGTAAGGCACCCTGTCATGCGCTCTAGAAAAAAACAACCCTAGTCCCGGAGTGATATTTACAACTCTTGTGAAAAACTTGCCTGGTTTCACTACAGATTGGTTTTGAAACAGCTTGTACATGTACAGGGTTTCCTCTGGGTCAATTTTAGTTTGCGCCACCAAATTCGCCAATCAGAAAAAGTTTGCGCCAATGGCTCCAATGTTGTAGGTTTGTAAAGATCACCGTATACTTACCTCTCACTTAATGTATACCTATATCTATATTCAATTTCTTCAATCTGTGTACATAACTTAATTCACAATGTTCTGGAACCAAACACGTAGCATGTTTCTGGACTCCAAGCAAGGCCCGTTGCCACACTGAGGCACACCGAGGAATCTGCCTCCGTTAAAATTTTCAAAGCAAAATAAAATGCCAAAAAATATCCTTTTGCTGTATAAAATGTTGACTGTTAGAGAGCTGAAAGGTCAGTACATGACTGTTAGAGAGCTGAAAGGTCAGTACATGACTGTTAGAGAGCTGAAAGGTCAGTACATGACTGTTAGAGAGCTGAAAGGTCAGTACATGACTGTTAGAGAGCTGAAAGGTCAGTACATGACTTGCTAGAGAGCTGAATGGTCAGTACATGACTGTTAGAGAGCTGAAAGGTCAGTACATGACTGCTAGAGAGCTGAATGGTCAGTACATGACTTGCTAGAGAGCTGAATGGTCAGTACATGACTTGCTAGAGAGCTGAATGGTCAGTACATGACTGCTAGAGAGCTGAATGGTCAGTACATGACTTGCTAGAGAGCTGAATGGTCAGTACATGACTTGCTAGAGAGCTGAATGGTCAGTACATGACTGCTAGAGAGCTGAATGGTCAGTACATGACTTGCTAGAGAGCTGAATGGTCAGTACATACGTCTAAAATCAGAAAACGCAGGAAATCGCTTCCATACCCCAACAATTGTAAGAGGGAACATGTACCAGGACCTCCACCCCCTACAGGACCTCCACCCCCTACAGGACCTCCACCCCCTACAGGACCTCCACCCCAACAGGACCTCCACCCCCTACAGGACCTCCACCCCCTACAGGACCTCCCCCCCTACAGGACCTCCACCCCCTACAGGACCTCCACCCCCTACAGGACCTCCACCCCCTACAGGACCCCCACCCCTACAGGACCTCCACCCCCTACAGGACCTCCACCCCCTACAGGACCTCCACCCCCTACAGGACCTCCACTCCCTACAGGACCTCCACCCCCTACAGGACCTCGGTTGATATTTGTCTCTGGCTACGGTACTGTCAAGAATTCAATGTCATTATGGATGGATATATTATAATTACATGTAGTTGCTAAGAATAGCTCATCAGAAAATCATCAGCTAGCCTACTTAAAGTGCGCAAATTAGTGTCAACAATTTTAGTGATGTTTTATCAATATTGAATTAGTATGCATTTAATGAACAACGCGTGGATGAGCCAACTCGCTGTATCTAGAACATTGAAAAAAGAAAATAACTCTGTAGCCAAGAGGTAACGGGCATTGACCTCAAATCACTTCACCATCTCTGCTGTACATGTCGGTTCGAATCACTTCACCATCTCTGCTGTACATGTCGGTTCGAATCACTTCACCATCTCTGCTGTACATGTCGGTTCGAATCACTTCACCATCTCTGCTGTACATGTCGGTTCGAATCACTTCACCATCTCTGCTGTACATGTCGGTTCGAATCACTTCACCATCTCTGCTGTACATGTCGGTTCGAATCACTTCACCATCTCTGCTGTACATGTCGGTTCGAATCACTTCACCATCTCTGCTGTACATGTCGGTTCGAATCACTTCACCATCTCTGCTGTACATGTCGGTTCGAATCACTTCACCATCTCTGCTGTACATGTCGGTTCGAATCACTTCACCATCTCTGCTGTACATGTCGGTTCGAATCACTTCACCATCTCTGCTGTACATGTCGGTTCGAATCACTTCACCATCTCTGCTGTACATGTCGGTTCGAATCACTTCACCATCTCTGCTGTACATGTCGGTTCGAATCACTTCACCATCTCTGCTGTACATGTCGGTTCGAATCACTTCACCATCTCTGCTGTACATGTCGGTTCGAATCACTTCACCATCTCTGCTGTACATGTCGGTTCGAATCACTTCACCATCTCTGCTGTACATGTCGGTTCGAATCACTTCACCATCTCTGCTGTACATGTCGGTTCGAATCACTTCACCATCTCTGCTGTACATGTCGGTTCGAATCACTTCACCATCTCTGCTGTACATGTCGGTTCGAATCACTTCACCATCTCTGCTGTACATGTCGGTTCGAATCACTTCACCATCTCTGCTGTACATGTCGGTTCGAATCCCACTGGGGGTGTCAAACTCTTTCACGTGAGGAAGTTATTCAGCTGGTTTGCAGAAGGTCGGTGATTCCACTTGAGTGTGCGTCCATGCATGAAATACTGCTCGGAGAATAGCTGTTGTCATCTGATCTAAGCTGTTGATGCAACTTTAAACCCGCAAACCACGGAAAATAAAATTATCTACTGATCCGGAACCGAGAACTTTCGTACTCAACGTAAGCAAAAAATCACTAATTACAGTCAAACCTGTAGAATGTATAATAAAACAACATATTGGAAATCTGCAAACTGGCTACTTAATACAGGTTGGATATAGAATTTTATTTCATACACTCGACAATAAACATAACTTTAATGCGCGCTACATGACCTTAGATGTGCCGTAAAACACCATTCATTCATTCATTCATTTAATGCAGGTTGGCTGCTTAATACAGGTGACCACTAACACAGGTTTGACTACCTTGAAAAATTACTGATAAAATTAAATCATGATTTTGGTGTTCTATATTGTAGAATTTCAACTGTGTAAAATTCCATCAGTAATAAAAAACCTGGTAATCTCAATTATCCCTCAGAGAATTATTCAATTTCAATTAAGTACATATTTAACAGTAATTGGGTAGTTTAAGCTTGACAGCAGCAGTGTTTGCATAGCAGATGCATACCACTGATTGCAGTGTTTTCACAGCCGAATAGCTAGTGGGGTTATAATGTTAATTGACTTTATTAATTATTCAGTTAAACTGATTCACTCTGCTCAGTGATAACACATTGAGCTCAGTTGTGTACTCTGTGTTTCAAGCATGGTATCTGTGTATTGACTACCGTATATTGAGTAATAACTGAAATGTGATCACACGCCCGTTGTACATGTGGATATAAGAGGAACACATTTTGGCATGACAGACAGAACAGACGGATCTGTAGTCCAGTGGTAACACGCTGGACTGGTAATCCAGGGATCGCAGGTTCGATCCCCTGTCTGACCCTAATAAATGAACAGTCTTTCAGATGGGACGTTAAACCGAGGTTCGTGTCGGTGCTGTACACCGTGCACGTAAAAGAACCAGAGGAGACTCTGGAATGGGTCTCTGTCTGTATCATTGCACTATCCTCCAAAAATATAAAATGACTAATCTCTTCGGGAGGCGACGCTCATATGAGCAACCGGTAGCTACGATAAATAAACGTAAAACATACCCATGACAGTCCAGTGGTTATGACGCTATCACTGCACTACCACTGCTAGCAGTTAGGAAGCTATTTGTTATTATAATAATATTTTGCAGAAACAGTTGCCATAAATGAATGTTAGTTAAAAAGGGCCATAACTATGATGGAAGTCGTTATAGCACAGTGGATGCACGTTCGCTTCAGGTGCGAAAGGTCCGGAGTTCTCTCTCCCTCGTGGTGATGGATTCCATCAGGAATGAAGTCTCGAGAGTGATTAATTAATATAAGTTGTAAGAACTTGTTTCGCAATCGAGCTAAAATAAATTTGTATAAATATAAAAAAATATGATAAACATTTTGCACTCGAACTTCTGGAACAAAATGTTCAGTGTTTTCACTCATATCCATGTCAAATTGATCTTTGAATGAAGTGTTAACGTAATCGTTCTTGTGTATTACACACCTTGTGGTATAGCATGATGTGTATTACACGCCTAGTGGTATAGCATGATGTGTATTACACGCCTTGTGGTATAGCATGATGTGTATTACACACCTTGTGGTATAGCATGATGTGTATTACACGCCTTGTGGTATAGCATGATGTGTATTACACGCCTAGTGGTATAGCATGATGTGTATTACACGCCTTGTGGTATAGCATGATGTGTATTACATGCCTTGTGGTATAGCATGATGTGTATTACACGCCTTGTGGTATAGCATGATGTGTATTACACGCCTTGTGGCATAGTATTAGGCAGAAATATCCAAATGGGAGTCTAAAAAAATAAGTCCAGCCCCAGAGCGGGACCCGAATGATGACGGAAATTGCTGCACGGACTCAATGTGAGAACGGAGAACTGACGTGATCGAAATGCGGCAGAAACTGGGAAAGCCCGGGTGGGAAAGCCTCTCCAAAAAGGAATTGCGAACAATATTAGCCTATTATAGGGTCCAGTTCTTGTCATTGTTTTACAGCTGCATATATATGTTAACAAACCTAGTGAGGTCTCAGAAGAAGAAAAAAACAAACAAAAAACAAACTTATCAGCCATTTTTTGAACTGGCCGTCGGTAACCGTCGCCAATATAATTGACCGTCTTATTAGGTGATAGGCCGTCGAAAAGACGGCCCGACGGCTCTCTGCCTAATACTGTGCCTTGTGGTATAGCATGATGTGTATTACACACCTTGTGGTATAGCATGATGTGTATTATACCCCTTGTGGTATAGCATGATGTGTATTACACACCTTGTGGTATAGTATGATGTGTATTACACACCTTGTGGTATAGCATGATGTGTATTACACACCTTGTGGTATAGCATGATGTGTATTACACACCTTGTGGTATAGCATGATGTGTATTATACCCCTTGTGGTATAGCATGATGTGTATTATACCCCTTGTGGTATAGCATGATGTGTATTATACCCCTTGTGGTATAGCATGATGTGTATTACACACCTTGTGGTATAGCATGATGTGTATTATACCCCTTGTGGTATAGCATGATGTGTATTATACCCCTTGTGGTATAGCATGATGTGTATTACACGCCTTGTGGTATAGCATGATGTGTAGTACACACCTAGTGGTATAGCATGATGTGTATTACACACCTTGTGGTATAGCATGATGTGTATTACACACCTAGTGGTATAGCATGATGTGTATTACACGCCTTGTGGTATAGCATGATGTGTATTACACGCCTTGTGGTATAGCATGATGTGTATTATACCCCTTGTGGTATAGCATGATGTGTATTACACACCTAGTGGTATAGCATGATGTGTATTACACGCATTGTGGTATAGCATGATGTGTATTACACGCCTTGTGGTATAGCATGATGTGTATTACACACCTTGCGGTATAGCATGATGTGTATTATACCCCTTGTGGTATAGCATGATGTGTATTACACACCTAGTGGTATAGCATGATGTGTATTATACCCCTTGTGGTATAGCATGATGTGTATTACACGCCTTGTGGTATAGCATGATGTGTATTATACCCCTTGTGGTATAGCATGATGTGTATTACACACTTGTGGTATAGCATGATGTGTATTACACCCCTTGTGGTATAGCATGATGTGTATTACACACCTTGTGGTATAGCATCAAGTGTATTACACACCTTGTGGTATAGCATGATGTGTATTATACCCCTTGTGGTATAGCATGATGTGTATTACACACCTTGTGGTATAGCATGATGTGTATTACACCCCTTGTGGTATAGCATGATGTGTATTACACCCCTTGTGGTATAGCATGATGTGTATTACACCCCTTGTGGTATAGCATGATGTGTATTACACACCGTGTGGTATAGTATGATGTGTATTACACACCTTGTGGTATAGCATGATGTGTATTACACCCCTTGTGGTATAGCATGATGTGTATTACACACCTTGTGGTAGAGCATCATGTGTATTACACCCCTTGTGGTATAGCATGATGTGTATTACACGCCTTGTGGTATAGCATGATGTGTATTACACACCTTGTGGTATAGCATGATGTGTATTACACCCCTTGTGGTATAGCATGATGTGTATTACACACCTTGTGGTATAGCATGATGTGTATTATACCCCTTGTGGTATAGCATGATGTGTATTACATGCCTTGTGGTATAGCATGATGTGTATTACACACCTTGTGGTATAGTATGATGTGTATTACACCCCTTGCGGTATAGCATGATGTGTATTACACACCTTGCGGTATAGCATGATGTGTATTACACACCTTGTGGTATAGCATGATGTGTATTACACCCCTTGTGGTATAGCATGATGTGTATTATACCCCTTGCGGTATAGCATGATGTGTATTACACACCTTGTGGTATAGCATGATGTGTATTTTACCCCTTGTGGTATAGCATGATGTGTATTACACACCTTGTGGTATAGCATGATGTGTATTACACACCTTGTGGTATAGCATGATGTGTATTACACACCTTGTGGTATAGCATGATGTGTATTACACACCTTGTGGTATAGTATGATGTGTATTACACCCCTTGCGGTATAGCATGATGTGTATTACACACCTTGCGGTATAGCATGATGTGTATTACACACCTTGTGGTATAGCATGATGTGTATTACACCCCTTGTGGTATAGCATGATGTGTATTATACCCCTTGCGGTATAGCATGATGTGTATTACACACCTTGTGGTATAGCATGATGTGTATTTTACCCCTTGTGGTATAGCATGATGTGTATTACACACCTTGTGGTATAGCATGATGTGTATTACACACCTTGTGGTATAGCATGATGTGTATTACACACCTTGTGGTATAGCATGATGTGTATTATACCCCTTGTGGTATAGCATGATGTGTATTACACACCTTGTGGTATAGCATGATGTGTATTACACACCTTGTGGTATAGTATGATGTGTATTACACACCTTGTGGTATAGCATGATGTGTATTACACACCTTGTGGTATAGCATGATGTGTATTACACACCTTGTGGTATAGCATGATGTGTATTACACACCTTGTGGTATAGCATGATGTGTATTATACCCCTTGTGGTATAGCATGATGTGTATTATACCCCTTGTGGTATAGCATGATGTGTATTATACCCCTTGTGGTATAGCATGATGTGTATTACACACCTTGTGGTATAGCATGATGTGTATTATACCCCTTGTGGTATAGCATGATGTGTATTATACCCCTTGTGGTATAGCATGATGTGTATTACACGCCTTGTGGTATAGCATGATGTGTAGTACACACCTAGTGGTATAGCATGATGTGTATTACACACCTTGTGGTATAGCATGATGTGTATTACACACCTAGTGGTATAGCATGATGTGTATTACACGCCTTGTGGTATAGCATGATGTGTATTACACGCCTTGTGGTATAGCATGATGTGTATTATACCCCTTGTGGTATAGCATGATGTGTATTACACACCTAGTGGTATAGCATGATGTGTATTACACGCATTGTGGTATAGCATGATGTGTATTACACGCCTTGTGGTATAGCATGATGTGTATTACACACCTTGCGGTATAGCATGATGTGTATTATACCCCTTGTGGTATAGCATGATGTGTATTACACACCTAGTGGTATAGCATGATGTGTATTATACCCCGTGTGGTATAGCATGATGTGTATTACACGCCTTGTGGTATAGCATGATGTGTATTATACCCCTTGTGGTATAGCATGATGTGTATTACACACTTGTGGTATAGCATGATGTGTATTACACCCCTTGTGGTATAGCATGATGTGTATTACACACCTTGTGGTATAGCATCAAGTGTATTACACACCTTGTGGTATAGCATGATGTGTATTATACCCCTTGTGGTATAGCATGATGTGTATTACACACCTTGTGGTATAGCATGATGTGTATTACACCCCTTGTGGTATAGCATGATGTGTATTACACCCCTTGTGGTATAGCATGATGTGTATTACACCCCTTGTGGTATAGCATGATGTGTATTACACACCGTGTGGTATAGTATGATGTGTATTACACACCTTGTGGTATAGCATGATGTGTATTACACCCCTTGTGGTATAGCATGATGTGTATTACACACCTTGTGGTAGAGCATCATGTGTATTACACCCCTTGTGGTATAGCATGATGTGTATTACACGCCTTGTGGTATAGCATGATGTGTATTACACACCTTGTGGTATAGCATGATGTGTATTACACCCCTTGTGGTATAGCATGATGTGTATTACACACCTTGTGGTATAGCATGATGTGTATTATACCCCTTGTGGTATAGCATGATGTGTATTACATGCCTTGTGGTATAGCATGATGTGTATTACACACCTTGTGGTATAGTATGATGTGTATTACACCCCTTGCGGTATAGCATGATGTGTATTACACACCTTGCGGTATAGCATGATGTGTATTACACACCTTGTGGTATAGCATGATGTGTATTACACCCCTTGTGGTATAGCATGATGTGTATTATACCCCTTGCGGTATAGCATGATGTGTATTACACACCTTGTGGTATAGCATGATGTGTATTTTACCCCTTGTGGTATAGCATGATGTGTATTACACACCTTGTGGTATAGCATGATGTGTATTACACACCTTGTGGTATAGCATGATGTGTATTACACACCTTGTGGTATAGCATGATGTGTATTACACACCTTGTGGTATAGTATGATGTGTATTACACCCCTTGCGGTATAGCATGATGTGTATTACACACCTTGCGGTATAGCATGATGTGTATTACACACCTTGTGGTATAGCATGATGTGTATTATACCCCTTGTGGTATAGCATGATGTGTATTACACACCTTGTGGTATAGCATGATGTGTATTACACACCTTGTGGTATAGCATGATGTGTATTACACACCTTGTGGTATAGCATGATGTGTATTACACCCCTTGTGGTATAGCATGATGTGTATTACACACCTTGCGGTATAGCATGATGTGTATTACACACCTTGTGGTATAGCATGATGTGTATTATACCCCTTGTGGTATAGCATGATGTGTATTACACACCTTGTGGTATAGCATGATGTGTATTACACACCTTGTGGTATAGCATGATGTGTATTACACACCTTGTAGTATAGCATGTGTATTACACACCTTGTGGTATAGCATGATGTGTATTACACACCTTGTGGTATAGCATGATGTGTATGATACACCTTGTGGTATAGCATGATGTGTATTACACACCTTGTGGTATAGCATGATGTGTATTACACGCCTTGTGGTATAGCATGATGTGTATTACATGCCTTGTGGTATAGCATGATGTGTATTACATGCCTTGTGGTATAGCATGATGTGTATTACACCCCTTGCGGTATAGCATGATGTGTATTACATGCCTTGTGGTATAGCATGATGTGTATTACACGCCTTGCGGTATAGCATGATGTGTATTACACACCTTGTGGTATAGCATGATGTGTATTATACACCTTGTGGTATAGCATGATGTGTATTACACACCTTGTGGTATAGCATGATGTGTATTATACCCCTTGTGGTATAGCATGATGTGTATTACACACCTTGTGGTATAGCATGATGTGTATTACACGCCTTGTGGTATAGCATGATGTGTATTACACACCTTGTGGTATAGCATGATGTGTATTACACCCCTTGTGGTATAGCATGATGTGTATTACACCCCTTGTGGTATAGCATGATGTGTATTACACACCTTGTGGTATAGTATGATGTGTATTACACCCCTTGTGGTATAGCATGATGTGTATTACACGCCTTGCGGTATAGCATGATGTGTATTACACACCTTGTGGTATAGCATGATGTGTATTACACGCCTTGTGGTATAGCATGATGTGTATTACACACCTTGTGGTATAGCATGATGTGTATTACACACCTTGTGGTATAGCATGATGTGTAGTACACGCCTTGTGGTATAGCATGATGTGTATTACACGCCTTGTGGTATAGCATGATGTGTATTACACACCTTGTGGTATAGCATGATGTGTATTATACCCCTTGTGGTATAGCATGATGTGTATTACACACCTAGTGGTATAGCATGATGTGTATTATACCCCTTGTGGTATAGCATGATGTGTATTACACGCCTAGTGGTATAGCATGATGTGTATTACACACCTTGTGGTATAGTATGATGTGTATTACACCCCTTGTGGTATAGCATGATGTGTATTATACCCCTTGTGGTATAGCATGATGTGTATTACACGCCTTGTGGTATAGCATGATGTGTATTATACCCCTTGTGGTATAGCATGATGTGTATTATACCCCTTGTGGTATAGCATGATGTGTATTATACCCCTTGTGGTATAGCATGATGTGTATTACACACCTTGTGGTATAGCATGATGTGTAGTACACACCTAGTGGTATAGCATGATGTGTATTACACACCTTGTGGTATAGCATGATGTGTATTACACACCTAGTGGTATAGCATGATGTGTATTACACGCCTTGTGGTATAGCATGATGTGTATTACACACCTTGTGGTATAGCATGATGTGTATTATACCCCTTGTGGTATAGCATGATGTGTATTACACACCTTGTGGTATAGCATGATGTGTATTACACACCTTGTGGTATAGCATGATGTGTTATATGTTATGATTCGGGTTTTACGCCTGCATCAGCACCATTTTGGGCTATATCGCCGGCGGGCAGTTTACCTAACAACACCTTTCCTGGGCAGGCTCCAGCGGTTAACCAGTACTTGGGTGCACCAACCTCCGTAAGAAACTGCCAACTTTTTCATATAAATGAGACACGGCCAATGATGTGTATTACACACCTTGTGGTATAGCATGATGTGTATTACACACCTTGTGGTATAGCATGATGTGTATTATACACCTTGTGGTATAGCATGATGTGTATTACACACCTTGTGGTATAGCATGATGTGTATTACACGCCTTGTGGTATAGCATGATGTGTATTACATGCCTTGTGGTATAGCATGATGTGTATTACATGCCTTGTGGTATAGCATGATGTGTATTACACACCTTGTGGTATAGCATGATGTGTATTATACCCCTTGTGGTATAGCATGATGTGTATTACACGCCTTGTGGTATAGCATGATGTGTATTATACCCCTTGTGGTATAGCATGATGTGTAATATACCCCTTGTGGTATAGCATGATGTGTATTACACGCCTTGTGGTATAGCATGATGTGTAGTACACACCTAGTGGTATAGCATGATGTGTATTACACACCTTGTGGTATAGCATGATGTGTATTATACCCCTTGTGGTATAGCATGATGTGTATTACACACCTTGTGGTATAGCATGTGTATTACACACCTTGCGGTATAGCATGATGTGTATTATACACCTTGTGGTATAGCATGATGTGTATTACACGCCTTGCGGTATAGCATGATGTGTATTACACACCTTGTGGTATAGCATGATGTGTATTACACACCTTGTGGTATAGCATGATGTGTATTACACGCCTTGTGGTATAGCATGATGTGTATTACACACCTTGTGGTATAGCATGATGTGTATTACACCCCTTGTGGTATAGCATGATGTGTATTACACACCTTGTGGTATAGCATGATGTGTATTACACCCCTTGTGGTATAGCATGATGTGTATTACACGCCTTGCGGTATAGCATGATGTGTATTACACACCTTGTGGTATAGCATGATGTGTATTACACGCCTTGTGGTATAGCATGATGTGTATTACACACCTTGTGGTATAGCATGATGTGTATTACACACCTTGTGGTATAGCATGATGTGTATTACACGCCTTGTGGTATAGCATGATGTGTATTACACGCCTTGTGGTATAGCATGATGTGTATTACACACCTTGTGGTATAGCATGATGTGTATTATACCCCTTGTGGTATAGCATGATGTGTATTACACACCTAGTGGTATAGCATGATGTGTATTATACCCCTTGTGGTATAGCATGATGTGTATTACACGCCTAGTGGTATAGCATGATGTGTATTATACCCCTTGTGGTATAGCATGATGTGTATTACACACCTTGTGGTATAGCATGATGTGTATTACACACCTAGTGGTATAGCATGATGTGTATTACACGCCTTGTGGTATAGCATGATGTGTAATGTTAGATGATATTTCCTTCAGCACTTAAAGCAACACTACATCGATGAAAACACAATTGTCTACAGAATGTATGTAATTATCTATTTTATGGTATAATTTGTTTCCAAATACATACTCTGAATATTTCAACTTATAAACAAGCGTCGGTTAATATAAATAGGGTCACAACATCCATGCGTAAGGCAACATGTGTATCCTGAATAAAAAGATTAATGGAACAGATTTACCATTAAATCTCACATTTGTGCCAGTATGTTTATTTATAAAGTACTAATCTGATTTAAATTATATCTAAAGGGTTTAGTGTAATAAACACATGTCAATTCAGGAGCTTGGCTGACCATTATATGAAAACCTACTGTCACTATTGAGAGTTTGTAGACTGCAAAGACAATGTTTATTCGTTGAAAGTTAGTGTTCGATTTATTTCGGAAGAATTTGAAGTAGCAAAAGTATAAATGTGTTTGTATTGCATTTTACGATGCAGTGTCGCTTTAAGCTTACTGATTCTATCATGATTTGTCATATTGACATAAGCTGTGCTAAGAACATGGTGCTTGCCAGAAATGCGTGGGAAACTGTGGCATTGTAATTGTTTACGAAATTGTTTATGAAATTGTAAATTTATTATTGCTGTATCATTGTACTATCCTCCAAAAATATAAAATGACTAATCTCTTCAGGAGGCGTCACTCATATGGGTAACCGGTAGCGACGATAAATAAACGTAAATGTTCCTTCAGTCCATCATATTTAACACAAAGAAACTATTGTCATTTTCTTTTCGCTACGCTGTGTAATTGTGCATGTGGTGCACACGGTATAGTGTGATATACGCTCTGGAGATTTTGGGGCAATTGTCATTCGAAGGTCGGTTACCGAACACATTGGGCGCAACATTCAGGGTTCCCGCTGTCACTCGCCATAGGCGCCAATTGCGACAAAAAATAAATATTGGCGCTAAATTTTAATAATTGGCGAAAATATTTGGCGTACGTTTTTAAATATTTTTGTTCTATTTGGCACATGTATAGTCAAATACATGGCTTCAAATCTTTATTTGTGAACTATATGGCTCTTAGTTGGCTCCAAGGTTTGTAAATTGGGTCCAGTGTTTTTCAATTGGCAACAGAAGTGGCTCAGACAAACATTCAGACAGAGGCAAGCCTGAACATTGTGGTGCACTTAATTTCTCTGAAAGAGGGAATAAGGCTTACCGTATGAGACATAGTGGGATAATATTAGGAGCAATAGCACACAAGCATTAGTTGAATAAGCTGCATTACCCATTAGTATCACTTCAAATCACTTACCCCTCACCTCTGTGGGTTCGAATCCCACTGGAGTGTGTAGTATTCTTTCAAGTGAGGAAGGTTGGTGGTTCTACCTGGGTGTCCATCCGTGCCTGCAATACTGTTCGGAGGGGCACCCGAGGTCTTTCTTCACTAATAATAGTTGGAGGGTAACCATATCACCTACGCTGTTGGTGCGCTGTTAAACCCCCAAAGCAAACTGACTTAGATGGTGCACATACTATGTGTTGCTCAAAATAGTTCTATCATTATAATTGTAACAGGAGCTTAGCTTCTACCTTTGTTGCTTCAGAATCCAAATTCATTTGTTATCTCCCATATTCCCCCCCAACACCCCCCACACACACTGTTTGTTATCTCCCATATTCCCCCAACACCCACCCCCACACACACTGTTTGTTATCTCCCATATTCCCCCAACACCCACCCCCACACACACTGTTTGTTATCTCCCATATTCCCCCAACACCCACCCCCACACACACTGTTTGTTATCTCCCATATTCCCCCCAACATCCACCCCCACACACTGTTTGTTATCTCCCATATTCCCCCAACATCCACCCCCACACACTGTTTGTTATCTCCCATATTCCCCCAACACCCACCCCCACACACACTGTTTGTTATCTCCCATATTCCCCCAACATCCACCCCCACACACACTGTTTGTTATCTCCCATATTCCCCTCAACACCCACCCCCACACACACACTGTTTGTTATCTCCATATTCCCCTCAACACCCCCACACACACTGTTTGTTATCTCCCATATTCCCCTCAACACCCCCCACACACACTGTTTGTTATCTCCCATATTCCCCCCAACACCCCCCCACACACACTGTTTGTTATCTCCCATATTCCCCTCAACACCCCACACACACTGTTTGTTATCTCCCATATTCCCCTCAACACCCCCACACACACTGTTTGTTATCTCCCATATTCCCCTCAACACCCCCACACACACTGTTATCTCCCATATTCCCCCCAACACCCACCCCCACACACACTGTTTGTTATCTCCCATATTCCCCCCCACACACTGTTTGTTATCTCCCATATCCCCCCCCCAACACCCACCCCCACACACTGTTTGTTATCTCCCATATTCCCCCAACACCCACCCCCCACACACTGTTTGTTATCTCCTATATTCCCCCCCCAACACCCACCCCCACTGTCCCACACACTGTTTGTTATCTCCCATATCCCCCCCAACATCCACCCCCACACACACTGTTTGTTATCTCCCATATTCCCCCCAACACCCACCCCCACACACACACTGTTTGTTATCTCCCATATTCCCCTCAACACCCCCCACACACACTGTTTGTTATCTCCCATATTCCCCTCAACACCACCCACACACACTGTTTGTTATCTCCCATATTCCCCCCAACACCCCCCCCCCCCCCCACACACATATCCCCTCAACACCCCCCACACACACTGTTTGTTATCTCCCATATTCCCCTCAACACCCCCCACACACTGTTTGTTATCTCCCATATTCCCCTCAACACCCCCCACACACACTGTTATCTCCCATATTCCCCCCCAACACCCACCCCCACACACACTGTTTGTTATCTCCCATATTCCCCCCAACACCCCCCCACACACTGTTTGTTATTTCCCATATCCCCCCCCAACACCCACCCCCCACACACTGTTTGTTATCTCCCATATTCCCCCAACACCCACCCCCCACAATTGTTTGTTATCTCCCATATTCCCCCCCGACACCCACCCCCACTGTCCCACACACTGTTTGTTATCTCCCATATTCCCCCCAACATCCACCCCCACACACACTGTTTGTTATCTCCCATATTCCCCCCAACATCCACCCCCACACACACTGTTTGTTATCTCCCATATTCCCCTCAACACCCACCCCCACACACACTGTTTGTTATCTCCCATATTCCCCTCAACACCCCCCACACACACTGTTTGTTATCTCCCATATTCCCCTCAACACCCCCCACACACACTGTTTGTTATCTCCCATATTCCCCCCAACACCCACCCCCCACACACACTGTTTGTTATCTCCCATATTCCCCCAACACCCATCCCACACACACTATTTGTTATCTCCCATATCCCCACAACACCCACCCACACACACTGTTTGTTATCTCCCATATTCCCCCCAACACCCACCCACACACACACTGTTTGTTATCAGCCATATTCCCCCCAACACCCACCCCCACACACACTGTTTGTTATCTCCCATATTCCCCCCAACACCCACCCACCCACACACACACTGTTTGTTATCTCCCATATTCCCCCCCAACACCACCCCCACACACACACTGTTTGTTATCTCCCATATTCCCCCAACACCCACCCCCCCACACACACACTGTTTGTTATCTCCCATATTCCCCCCAACATCCACCCCCACACACACTGTTTGTTATCTCCCATATTCCCCCCAACACCCACCCCCACTGTTTGTTATCTCCCATATTCCCCCCAACACCCACCCCCCACACACTGTTTGTTATCTCCCATATTCCCCCCAACACCCACCCCCCACACACTGTTTGTTATCTCCCATATTCCCCCCCCCCAACACCCACCCCCACTGTCCCACACACTGTTTGTTATCTCCCATATTCCCCCCAACATCCACCCCCACACACACTGTTTGTTATCTCCCATATTCCCCCCAACACCCACCCCCACACACACACTGTTTGTTATCTCCCATATTCCCCTCAACACCCCCCACACACACTGTTTGTTATCTCCCATATTCCCCTCAACACCCCCCCACACACACTGTTTGTTATCTCCCATATTCCCCCCAACACCCCCCCCCCCACACACACACTGTTTGTTATCTCCCATATTCCCCTCAACACCCCCCACACACACTGTTTGTTATCTCCCATATTCCCCCCAACACCCACCCACCCACACACTGTTTGTTATCACCCATATTCCCCCCAACACCCACCCCCACACACACTGTTTGTTATCTCCCATATTCCCCCCCAACACCCACCCACACACACACTGTTTGTTATCTCCCATATTCCCCCCAACACCCCCCACACACACACTGTTTGTTATCTCCCATATTCCCCCCCCAACACCCACCCCCACACACACACTGTTTGTTATCTCCCATATTCCCCCCAACACCCACCCCCACACACACACTGTTTGTTATCTCCCATATTCCCCCAACACCCATCCCCACACACACACACTGTTTGTTATCTCCCATATTCCCCCCAACACCCACCCCCACACACACTGTTTGTTATCTCCCATATTCCCCCCCAACACCCACCCCCACACACACACTGTTTGTTATCTCCCATATTCCCCCCAACACCCACCCCACACACACTGTTTATCTCCCATATTTCCCCCCAACACCCCCCCCACACACACACACTGTTTGTTATCTTCCATATTCCCCCCAACACCCACCCCACACACTGTTTGTTATCTCCCATATTCCCCCCAACCCCACCCCCACACACACACTGTTTGTTATCTCCCATATTCCAACACCCACCCCCACACACACACTGTTTGTTATCTCCCATATTCCCCCCCCCCCAACACCCACCCCCACACACACTGTTTGTTATCTCCCATATTCCCCCCCCAACACCCACTTCCCACATACACTGTTTGTTATCTCCCATATTCCCTCCCAACACCCACCCCCACACACTGTTTTTTTCTTATTTATAGTTGGAACTATGTCATGGAATTTCATTTGAATGATATCGGTACAACACAATTCTAATGAAATTCCATTGATTTTCAGCATTAGTGTGCTGCACTGAGTTACTGTTGAAAGATATATCAGGGGGTGGGGTTTCATATTATATCATGCAAGGAGGCTAACCAGCTGGCTTGTGCAAGGAATAATTGGTCTTATGCAATACTGTAGCTAAAGAGAAATATTGGGTATTTGCAGTTCAAGACAAGGAGTTGTTAACCCTTTCAACACAATTGACCTCTAAATAGGCTTACAAAATGTGTCGATCCAGATGACCTGGTCTCATCACGATCTGCACTTTTTGCCAGTAATATTACTATTTTTAGACAAAATTACCCATTTTGATAAATGAACTGGTCCAAATGTAATTTTCTTATTAATTTATTGGTCTAAAAATATCATGGACCAGTCCATGTCAGTTACTTGGTGTTGAATGGGTTAAGTAACCCATCTAGTAAGTCTCAGCTGCTACGTTGATGATGATGATGATTGATGTCTGCGAACCATGTGGGCGAGCAAACTGCTACGTTATCTTGTTAAATCTAATTATGAAATCACTACCTGTTCAATGTCTATTGGATAGCGTTACTATTTATAAATTTGTACATAGAACGGTAAAAGGAAATGTCTTTGTAGGCGACAACATAAAAAAATCTATTTCCAGTAGAATGTTAGTTGCGGCGGCGTACATGCGTTGTCGTTTCTCTTCTTGTTGCAGACTGCAGATCAATGAATCAGTGGTGAATTGTGCGATATTACAGTGTGTGGGTGTAATGTTTCTCCTCATTTAAGTGATTAAAGGACCATCAGGAGGCCTATACTTTTAAATGTCATGAACAATTGAGGTGAAGATCGTTAATGGAATTTAGTTTTAAGTGGAAGAGGCGTACTGATGTAATTATTGCAAAGACCTATGTATACGTGCAGCCTGCTAGAGTATCATTCACTAGTCTGTCACACTGCATTATAATCATGAATTCATGATTTTCTCGGCGATAAAAATCAATAGGGACTGTCTGTGGACACTCTTCCCTACGACTGTGACAAAACCAGCCAATATTCTATCCATCACTGTGGGAGGGGGGCTTGTCTGCAAATAATACGGCATTATAGCAAATGATTATCACAGAATTGAATTAAAATTCATAGCATAAAATTATGGCCAGTGTTGGCATGTTATCCCTCATGACTAGGAATGTTGGGGGGCTCAATGACTGGTGTTGTGTTGTGGCTGTGCGGTGTTGTGGCTGTGCGGTGTTGTGGCTGTGCAGTGTTGTGGCTGTGCAGTGTTAGGCTGTGCAGTGTTGTGCTGTGCAGAGTTGTGGCTGTGCAGTGTTGTGGCTGTGCAGTGTTGTGGCTGTGCAGTGTTAGGCTGTGCAGTGTTGTGGCTGTGCAGTGTTGTGGCTGTGCAGTGTTGTGGCTGTGCAGTGTTGTGGCTGTGCAGTGTTGTGGCTGTGCAGTGGTGTGCTGTGCAGTGTTGTGGCTGTGCAGTTTGTGCAGTGTTGTGCTGTGCAGTGTTGTGGCTGTGCAGTGTTGTGGCTGTGTTGTGGCTGTGTTGTGCAGTGTTGTGGCTGTGCAGTGCTGTGCAGTGTTGTGCTATGCAGTGTTGTGGCGGTGTTGTGGCTGTGTTGTGGCTGTGCAGTGTTGTGCTGTGCAGTGTTGTGCTGTGCAGTGGTGTGGCTGTGCAGTGTTGTGGCTGTGCAGTGTTGTGCAGTGTTGTGCTGTGCAGTGTTGTGCTGTGCAGTGTTGTGCAGTGTGGCTGTGCAGTGTTGTGCAGTGTTGTGCTGTGTTGTGGCTGTGCAGTGTTGTGGCTGTGCAGTGTTGTGCTGTGTTGTGGCTGTGCAGTGTTGTGGTGCTGTTGTGGCTGTGCAGTGTTGTGCTGTGCAGTGTTGTGGCTGTGCAGTGTTGTGCTGTGCAGTGTTGTGCTGTGCAGTGTTGTGGCTGTGCAGTGTTGTGGCTGTGCAGTGTTGTGGCTGTGCAGTGCTGTGCAGTGTTGTGGCTGTGCAGTGTTGTGCTGTGCAGTGTTGTGCAGTGTTGTGCAGTGTTGTGTTGTGCAGTGTTGTGCTGTGCAGTGTTGTGGCTGTGCAGTGTTGTGGCTGTGCAGTGTTGTGGTGTGCAGTGTTGTGCTGTGCAGTGTTGTGGCTGTGCAGTGTTGTGGCTGTGCAGTGTTGTGCAGTGTTGTGGCTGTGCTGTGCAGTGTTGTGGCTGTGTTGTGGTTGTGCAGATTTTGGTTTATTTTTCCATCCGTCGACATTTGCCTCGTAAACACCATAGCCTAGGTTATTCTTGATTTTATTCAAACTTGATCATAAGATAGATTCTGATGAAATCCATGGTTCCTATTCTGTACTTGGCCATTTCCATCTATATGACTAGGTGAAGTTGATGAAAACCCACGTAGACCATTCAGCAAGTCTATTTTCATTTCAGGCGTTTGTCTTCTTAAGTGAATGATCAAATAACATTTTATTTACCAACATTGAAAGCTATAGTGGGATTAGTGGCCATCGCCACTCGTGATATAAAGCTTTCAATGTTCATTCGGTGAAATATAATTTTATCATACACTGAAATAAACAAATATCCTCTTAATCTTCCTTAGATGTCAAACCCCTTGCTGGTATCGCAAGCATGTAGTCGTATTCCGTCTTTGATGGTATACATTGTATATATATATACACCGTATATTCCCTTTTTAATGCCCCCCTCCTAATGAACCCCTCCCCCCGTCAATTTTGAAAAAGTGAAAATTTAAAGCTAAATAACTAACCACATATAGCACAATAAATAACTAACCACATATAGCACAATAAATGTGCCGGTTATATTTCCTATACCAGCTTGTCCTGGCTATATTTCCTATACCAGCTTGTCCTGGCTATATTTCCTATACCAGCTTGTCCTGGCTATATTTCCTATACCAGCTTGTCTCGGCTATATTTCCTATACCAGCTTGTCTCGGCTATATTTCCTATACCAGCTTGTCTCGGCTATATTTCCTATACCAGCTTGTCCTGGCTATATTTCCTATACCAGCTTGTCCTAGCTATATTTCCTATACCAGCTTGTCCTGGCTATATTTCCTATACCAGCTTGTCCTGGCTATATTTCCTATACCAGCTTGTCTCGGCTATATTTCCTATACCAGCATGTCTCGGCTATATTTCCTATACCAGCTTGTCCTGGCTATATTTCCTATACCAGCTTGTCCTGGCTATATTTCCTATACCAGCTTGTCCTGGCTATATTTCCTATACCAGCTTGTCCTGGCTATATTTTCTATACCAGCTTGTCTCGGCTATATTTCCTATACCAGCTTGTCTCGGCTATATTTCCTATACCAGCATGTCTCGGCTATATTTCCTATACCAGCTTGTCCTGGCTATATTTCCTATACCAGCTTGTCCTGGCTATATTTCCTAGACCAGCTTGTCCTGGCTATATTTCCTATACCAGCTTGTCCTGGCTATATTTCCTAGACCAGCATGTCTCGGCTATATTTCCTATACCAGCTTGTCCTGGCTATATTTCTTATACCAACATGTCCTGGCTATATTTCCTATACCAGCATGTCCTGGCTATGTTTCCTATACCAGCTTGTCTCGGCTATTTTTCCTATACCAGCTTGTCTTGGCTATATTTCCTATACCAGCTTGTCCTGGCTATATTTCCAATACCAGCTTGTCTTGGCTATATTTCCTATACCAGCTTGTCTCGGCTATATTTCCTATACCAGCTTGTCTTGGCTATATTTCCTATACCAGCTTGTCCTGGCTATATTTCCTATACCAGCTTGTCTCGGCTATATTTCCTATACCAGCTTGTCCTGGCTATATTTCCTATACCAGCTTGTCTCGGCTATATTTCCTATACCAGCTTGTCCTGGCTATATTTCCTATACCAGCTTGTCCTGGCTATATTTCCTATACCAGCATGTCTCGGCTATATTTCCTATACCAGCTTGTCCTGGCTATATTTCCTATACCAGCTTGTCCTGGCTATATTTCCTATTCCAGCATGTCCCGGCTATATTTCCTAGACCAGCATGTCTCGGCTATATTTCCTATACCAGCTTGTCATGGCTATATTTCCTATACCAGCTTGTCCTGGCTATATTTCCTATACCAGCATGTCCTGGCTATATTTCCTATACCAGCTTGTCTCGGCTATATTTCCTATACCAGCTTGTCTCGGCTATATTTCCTATACCAGCATGTCCCGGCTATATTTCCTATACCAGCTTGTCCTGGCTATATTTCCTATACCAGCTTGTCCTGGCTATATTTCCTATACCAGCTTGTCCTGGCTATATTTCCTATACCAGCTTGTCTTGGCTATATTTCCTATACCAGCTTGTCTTGGCTATATTTCCTATACCAGCTTGTCTTGGCTATATTTCCTATACCAGCTTGTCTTGGCTATATTTCCTATACCAGCTTGTCTCGGCTATATTTCCTAGACCAGCTTGTCTCGGCTATATTTCCTATACCAGCTTGTCCTGGCTATATTTCCTATACCAGCTTGTCCTGGCTATGTCCAGAGTGGCTTTCGTCAGCAGCGAAGCACACTGGATCATCTAGTTCGTTTCGAAACATTTATAAGAGAGGGCTTTGTCAATAAACAACATGTTGCTTCAGTATTTTTCGACCTTGAGAGTGCTTATGACACAACCTGGAAATATGGCATTTTAAAAGATCTTCACGACTTTGACCTCAGAGGACGCCTTCCATTATTTATTTCTGCATTTTTAAATGAAAGACTTTTTCGTGTTCGTGTTTATAATACCCTATCAGATGCTCGGGAACAGCAGATGGGTGTACCACAGGGTTGTATTTTGTCTGTTACATTGTTTAGTATTAAGATAAACAATATTGTTAAATCAATAAATCCAGGGGTTGAGTGCTCCCTTTATGTAGATGATTTTGTTATTTGCTTCAGGTCTAGTAATATGAACATAATAGAACGCCAACTCCAGCAATGTCTGAATAAACTTCAGACTTGGTCGGATGAAAATGGTTTTAAATTTTCTAAATGTATGCATTTTTGTAATCTACGTGGACTTCATCCAGACCCAGAAATTTACCTGGATGGCTCATGTGTAGAAGTAGTCTCAGAATACAAATTTTTAGGTGTTATCTTTGATAAAAAACTCTAAATATTTTAAAGGTTGTGGCACATTCCGATTGGGGAGCTGATAGAAAGGTACTTCTACGGCTCTATCGGTCATTGGTTCGCTCTAAGCTGGATTATGGTTCGATAATTTACGGATCTGCACGAAAATCGTACCTGAAAATACTTGATCCTATACATAATCACGGTCTACGATTAGTCCTTGGAGCTTTCAGAACTTCCCCTGTTAAAAGTCTTTATGCTGAAGCAAATGAACCCTCTCTTCTCTGTATGCTAGACGACAGAAGCTAGCTCTTCAATACCTACTGAAACTCAAGTCAAATCCTCTAAACCCAGCTCACAAAGTGGTCTTTCAACCCCAATTTAAAGTGCAGTTTCAAAGAAAACCGAGAGCTATTGCCCCACTAGGTATACGCATGGAACAATATCTAGATGACCTACATATTGACATGAAATCTATTGCACAGTATAAAATCCCAGATTCTCCTCCTTGGACCCTTAAAACTGCCGAGTTTCGCTTTGATCTCACTTCTGATAAAAAGTCTATTACAGACAGGAGCCAGTTTCAAACAAAATATCATGAAATCAGGGAATTTTATTCTGACTTCAAAGCCATATGGTTCAAAAGCTGGTGACACTGTTGCATCAGCAGCAATCTTTGGGAATAAAAATCGGAAATGTAGACTTCCAAACAAGTCCTCAATTTTCTCTGCCGAACTGAAGGCCATAGATCTCACTCCAGATCTTGCAGTGGAATCACACTATGTTCAATATATCATTTTCTCTGATTCCTTGTCTGTTTTACAGGCTTTGTATTATGAAAAGTTTGAAAATCCTATTGTTTGTACTTTGCTTGAAAGGATTTCTTCCCTTTCAGAAACAAATACATTTGTGTTCTGCTGGCTTCCGAGTCATATGGGAATAAAAGGTAATGAAATGGCTGACCAGAATGCAAAGCTGGCTTTGTCATTATCAATTTCTAGGATTAAAGTGTGTTATACCGATTTTAAATCTACAATTCTTACCTTAATTCAATCCTCTTGGCAGGCCCAATGGGATGGTGACATTTTTAACAAACTTCATTCGATCAAACCAACACTTGGTGAATGGTGCCCAATTTACAGGCCTATTCGTCGAGAAGAAGTCATTCTTGCCCGTCTCAGGATTGGTCATTCTCGAATATCACATTCATGGCTGTTGTCACGAGATGATGCACCAGAATGTATCCCATGCAATACTCTATACATGGTGGAGCATATACTTAATACACTGTGTTGACCTTCAACCAATCCGGTTGCAGTACTACAATGTGGACAACATTAAAAAACTCTTCGACTCTATCAGAGTAGAGTCCATCATATCATTTATCAAGGCAATAGGAATTTATAATAAGCTGTGATATCAATTGTTAATCATGCCTTTGTAGTAATCATTCATTCATATATTACCTGTAATTAATCTTACGTCTTTATAACTTCTTAGTATTAATTTTTACGTAATGCATATACTTATATAGAATTTTATTTCATAAACATAACTTTAATGCGCGCTACATGACCTTAGATGTCGATGCGCCGTAAAACACCATCTATATTTCCTATACCAGCATGTCCTGGCTATATTTCCTATACCAGCTTGTCCTGGCTATATTTCCTATACCAGCTTGTCTCGGCTATATTTCCTATACCAGCTTGTCCTGGCTATATTTCCTATACCAGCATGTCCTGGCTATATTTCCTATACCAGCTTGTCTCGGCTATATTTCCTATACCAGCTTGTCTCGGCTATATTTCCTATACCAGCTTGTCTCAGCTATATTTCCTATACCAGCATGTCTTGGCTATATTTCCTATACCAGCTTGTCCTGGCTATATTTCCTATACCAGCTTGTCTCGGCTATATTTCCTATACCAGCATGTCCTGGCTATATTTCCTATACCAGCTTGTCCTGGCTATATTTCCTATACCAGCTTGTCCTGGCTATATTTCCTATACCAGCTTGTCTCGGCTATATTTCCTATACCAGCTTGTCTCGGCTATATTTCCTATACCAGCATGTCTTGGCTATATTTCCTATACCAGCTTGTCCTGGCTATATTTCCTATACCAGCTTGTCTCGGCTATATTTCCTATACCAGCATGTCCTGGCTATATTTCCTATACCAGCTTGTCCTGGCTATATTTCCTATACCAGCTTGTCCTGGCTATATTTCCTATACCAGCTTGTCTTGGCTATAATTCCTATACCAGCTTGTCCTGGCTATATTTCCTATACCAGCTTGTCTCGGCTATATTTCCTATACCAGCATGTCCTGGCTATATTTTCTATTCCAGCTTGTCCCGGCTATATTATTATGACCCATATAACAAGGTATCACCATCTACCTTAGGCTTGTCTAGTGGTAACACAGTGGACTGGTAATCCAGGGATCGCAGGTTCGATTCCCTGTCTCGCCCTAATAAAATTAACAGTCTTTCAGATGGGATTTTAAACCGAGGTCTCGTGTCGATGCTGTACACCGTGCATGTAAAAGAACCAGAGGAGACTCTGGAAGGATCTCTGTCTGTATCATTGCACTATCCTCCAAAAATTGGGGGTATTATGTCCAGTATAACAGGGTGTCACCATTTACCTTAGATTGTTGGGGGTATTGTGAGCAGTATAACAGGATGTCACCATCTACCTTAGATTGTTGGGGGTATTGTGTCCAGTATAACAGGGTGTCACCATCTACCTTAGATTGTTGGGGGTATTGTGTCCAGTATAACAGGGTGTCACCATCTACCTTAGATTGTTGGGGGTATTGTGACCAGTATAACAGGGTGTCACCATCTACCTTAGATTGTTGGGGGTATTGTGAGCAGTATAACAGGGTGTCACCATCTACCTTAGATTGTTGGGGGTATTGTGACCAGTATAACAGGGTGTCACCATCTACCTTAGATTGTTGGGGGTATTGTGACCAGTATAACAGGGTGTCACCATCTACCTTAGATTGTTGGGGGTATTGTGACCAGTATAACAGGGTGTCACCATTTACCTTAGATTGTTGGGGGTATTGTGACCAGTATAACAGGGTGTCACCATCTACCTTAGATTGTTGGGGGTATTGTGACCAGTATAACAGGGTGTCACCATTTACCTTAGATTGTTGGGGGTATTGTGACCAGTATAACAGGGTGTCACCATTTACCTTAGATTGTTGGGGGTATTGTGTCCAGTATAACAGGGTGTCACCATCTACCTTAGATTGTTGGGTGTACTGTGACCAGTATAACAGGGTGTCACCATCTACCTTAGATTGTTGGGGGTATTGTGTCCAGTATAACAGGGTGTCACCATCTACCTTAGATTGTTGGGGGTATTGTGTCCAGTATAACAGGGTGTCACCATTTACCTTAGATTGTTGGGGGTATTGTGAGCAGTATAACAGGGTGTCACCATCTACCTTAGATTGTTGGGGGTATTGTGACCAGTATAACAGGGTGTCATCATCTACCTTAGATTGTTGGGGGTATTGTGAGCAGTATAACAGGGTGTCACCATCTAACCTTAGATTGTTGGGGGTATTGTGAGCAGTATAACAGGGTGTCACCATCTACCTTAGATTGTTGGGGGTATTGTGACCAGTATAACAGGGTGTCACCATCTACCTTAGATTGTTGGGGGTATTGTGACCAGTATAACAGGGTGTCACCATTTACCTTAGATTGTTGGGGGTATTGTGACCAGTATAACAGGGTGTCACCATTTACCTTAGATTGTTGGGGTATTGTGAGCAGTATAACAGGGTGTCACCATCTACCTTAGATTGTTGGGGGTATTGTGAGCAGTATAACAGGGTGTCACCATCTACCTTAGATTGTTGGGGGGTGGTATTGTGACCAGTATAACAGGGTGTCACCATTTACCTTAGATTGTTGGGGGTATTGTGTCCAGTATAACAGGGTGTCACCATTTACCTTAGATTGTTGGGGGTATTGTGACCAGTATAACAGGGTGTCATCATCTACCTTAGATTGTTGGGGGTATTGTGTCCAGTATAACAGGGTGTCACCATTTACCTTAGATTGTTGAGGGGGGGTATTGTAACAGGGCGATTCACCCTTTTCGAGCTCCTGGAGAAGTTTTTTCACACATTATAATAATGCAGAACGACCCTTGATTGAGTGAACAAACCTCTCCTATAGAACCTCCATTCAATGATGTAAACCCTGTGCTGTTTCTACAGAAAGTTTGAAATCTGCTGACATAAGATGTTGTACTTGCATTATATTGCATGGTTTCCGATAATTATATTTCTGGTAAATCCATATTTAGCCATCCCAAGTTATTGAAGGGTTATTGATCACCTGTTTTCAATCTCTCTGCCTCCAAAACCAGAATGTCATGGATTTCTTAAGACTGAAATTGGCTAATATTACTGGTAATATAGAACACAGCTTTATTTCAAATGAAAACACACAGCATGCATGTGTCTGCAGTTCCTGTTGTTTTGGATGGTGTGTATAAACTGTATGCCTCCAGTGCAACAAATTGTCATTACAGTAAAAAGTGGGAAGATTAAATGAGAGTTGAACAATTTGAAGATTTTGTGAGAAGTGGGAAGATTTAGTGAGAAGCAGGAAGATTTGGTGAGAAGTGGGAAGATTTAGTGAGAAATGGGAAGATTTAGTGAGAAATTGGAAGATTTAGTGAGAGTTGAACAATTGGAAGATTTAGTGGAAGATTTAGTGAGAAATGGGAAGATTTAGTGAGTAGTGGGAAGATTTAGTGAGAAATGGGAAGATTTAGTGAGAAGTGGGAAGATTTAGTGAGAAGTGGGAGGATTTAGTGAGAGTTGAACAATTTGAAGATTTAGTGAGAAGTGGGAAGATTTAGTGAGAAGTGGGAGGATTTAGTGAGAGTTGAACAATTTGAAGATTTAGTGAGAAGTGGGAAGATTTAATGAGAAGTGGGGGGATTTAGTGAGAGTTGAACAATTTGAAGATTTAGTGAGAAGTGGGAAGATTTAGTGAGTAGTGGGAAGATTTAGTGAGAAATGGGAAGATTTAGTGAGAAGTGGGACGATTTAGTGAGAAGTGGGAGGATTTAGTGAGAGTTGAACAATTTGAAGATTTAGTGAGAAGTGGGAAGATTTAGTGAGAAGTGGGAGGATTTAGTGAGAGTTGAACAATTTGAAGATTTAGTGAGAAGTGGGAAGAATTTAGTGAGAAATGGGAAGATTTAGTGAGAAGTGGGAAGATTTAGTGAGAAGTGGGAAGATTTAGTGAGAAGTGGGAAGATATAGAATTATTGCCTCCTGGATGTAGGGAGACTGACCCCCGGCATATTAAGTGGTTTGGTTTGCATGATACACGGTTTTTATTCAGTGATTACCCCTCTTCAGTTTGGTAGTGTTACCAGTGTCCACGGAATTGGGAACATTTGCTCATAATTATATTTCTCAAATTGGGAGTCACTTTGTTACGGTCGTTGACATCATATCACTCCAATCACCGCTGCAGGTTCGAATTCTACTGTGGGTTTCAAATTCATTCATGTGAGGAAGCTATACAGCTGGCTTGTCGAAGGCCGTTGGTTCCATCCGGATGTCCGTCCGTGCCTGTGTGCTCTTCCGTGGCTGAAATACTGTTTGTTCCAATTGGGGAATTCTCTGATCGTCTTTGAAAAATAAAGATATTATTTCAATTTGTACCGTTATCCGGTATCGCTTTGACCTGTACTGTTATCCAGTATCGCTTTGACCTGTACTGTTATCCGGTATCGCTTTGACCTGTACTGTTATCCAGTATCGCTTTGACCTGTACTGTTATCCAGTATCGCTTTGACCTGTACTGTTATCCAGTATCGCTTTGACCTGTACTGTTATCCAGTATCGCTTTGACCTGTACTGTTATCCAGTATCGCTTTGACCTGTACTGTTATCCAGTATCGCTTTGACCTGTACTGTTATCCAGTATCGCTTTGACCTGTACTGTTATCCGGTATCGCTTTGACCTGTACTGTTATCCGGTATCGCTTTGACCTGTACTGTTATCCGGTATCGCTTTGACCTGTACTGTTATCCAGTATTGCTTTGACCTGTACTGTTATCCGGTATCATTTTGACCTGTACTGTTATCCAGTATCATTTTGACCTGTACTGTTATCCGGTATTATTTTGACCTGTACTGTTATCCGTTATCATTTTGACCTGTACTGTTATCCGTTATCATTTTGACCTGTACTGTTATCCGGTATCATTTTGACCTGTACTGTTATCCGGTATCGCTTTGACCTGTACTGTTATCCGGTATCGCTTTGACCTGTACTGTTATCCAGTATTGCTTTGACCTGTACTGTTATCCGGTATCATTTTGACCTGTACTGTTATCCAGTATCATTTTGACCTGTACTGTTATCCGGTATTATTTTGACCTGTACTGTTATCCGGTATTATTTTGACCTGTACTGTTATCCGGTGTCGATTTGACCTGTACTGTTCCGGTATCATTTTGACCTGTACTGTTATCCGGTATTGCTTTGACCTGTACTGTTATCCGGTATCGCTTTGACCTGTACTGTTATCCAGTATTGCTTTGACCTGTACTGTTATCCGGTATCATTTTGACCTGTACTGTTATCCGGTATCATTTTGACCTGTACTGTTATCCGGTATCGCTTTGACCTGTACTGTTATCCGGTATTATTTTGACCTGTACTGTTATCCGATGTCGATTTGACCTGTACTGTTATCCGGTATTATTTTGACCTGTACTGTTATCCGGTATCGCTTTGACCTGTACTGTTATCCGGTATCATTTTGACCTGTACTGTTATCCGGTATCGCTTTGACCTGTACCGTTATCATTTTGACATGTACTGTTATCCGGTATCGCTTTGACCTGTACTGTTATCCGGTATCATTTTGACCTGTACTGTTATCCGGTATCATTTTGACATGTACTGTTATCCAGTATCGCTTTGACCTGTACTGTTATCCGGTATTGCTTTGACCTGTACTGTTATCCGGTATCATTTTGACCTGTACTGTTATCCGGTATCGCTTTGACCTGTACTGTTATCCGGTGTCGATTTGACCTGTACTGTTATCCGGTATCGCTTTGAGCTGTACTGTTATCCGGTATCGCTTTGACCTGTACTGTTATCCGGTATCGCGTTGACCTGTACTGTTATCCGGTATCATTTTGACCTGTACTGTTATCCGGTATCGCTTTGACCTGTACTGTTATCCGGTGTCGATTTGACCTGTACTGTTATCCGGTGTCGATTTGACCTGTACCGTTATCCGGTATACTTTGACCTGTACCGTTATCCAGTATCTCTTTGACTTATACCGTTTTCCGGTATCGCTTTGACCTGTACCATTATTTGGTATCGCTTGACCTGTACTCTAACTCACAACCTCTCCGTTACATGGCGAACACCACAAACTTTCCATCAAAAGTAATGTAGCTTGTATGGTTGATTATGATGTAATGCTGTATGTAAGGTTGATCATGATGTAATGCTGTATGTATGGTTGATCATGATGTAATGCTGTATGTATGGTTGATCATGATGTAATGCTGTATGTAAGGTTGATCATGATGTAATGCTGTATGTATGGTTGATCATGATGTAATGCTGTATGTATGGTTGATCATGATGTAATGCTGTATGTAAGGTTGATCATGATGAATGCTGTATGTATGGTTGATCATGATGTAATGCTGTATGTAAGGTTGATCATGATGTAATGCTGTATGTAAGGTTGATCATGATGAATGCTGTATGTATGGTTGATCATGATGTAATGGTATGTAAGGTTGATCATGATGTAATGCTGTATGTAAGGTTGATCATGATGTAATGCTGTATGTCAGGTTGATCATGATGTAATGCTGTATGTAAGGTTGATCATGATGAATGCTGTATGTATGGTTGATCATGATGTAATGCTGTATGTAAGGTTGATCATGATGTAATGCTGTATGTATGGTTGATCATGATGCAATGCTGTATGGTTGATCATGATATAATGTTGTATGTATGGTTGATCATGATGTAATGCTGTATGTATGGTTGATCATGATGTAATGCTGTATGTATGGTTGATCATGATGTAATGCTGTATGTATGGTTGATCATGATGTAATGCTGTATGTATGGTTGATCATGATGTAATGCTGTATGTAAGGTTGATCATGATGTAATGCTGTATGTATGGTTGATCATGATGTAATGCTGTATGTATGGTTGATCATGATGTAATGCTGTATGTATGGTGATCATGATGTAATGCTGTATGTATGGTTGATCATGATGTAATGCTGTATGTATGGTTGATCATGATGTAATGCTGTATGTATGGTTGATCATGATGTAATGCTGTATGTAAGGTTGATCATGATGTAATGCTGTATGTAGGTTGATCATGATGTAATGCTGTATGTATGGTTGATCATGATGTAATGCTGTATGTAAGGTTGATCATGATGTAATGCTGTATGTATGGTTGATCATGATGTAATGCTGTAAGGTTGATCATGGTGTAATGCTGTATGTATGGGTGATCATGATGTAATAGCTGTATGTAAGGTTGATCATGATGTAATGCTGTATGTAAGGTTGATCATGATGTAATGCTGTAAGGTTGATCATGGGTAATGCTGTATGTATGGTTGATCATGATGTAATGCTGTATGTATGGTTGATCATGATGTAATGCTGTATGTATGGTTGATCATGATGTAATGCTGTAAAGTTGATCATGATGTAATGCTGTATGTATGGTTGATCATGATGTAATGCTGTATGTATGTTGATCATGATGTAATGCTGTATGTATGGTTGATCATGATGTAATGCTGTATGTATGGGATCATGATGTAATGCTGTATGGTTGATCATGATGTAATGCTGTATGTATGGTGATCATGATGTAATGCTGTATGTAAGGTTGATCATGATGTAATGCTGTATGTATGGTTGATCATGATGTAATGCTGTAAGGTTGATCATGATGTAATGCTGTATGTATGGTTGATCATGATGTAATGCTGTATGTAAGGTTGATCATGATGTAATGCTGTATGTACGGTTGATCATGATGTAATGCTGTAAGGTTGATCATAATGTAATGCTGTATGTAAGGTTGATCATGATGTAATGCTGTATGTAAGGTTGATCATGATGTAATGCTGTATGTATGGTTGATCATGATGTAATGCTGTATGTATGGTTGATCATGATGTAATGCTGTATGTAAGGTTGATCATGATGTAATGCTGTATGTAAGGTTGATCATGATGTAATGCTGTATGTATGGTTGATCATGATGTAATGCTGTAAGGTTGATCATGATGTAATGCTGTATGTATGGTTGATCATGATGTAATGCTGTATGTATGGTTGATCATGATGTAATGCTGTATGTATGGTTGATCATGATGTAATGCTGTATGTATGGTTGATCATGATGTAATGCTGTATGTATGGTTGATCATGATGTAATGCTGTATGTATAGTTGATCATGATGTAATGCTGTATGTATGGTTGATCATGATGTAATGCTGTATGTATGGTTAATCATGATGTAATGCTGTATGTATGGTTGATCATGATGTAATGCTGTATGTATAGTTGATCATGATGTAATGCTGTATGGTTGATCATGATGTAATGCTGTATGGTTGATCATGATGTAATGCTGTATGTATGGTTGATCATGATGTAATGCTGTATGTAAGGTTGATCATGATGTAATGCTGTATGTAAGGTTGATCATGATGTAATGCTGTATGTACGGTTGATCATGATGTAATGCTGTATGTATGGTTGATCATGATGTAATGCTGTATGTATGGTTGATCATGATGTAATGCTGTATGTATAGTTGATCATGATGTAATGCTGTATGGTTGATCATGATGTAATGCTGTATGGTTGATCATGATGTAATGCTGTATGTATGGTTGATCATGATGTAATGCTGTATGTAAGGTTGATCATGATGTAATGCTGTATGTAAGGTTGATCATGATGTAATGCTGTATGTACGGTTGATCATGATGTAATGCTGTATGTATGGTTGATCATGATGTAATGCTGTATGTATGGTTGATCATGATGTAATGCTGTATGTATAGTTGATCATGATGTAATGCTGTATGGTTGATCATGATGTAATGCTGTATGGTTGATCATGATGTAATGCTGTATGTAAGGTTGATCATGATGTAATGCTGTATGTATGGTTGATCATGATGTAATGCTGTAAGGTTGTCACCATCTACCTTAGATTGTTGGGGGTATTGTGTCCAGTATAACAGGGTGTCACCATCTACCTTAGATTGTTGGGGGTATTGTGTCCAGTATAACAGGGTGTCACCATTTACCTTAGATTGTTGGGGGTATTGTGAGCAGTATAACAGGGTGTCACCATCTACCTTAGATTGTTGGGGGGTATTATGTCCAGTATAACAGGGTGTCACCATTTACCTTAGATTGTTGGGGGTATGACCAGTATAACAGGGTGTCACCATTTACCTTAGATTGTTGGGGGTATTGTGACCAGTATAACAGGGTGTCACCATCTACCTTAGATTGTTGGGGGTATTGTGACCAGTATAACAGGGTGTCACCATTTACCTTAGATTGTTGGGGGTATTGTGACCAGTATAACAGGGTGTCACCATCTACCTTAGATTGTTGGGTGTATTATGAGCAGTATAACAGGGTGTCACCATCTACCTTAGATTGTTGGGGGTATTGTGACCAGTATAACAGGGTGTCACCATCTACCTTAGATTGTTGGGGGTATTGTGAGCAGTATAACAGGGTGTCATCATCTACCTTAGATTGTTGGGGGTATTGTGACCAGTATAACAGGGTGTCACCATCTACCTTAGATTGTTGGGGGTATTGTGAGCAGTATAACAGGGTGTCACCATCTACCTTAGATTGTTGGGGGTATTGTGACCAGTATAACAGGGTGTCACCATCTACCTTAGA